>VYXH01002463.1:488902-503051 GCA_013397275.1 Burhinus bistriatus | reverse complement strand
AAAAAAAAAAAAAAAGAGTACGCCCTAAGCATTTTGAGCATTACTAAAGTAAAAGGTAACATATGAATTGTTTCTAGGTCTTTTCCCTATCTTTGTCAGTGGCGGTTTCCTAGCTGACAAGAGATGTTTGCTCAAACCACAGCCTTCTCAGCTGTTAAAGGGAAATTGCAGTGAATAAAGGATACCAATGTCCAAATAACCTCTTTTCCCTGTTTTAATACACTAATACTGAGTATACAATTTTGTTCTAAATATATATTGCTGCTTTGTAGTCTCATGCAAAATGCTAGCTTTTCTTCTATAATACGCAAATTAGCTTAAAAACATTTCTTTTTTTAATTAAAGGTTCTGTAGGACTATTTAGGCTTACTGAAAAGAAAGCAGGAGAAATAAACTAACAATAGCTCTACCTCATTTATCTGAATTAATAAGGGCACATGTCCCACACCAAAAGTATCTTTCAAGAGAAACACCAAGACTCCAAATCCCACTCTGGCCACAATTTCTGCTGTTTATTTTTACAGAACCGTTGGCATTTTTATGCTGAATTTGTGTGAGAAAAAACAAAGAAACTCTTCATAGCAGCAGAGTTCTGAATGTAGTAACAACAGCTTTGTTTGGAGGGTGGTAGTAGAGAAAAGAAAGTCACAAAATACAAGTACTCTAAAATTTGGGCTATTTCAGTGTATTCACACATCAGCTCATCCAATATTGGCTAAATCAAAAAGCCGTCTTTCATTAATGCAGTATACAGAACAATCACATACTCTTAGATATCCCAGACTGTTGGGTATAAATAAGAAACAAAGTAAGAGGGAGAACACAACAGATATGATAAAGTAAAAAAAGTGGAAAAAATCCCAAGAAAGTAGAAATTTATAACTTACTTGCATGTAAAATAAAGAGCAAGTTCAGCAAGTGGCATTTCTCACCTTATTGAAAAGGCAGTTGAAATCCACGTGCACACATTCACCAGTTAAAGAATCAAACAGGATGTTTTCACCATGACGGTCTCCTAGACCAAGTATGTAACCTACCATTGACATGACCGCCACAGAACGACAATAGGCTGACCTACTATTGTACCTGCAGAAATAAGAATCAGATATGCCTAAGTCAATTCCTTGGGTTATCTGTCTTTATTCAATAGTATCAGTAATGTTCAGTGAAATATAAAAAGTAGATATTCTTGAGCTAGCCTAATCGCAGTCACTCACCATGAAGTAGGATCAGGAAATGTTCTAAGAAACCATTCATGAAAGACAGGAGGATGACGAGGCAGAAGGACTTCTTTGAACATTTTCAGCTTTTCAGACAAAGGCGCTGACTTTGGAAGCATATGCTGACGCAATTCTTTTCCGGTCATATAGATACCTGTAATAGATACCTCAATTAAACAAAAGGAATCCCCAAATATAAAGCCATATACGTACTACTATAATATGGTATTTTAGGGAAGATAAACATCATCATAATGTTGAAATAAAGGAACAAATGGAAAATAACCCATAGAACACATGGGTAGTGGGGTACTGGAAAGTAAATTAAAAAATCATAATGTTAAGGGAAACAGAAGACCTGGCAAGCAAGCCACCAGTTTTACCAGTTGCCATGAGGTGGAGTGGGGGGAACACACGTACACAAAAAAACCCAGCCCCCCAAAGCCATTCATTATATTCAGCTGAGATGTTTGGTGTTCCTAACTTCCAGGTGTCTGCACACATCCAGATAATGTGTGAAATTTTCCCCCACAATTTTATTGCACTGACCAGAAAGTTGCTTTGTTAACAAGAAATTCAAAAGAAATCTGATCTTTTCCCCTGGGAAGTTGCTGTACCTTCAACCTTGATTCAATTATAAATTATCTTAATGATCTCACACAAATTTAACAGAAATTAAAAACAACAGACCAAATCTAAAGAAAAAGTCCACAGACTTTTCTACTATTCAGTGCTGCACATACATTCCCATACTGCTGGCACTGCTGCTGAAATGATTTACATCATTGTACAAAAGAACATATTAAGATGATTATGTTACCAGTTCTCATAAGGAACTTGTTTATTGCAAGCACCAATTCTCTTCCATTTAAAAGTAAAATTCTATCACACATACGAATAATAATATATTGTAGATAGTTAAAAATACAAGACTGCATCTTCCCAGAATTTAGTCTGATCCTTGCTATTTGTCTCATTTACTAATAATGATACAAGACCTTTAAAAAATAAAATATCACTATAGTCTAATATATTTCTTTACCTTTCTCCTTATAAAGTTTTATCAGGATATTTCTTAAACCAGCAGTATTGTTCACCCATTCAATTATGCCACATTCATCATTTAATGGAATAACTGCATAGGTTCGAATATGGAGTTCTCGCCTACGTGACTCTGCATCTTTTCTTAAGCACTATTCAGAAAAGAAAAATGAGATTAATAGATAACATAAGATAGGATCAAAATCTATCAGTAATATTAACCATTCTATCTATATCTATTTTCCAATCACGTGATCTAGAATTTAAAATTCTAAGCATCACTGTTTGCAGTAGGTCAAATGCAAGCAAAATGCTCATCTGTTCTCCGACATAAATTAAAGAGAATTTTGCAATAAAATAGTAAAACTGCATAACTTGTACATGGCTTAAATCCCTTAAAAGCAGTATTTGAAATAATTTTTTTTTTTTAGTGTTTCAGAGATGCTATCATTTGCTTTAATCTCATGGAAAACATGGTACCTTAACCTTAAGCATATTGCTGAGAAGCAAAATATAACTCAAATAAGAAGTATGGCAACACTTTTAGTATGAAAAGATGAATTTACCTATTTCTCATTAAAAATATTAGAAAATCCTGAATAAGAAATATGAAGCATGACAGCAGAAAGTTTGCAGTTATTTATTTACTGTAAATAACTCTTCCCCTATATTTTTGCTGGAATAAGCAATTGTTTTGGCAAAATGTTACATTTTGTTATTGTTTTCACAAGTCCGTAAGAAGTTATACATTATCAATTGCTGTAGATTTCAGCTTAAATAAGATATTTTGCAACAGTTTACTTTTCTTCCAGTAAGTTTTATCTCAAGGTAAGTGGGGGTTTTTTGTTAGATAGTTCAGCATTTTGTTCTGGTCCATAAGTATAATGAATCTGATTGTCTAACTCAAACCTTATTAATAAGGGAGTTGAATTCCATGAGCCGACAGTCTTTTCTTAGATCATCTTTTGGCTTACACATCATAATGTAAGATTTCCCATCTGAACCTTTTAAGGTGATCTTTTTTGGCTTTTGAAGTGAGGCAAGAATTTCCACCTAAGGAAAAAATTAAATTTATTAACACCTGTATCAGATAATACAAAAATAAAGTGTCTAACTGTAATAAACCACTGCAACCAATCACACTAGCACTTCCATGGTGCTACAGTGTATTAACCTCAGGCCCAAACTTTATCTAAGTACCAAGAGGCTGTATCTGTCTCAGGTTGTTAACGACAGAAGCCACTCAGTTTCCACAGAAGTAATTATGAGGTTTCCTACTCACTCCTCCATTTCTAGGGAACAAAGATATATTTGCAGCTACATTTGTTTAACATGAAGCTTCAAATGAGGCGCCAACTAGAGGCTTACCGTATCATCAAAGCCTGCAATGTAGGCCCAGCATCCAGGAAAAGGGTCATGGTTAGCATGCGTACCAGGAATTGAAGGAAGAGTTGGTATCATTACAGATTGTAAGGGAATGAGAATTTCACTAAATGTGTGCTCTTCTACTAATCTCTTAAGTGTTTTGAAATGAATATTCATGCTTAATGTTGAGCTGTTTCCATCAACCTTGAAAAAAAAAAAAAACCAGTTGTTCAAAAGTTAACAATAAACACTTAAAATATTACTGCTATTTTACATTAACTAATGAATAGAATAGAATAATAAATGCTTATGGTAATAAGAAAAATGGCAAATTACATTTCAAATTAAATGGGAGTGGTCAAAGTAAATATATCCAGCCTGTATAGCACATGTATTTTTCACTCTGAATGTAAATACAGAATAATGAAAGAATTTATTTAGTTGTACCTTTATCATCAAGTTAATTTGTTCACGAAAATACGACCAGCCTATTTTTATAGTATAACTCTGTAAAAGTTACTGGGCAAGAATCATACATAAAAGCACAAAACAATGTACCATTATGTACTGAAATATTTCACAATATGCTCAATTTAAAGCTATTTTCTACTTTTTAAAAAAATAGTTTTATTGTGAAAAAGTAAAAAAAAATCTTTTACAAGTTAGTGTAGTTTCTGTTAAATTGCAGTAATGTAATGAATTAGCTAATGAAAGCTATCAGAAGAAGCTTTTGTATAACATTTTTTAATAATCTTATTACATGCATTAATTCGTTTACTTTTGTAAGTACCGGTTTGTTGCATAGTTCTAATAGCTTATCTGTAAGGCGTGTTGCATCTCCAATAAATTTTCCTAAAGATTCCTTCATATGAATAGCTTTGTTTAGAATTTCCTTACATCTATTGACACGTGTAGGGTATGAGGACTGAAAAAAGAGGAAAGTTAAAATTTATTAAACAGTCAAATCAATTAAAGAATCCTAAAAAAAACACCCCCACAGTAATTAATATATTCTTTTCTCTACTTATTGCTTGTCATATTTCATAGCTGGAGAAGGATGTTCTCCAACTGAAATTTGGTACCTGAACTGAAGCTGGGATGTGTGTATGTGTGGGTTATTACTTTCTGAAACCTTTCTTGGGAGTCCCACAACATAAAGACCAATATTCAAGAATATGCCAGTGTATTCTGAATGTTGTTTCACCAGCCTTAAAGAAATAGTAGGCACCATGCTTTCCAATTTGCTTTGGAATGACCTTACTACCAGGTAAGTATTAGAGCGAAGTGGTATATCTATCTCATTTTAATCAAGGCAGAGCTGATTACTTGATTATAAAATTGGAAGTACTATTAAAATTACTAATAACAACAAAATCTGTTGCCCATAACTACCCAATTCATCAGCTATTTGTTATGTAAATTTCCTTTCCTAATACATCATACAAGTCAGAATGCATGTTAGCCTTCTAATTTGGAACATTAAAACTGTAATATCTGAACTTTAGACTACAATAAAATCTTTTGCAGTGATAGCATTGATACCCTGTTCCACAACACTATATCACATCACCTGAAACTCTCAAATCCTTCTTATCATCTTAACGTAAAATAGGTTATGTTCACATTTGTCTCTGACTGAAAACAGTTTTACAAATTTAATAAAGGTGTAGCTATACTTATCAAGGTACCTTGGACACAGCAGTCATCATCCACATAGCTTGCTGCGGATAGGCTAAAAACACTTTAGCAACAATCACCATCAGAACTGCAAAGACCTCACCATGAGAATGGCAGATTCGGGAGATTAACTGAGAAAAAGCTGTCAGAAACTGGTAAGGTGCCAGGTGATTTGTGTGCTCTGTAATCACCTTATTTATTTTAGCTAAATCATTTTTCATTTGAACGCGTTCTGAACGACTAGCTGAAAAACACAAGAGGACAAGATTATGTTCCTTTTTTCCACTGGAAATGTAATGTCATTTAAATCAAGCCTACAGAAACATATTTTTTGGTAATTTTCGTAAGCCAAAAAAACCTCAAGGAAAAGTAAAAGCTCCTACTCTAAAGTTGTTTTTAACACAGCACACAATGACTTAATACATATGCTATTTAACTAACCAGAATAACAAGAAATAAACAAGCACAGACAACAGGAACACGGAACAAAATATCAGACAAGCTCTCCTTACACTCTTAAAACATCACATTTATTACTCCTCTAAAGTGATGCAATGGCATAGAACAAAACAAAAACACTCCATGTATTTCCCTGGTAAAAGGATTCCAATGTACTTTAGTGGAGAAGAAATGAAGAAACTCTTTACAGGGGATGAAATTAGCACATCTACTCCTACCTCCACCCCTGCACCTGAGGACCCAGTGTGAACAGCACAACAGAAAGCAGCATCTGATATGCTCGCAGACAAATTCAGTTGACCTAAGTATATAGAACCAGGTCAAGATCAAGGAGCCACAACTGTGTGCTTCACTCCAGACCCGCAGGCAATGTTTGCAATTTTCATTTGTACAAAAATCTCCCACCCAAAATGCTCTATGGTAGTAGTTTCACATGCCTCAATGCTGCCCACAGGATTTCCGCCCTCCCTGCCCCTGCCATTTAAATTTCAGTAAAATTCCTTCAACAACTGGAACCAAGACAAATGAGAAAAAAGCCCCAAATCCTAACACTTTACTCTAGCAAGTGTATACAAAACCACTACTCATTACTCATGAGGCAACTTAGAGGAGGTGACAGGTGACATGCAAGGATTTTCCGTAAATCTGTTTATCGACTTAAATTAGCTGGGGAACGATGCTATCTCATTATATTTTTTTTAAAAAGTTCTGGAGGGTTTAATTAAAATAATTAATATTCTCCTGCATATTAACATCCTGTAATTTAAAAGAATAATAGTACTTTCTTGTTGCCATATAATCTCAGGCAATAAGTCTAAACAAAGAACTGTAAATATACTTCACTGCTTTTTCAATCATATATTCAAAAGTATGATACAGGAAGTATGCACTGGGAAAAAGTTCTACCTTTATCACATTCATATGCTTTTGCTCCGAAGTCCAGCCATAAAGAGAGCATTCTTGGCATTGACTGATAGATGAATTGGTTTCCATACTGTAGAGACCTGTGATTACGTGTTTAAATCGCAGCATGTTAATGATACATACTAGAAGCATTATAAACTTTACATCCTTAATTGTTTCACATTTCATTCTGGACTTTAGAAATTTAATGTTCAGCATTTTAATGCATCTGCAACAACTAAAAGCTTACTAATATACAAAGGTTTTGTTTTTATTAATCAAAACTGCAGATTAAATAATTAACTGTCTTACACAAGACAGACAGTTGCTTAGTCAGAAGTAAAATTAATTAGGTATAAAAAAAAGGAAGCATGCAGTATTTTGTTTTACAATACTGTATAAAAATTTGGGTGAGTTCAAATTGCTGAAGACAACATATTCCTATTAAATGTTCTTTTCAGTCTAACAGTCATCCTTCTATAGAAACTAAGCAAAGCTCTCCTAGGGTCTAACCTCCCAAAATGATGAACTATGTATCTAATCAGATCTCCTTGTTTTTCCATCTTGTTGTCAGTTACCATCGGCATTAATTTATCGTAATATTTAGCAAGATAAAAATGTCCATCTTCCCATTCTGGCAAGAAAATCGTAACATCCTGCAACAAAATAAATAAATAAAAGGTAATTACTTTTGAGAGGATCCTCAATTTAAAATAAAAAATAAAACAATAATAAAATAAAAGATTCTCAAGAAACAAGAATCTTATCTTACCTACCTTTGTGCAAAGATGTATTAATTGTAACTCCAAAATTGTAATTTTGCCCCAAGATAAATGCCTAAACAAACTAGAAGTCTGTTCTTAAAATACCTTTAGGATTTGGAGACAGCAAGATAATTTAAGACCAGATGATATAGGATTCCTCAACTAGGAAAGACTGTAGTTTCATTAAAAATTATTATAATCAAGTTCCTGATCCCGATAAACTCAATACTGTTTCTTTTAGTTTTTTTGAAAAGTGAAACAGCAGGATGTTTTTCACATTTCTGTTTTCCTTCTAAAAGCATAATGTTTAAAAGAAAAACAAGAGTGTGTGACATATTAGAAAAGAAATAACTTAGAAAATGGCACATTCTCTAATAACACTGGCTTGTTTCCAGTGCCAATATTTAGACAGTAAAGAATTCTAAGGGTTAGTATTTTAATATAATCCATCGAGATTTCATTACTTTCCATTATTTGATACGTCAGATTTTTCTCTAAATGACTGTTAAAGGAGTATTTTAATTAGTAAGACAGCAGTAAGTATCAACAGTATCAAATGCCAAAACTTGGATAGGAGATATACTACTTTTAAGGAAGCATAAAGATCTGCATCTACTCATGGTTTAGTAGGCAATATTAATCAATGCCAAACCAGTATTTCACTGGCATAGCAAGATGAAGCAGTGTAGTGCTGTGTTGTTGAAGAAAAACGTACCAATTGCCTCTTTTCCTAGTTCTTCAGAGATCGGAAGCATATTTAAAGCACAGTTCTAAGTCACTACCAGAGAAGTAACACTGAAAAGTAGCGTAACATGTCATCAAATTATCTCACTGTCTATTAGAGTAGCCCACATTTTAGTGAGGAATTCTAATTTGTGCATGCATAAGAAAAAAGCCATGCTCCTGTAATTTGTTTTTTTACTTTAAAAGAGTTATATTAGGTATTCTTAGCTCCTACTGTTGGGAACTGTAGACTTGCCTGTAGTGATGTGTTATATTAAAGCTAATTCAGACAGTTACATCTTTACAAGAACTACTTCCCTCCTACACAATGATACACCATTTAATCCCATTGATGTTATCCTTGGTTGACATCATCAGGAGCATAATGATAGCTTACTTAAGGGATATATTCTTCTTCTTCTTCAAAACTACTGTCTTGTTAACACTACTATATCAAATTACCTTATACTTTTTCATAACTGCATTGCTTTCAAAGTTAGCAGTTTCTTCCATAAATCTGCCCACTAGCAGCATTGCCCGACCATGGATGAGCTGATTTTTGGTACTACACGGTGCTTTATTTTCAGGGAAACATAACTCAACCCCCTTCTGGAGAACAATGAGTGCTTGATGAACCTCACCCTAAGGGAAAGAGGAAAACATTTTATATACTTCAAATAAGAGAGACGTAAAACTTCCATCTTACAGCTGTTATTAAGGCAAAGCACGTTCTAGACCATTCTGGCTGCAGTAACTGAATATTACTGACTTAATGCTTCTTATATTCCCTTGTTATCTCAGCATTGTTGTCCTTTTAGGTTTACCACAATAATTGCTGCCATGTTTGCTGCCCACCTCTGTTAGTTAAAAGGATACAAATTAAGGAAAGGTCTACTATTAAGATAATTTAAATTTGCCTGGGCTGGTTTGACAGAGGCAGGTAATCCACCAGTTTTATACATAGCTGCCAGAAAAATCAATGGATACAGAACAGGGCTGACTAGCAGTTGGAGCTAAAGGCTTCCTGCGGCTCAACTGCAATCAGAATGTGTTGATAGTCCCAGCTGACGTATTTTGTTTTATGTATACTGATTGTGTGCCTTTTTTTCTTGAAGGAAACTAAAGATTATTTTCTTGTATATAAGAAAGTAAGTTCCATTTTAATTTTCTTTACCTTGGACCAGAGCCACTTTGCTCTTTCTATATAAAGTTCTGAGAGTGTAGATTCCCCAGCGTTCAGAAGAGCATTATATGCAGTCTGGTGATGTCCAGCTTTTCGTGCAACTCTAGCACTCTGGAGCCAACACTGACCAACAAGCTCACTGTAATCCTGGCTGCAGAGATATTTTGGCAGAAAATGAAAAATTTCAGTCATGAATGCTACTTGACAATCTGAAATAAATATCATAATGTGTTGAAACAAATAAAATTTCTCAATATCTATATACTACATAGCAAACATTTAAAATTATTTGCAATACACCTGTTTCACCTTTTTTCCATTTAGGCCTAGAAACAAGTACTCTTTCTCCTTGTTTCTCCCTTATCTTTCCTACAGACATCACTTTTCCCTTCTATTTTGACGGTATGTAATATTGGAGATGACTGCTTTTGTCTACAATATAAATTTTCAGAATTTTATCTTCTCTCTTCTAACAAGCTTGTGGAAAACCAGAATATTACTGAGAACACAGCATAGACAGACAAGAAATAGTCATGTTCTCACCTTTTACTGAGACTAAGCAAAGCCCTTCTCAGTGCTAAAATGGGTTCTTTTGCTCTGTAAGAGTTTTGGGTCATTTCAATACGAGCACACCAATTCAGGGAATCTCTACCGTGGTCACCATCTGGTTGCTGAAACATTGGTCCAATACTATGTTCCAACTCACACAGCATATGCAACCTGTGTCAGCAAAATAAAGGGCAAAAAATAGTTGAAAATTGGTTGCTGTTTGAGACGTATGCAAGTTTTACACAGCTTTTGTCATTTTCTTTCTCAAAGCTGGCCACGTAAGTAATTTCAAATAGTAGGACTTCTAAAAGCAAACATGCAGTAAAACCAAACACACAAAATCAAGGATTTGCGAACTCATTAGTTATTTTCTCACTATTCATTTACTAAGCTGCTGAACACAGAGACAATGAAGATCACTTGGAGAGGAAGCCCATCCTTAGAAAGAATATTTCTATTCATGACTTTTGGCAATAATTCCTCAAAAAGTCTGATATTTTCAACAAATACCATTTTAGAAGCAATATACTATCTGTTACTTAAACACCTCCATAATACCAAGCTTATTCCATTTATTTAAAAATACGATTATTATTAGCTGTCACTGTACAGCTGCAAAGCCAAGAGCTTATAAACGCCTAAGTTCTCATTGGCAGAGTCTTAAAAGTAGTGGGTATATCTGACAGAGAAACAGTGACTGAAGTTTTCCGAGTAGCCCAGATCAACGGCTAAATCGAACTATTTTGAAACACTTCTTTTTCAATACTCAAACTCCATTTCCTAAATAACACTGAAAAAATTACCAACACAAAATAGAACTAAGAAGTAATTAAGAAATATGTACTTCAACTGACTAGTTTCATGCAATATCTTGCCATAAGGATACATTTACAGTACAGAGGAAGTATTAACTCACTTGTTAGTCTACTACAGCCAATTTAAAAATTTATTAAAAAAGTAAAACTACTGAAAGGGATGTGGTTTCAATTTTTCCAGCTTTTTGTTGATAAAAGAAGGGAGTGCTCTTAAGTTAATGGAGTTACTGGCCCTTATGTACTACTTTAAGCATGGAATTAAATTGTTGAAACTTGCTTGATGATTTTGAAAGACTACAGCAAACAGTTTTATTGTGAATATCCTTCATGAGGGATAAATATAAATTTCTAATTAATCAAAGGTTTCTAGTTGGCTGAGTATTTAAAAAAAAAAGAAGTGACAGAAAACGCACGTCAGTACCATTTATTATGGAAATGGAAAATTCTTGCTGTTGCATACTTGGTGATGTGATTTCTGGATTTGAAAATAGTGACATGAAAGTCAGAAACCTGATAATATGTTCGTATCCTCGCTGATAGGATCCTCTTTCAAAGCTTGCTGCTGAAAGGGGTACAATCTGTTCTGCTCGAACAACCTTGAGTGTTTCATAAAAATCCGCTTCATTTTTCTTCTTGGCTGATAATAATAAATGTCCTAGTCTGACACTCCAAGTAGTGGACTTCACATCTTTAGGGAGAAAAAAAACGCCTCTCAAACTCCATTTCTTTTAGCAAATTGATCTGAACATACTAATTTGTCTTAACATACTGCTGGAAAAATAAAGTTTTTCTCAGAACTAAATTAATTGAGTTTTCAGAAACACTATATAATTCCACCCCACAATCCACCTCTCCAAACAAACCAAGACGAAACTTGGCCTTACGCTCTCTTGAAATTTCTACTCAGAGACTGTACAGTTTACAATCAAATACATTTGCAAAAAAATCTAGAAGACTGCCAGAACCAACCCTCTGCCCAGTAAAACACAAGACTGAAAAACTACAATAGCTGCCCCTTGATTCAAGATGATTAGGCTAAAACATACCCTTGTTCAGAAATGCAAGGAAGTATTCATATTTCGGTATCATGATAGCTCACCTGAAGCCAAATAATTTTCCAGTAAATCCCATCGTGACAGTTTCCAGGCTGCTTCCACTCTGTAAGTGTTCAATTCAGAAATCCATTCAGACCTGTTAAAAGAAAACAGAGGCAATAAAAGCCTGTGCTGAAACTCAATTTTCTTCCTTTCCCCCCTCAGTATGTAAGTTCTATATTATATTAGCAAACATTCTTTATATAAAACTTTTCTTACTTGAAAAGAAGCAAGATAAGCCTGCTTCTAATAAAGTTCAATAAAACCAAAGGATATGCATCGATAACAAGTAATAGCTGTACTCAAATAAACATTGTATTAGGTGCTTATAGTACCTGTTTGCAAGCACTCCATTGACCTGAGTAATTACAGTAGATAACTGACCAAGGCCTAACATGGACTTCACTACACCATGATAATGAATGATCTAGAAATAGAGGAAAAAATAAAAACCAACAACAAATGAAAAAACACACACACGTTCATGAAATTCATGGCAGTCTGAAGCAGGAAACAGATCCATTTGGATGCTTTTTATAACGTGAAAAGGCATAACCATTTGCACCATAAGCTAATGAATGCTCAAAATTAAAAAAACTCTATGATTACCAAAGAACTTAAATCACCATAGGTAATTTTTGAAATGCGCCACAAGGCAAATGTAGTTTGATGTTAATTTATTAATCACAGAATTAATACCCACATCAGAGCTGTGAATAAAAAATAAATTTAAAGAAATGAACAAAAGTAAGAAGGAAAAAGTCACAGGAAGAAAACAACCCCAAAAATCTAAAGCAATTTCACTCTTCGTAAAAATGTTTTCCATGGTCTGGGAATGAAGTAGGGCCATCAACACACTCTATTTACTATAGCTGTTTATCAGTTGTGCTAGATAACCTCTACTTCACAGGGAAGTGCACGAAAACCATAGGGATAGCCTAGCCTGGGAAACTTTTTACCAATTTCTATTAGAAGAGTATTTCAAATATAGAGAGGTTAATACATGTCTTCAACTTGCTTTTTGCATATATCATCACATCTCCAGATATTCACTTTGGCATATGAAAAGCATGATGGTTTTCCAGTACTGTTCAGCTTTATAGTACCTTATATGTTCCAAATAAAGGAAGGGAAAGGGGAACAGAAGACAAATATTTAAGTTTTCTTTAATCAATTTCCAATTGCTCTTATGTTATGAACATTTTCCCTGGAAGTCAATAATCAAAAATATTAAGTCAGAATTACTTTGAATAAAACCTGTGGTAACTTGCTTTAATAGTTCTTTTGGCATGTACCAGTACTAATTGATACATAAGCAATCCAATTCCAGGCCTTCCCAAGCAAAGCCTGAACTTTAATTAGTAAGCTGTCCAAGCAAAAACCTGGGCACAAGCATCCAACTACTAACCCAAGCCTGCAAATTACAGTATAGACCAAATAAGAGATTGGTTTCAGTTGATAAGACACTTCCAATAGCAATAATTATTCAGCAACTGCCACAGTAAACTCTTATGTTCCCATTTTACTTAAATATCTTGAAGAGGTATTTTTGGCTTAGTCTTGTGTTAGCTAAGAAGATTAAGAAAATAATAATAATAGTACATATATAAAAAAAAAAAAATGTAAAGAATTTGTCTTGTATTTTACCTGATCAGGTTCCAGTTGGATAGCTCTATCGTAACAGGCTGTTGCATCTCTTAACAAGCCAATACTTTCGTGTTCAAGGATTTGTTCTTTGAGAGATGGTTCTGCTTTCCGAATTGCACTCACCCCAGCTACTCCATCTGGCTCATGCATAGCAGCATACAATTTCTTTATTCAAACAGAATTCGAAATGGACGTTAAAAACAACTCTAAGACAACAAGAAGATATTTTATATATAACATGTTCAGAATCATGCATCTTCTTGAAAATAGAGAACAAACTACTCTGTAGGACTTCTTGGCATTAAGCTTTCATAGGAAGTGTCAGTTTTGCTGGGCTGCTTCCAAAGCTTAGCCCTAGTTTTGCTTAGCATACTGTAATACTCATGATCTCATATAATAGAAAGAATAAGAAAGAACAACACATCAAGTTACCTAAAACAATCTGTATAAAGGGCAAAATAAATCTCCTATTATTACATGATAAAGTTGTATAATGTGAAGCTGCAGATTACTTAAGGTGGAAAAGCAACATACTAAGTTTTTCAAATTTGAAATGTCACTGAAGAATATAAACCTTGAGGAACCACAAATAGGCTCATCCCACAGGTTAAAAATACTTCTTGAAAATAATTTAAATAATTTTCAACACCATTAGCATTAGCTCTTTCTCTACTTTAGAATGAGCCACTTAGCTTTCCTTCAAACATTT
>VYXH01002463.1:462784-481909 GCA_013397275.1 Burhinus bistriatus | reverse complement strand
GGTTTTTTTTTTTTTTTTTGTTTTGTTTTTTTTTAAATAGGTTACACATACCCCTCTGGGCTAATAAACACACAGATTTGTAAAGTATCTTTGTGACTTGTACATGGCTAAAAAAATTTATGTGAACATGATCAATAGATTCACATTTTTGAGGTCGGAAGACAAAGAACGAAGAGAAAAAAAAAAATCAAAGATGTGAGATGGTCACACAGATCTTAATTCTTTCAGATACTACACTCAAAAAAAAAAAAATGCTGGCTTTAATGTATTAGTCTCCTGATGCAAAAGCCATACGTGTTCTAACAGACAAGAAGACCACACATTGGATTGCTGAAATAGACTTTTTAGAGACATCTTTCCTCAGAGCTGGGAAAGATAAGAAATATACCACTAGCCTTGCTGAATCAGCATCACACTGATTAGGAGGATTTGAAAGTAAGTCCTCTTAACAAGGAGACATGATGAAGAAGAACCCCTTCTCCCAATTATAAGAAGCAGCTAGCTTAATAAATTGAGGAGAATAACACAGTTCATGTGAACACCCAGTAAAAGTAAGGAGTTTTAGATTGTTGGTCCAGATGCTACTTTGATTTATGTTTATTCTACTGAAAGGTTTTCTATACCTGATTTCTATATAATGTTTCTTTCAAGCTGGTAAGTGCATGAATACGAACATCCACATTTTCATGCTGAATCGCTCTCATAGACAGCTGCAGTGTTGTCTGCAAGTCAGTGCTTTTGGAGGACTCCTGAACAGGACATGACATAAGAAGTTGAAGTTAAATATAACAGGAACATGGTTAAGCAGCATCTCAAAGAACATAAGTGAGAACATGTACAAACAACTACCTTTCTGCCTACATTCTCACTGATATACATACACCACTGTCTGTCTATTTTTTAAAATGTTTTCCTCAAAAAGGTGCTATATTTACACTTTTGTGTAAATATAATGATGGCGTAATAAAAAATTATTAAATCAGAACAACATGCTTTGCTTTTCATTATCTAAAATCAAATTAATTTTTACTTTTGTTACCTCATTCTCACTAAATAATTGCTACTTCCCATCTATTACCTAACCATTCTGAAGGCAAGCAAAAGAAATGAACTATAAAGTACTCCTAGAAATAGACAAACTTTGTTACCTTTAAAGAGAATACGGAGGAGGGATCAAATTAGCTTCTCTTGTAACACATTCATTGCTATAGCTAATACTCCTGACTTTTAATCTTATAATCTCTTTAGTCTCAAAAAGATGAAAAGTCAGTGTTCAGGAGATTCTACAGAAACACACATGTTAAACGTGAGCGTATTTCACTCCTAAAGAAACCTGATTGAAAGTATTCCTGCAATACACAAATTCAGTTTTTGTTGTGGAGGCAAATAAATACTATTTCTGCTTAACAATAAACTTTATATGTTTTCCTCACTTGTCATGAATTCATTTGATGCATTAAAAATAAACAAATAAATAAAATAAGCTGTACCTTTCTGTATTCCTGAAGGACGACCTGAATTTCTTTTAGTTCTGGAAGGTCAGGCAGAAAATATATTTCATGTAAGAAGTCTTGTACTGCATTCCTAATAGTTACAAAAAAAAAAATTGCAAAGAACATAGCAAACATTAGTTGGATCAGGAAAAAAAAAAAAAAAAAAAATCTTAAAAACCCATCAGAGGAAAGCAGTTAAATGTAACGGCTAGAAGCACAGAGGCTTGAAAACCAGAAAAAAGTAAATTCCATTAATTTCTTATCTAATTAAGCACACATACGAAACAATTTGTTTCTCTTGTTATTCAACTAAGCCACAGGTATTCCTCTATACTTTAAATTACTTTCTCTTTTAAAGACAGGTTTTTTTCCAAAACTTTCAGAGTTGCCATTCACTTCTACCAGGTTTGGCCCTCCTTATTTTGGACACTGGCCAAAAGGTGAGAATAATCCCATTTGATGTGAATGCATTTCCCGTTTTCCTCATAAGAAAAGAAAATATACAACCAAAAAAAGAATTCTGTGTTCCTAACATGAAGGAATCTTTTTCAATTTTGCTACTATGGCCTTCTACAAGAGCCTTATTATTCCTATTGTCACCTTTTATTTGAATACTGTTGGTATGATACAGTGCAAGAAAAATGAAAATCCAACAAAAGTAATCAAGATATAAACTATCATCATTGCTAAGAAAAAAAAAAATCATAATTTTAAGCTACAAAACATAAGATGAAAAAGAATTGACTCAACATTTTCTTCAAAAAGGTTAAGTCACAAAAATTTAAGTCTTTTGTATTAGACTGATTTTATTTTCAGTTGCTGTGACCACTTATGAAGAGGATGTATGAAATCTTACTCAACATTAAAGTCTGTGCAATTCATAATTATAACTCTATTGAAAAAAACAAATAAATAACTCCTTTACTCCCTGCTTCCAACTCTGTACACCTCCCTCTAGCTTATAGCAAATGTTAAGAATCATTCTTATTCTGTCTGTGTGCCCTGTAGAAGGAAGTCATTTTCCATGTCAGCAGAAAAAAATGCAGAATTAGACAAGCTGGCAGGGGGAAGTGTCTGAATGGGTTGTAACTTGGCCATAGTGTCATATATTTTTATAAGGACAATATAAAAACACTTTTTCAGATGAAGCTATCACTTGTCGAATTTCAAAATCTCGTTGCAATTTAGAGAAGCGCACATTTTATAGAATAACATACTATTTTGCTGCAAAACAAGTTTTCCCATTTCAGTGCTGGACAACTTTAATATAGGGTTATGCCCATTCCTATTACAGGATTTAATCCATAGAACTGAAAATATTTTGTACGGTACCTGTTCTCAACTATGAGAAAGTAAAATACTGCTGTAGTTTCCTTCGGTTGGATATGTATAAGGGGCAGTAATGCTACTATCACATGACTAAGCAAGGAGCCGAGGTACAAATGGTCCAGACTTCGAACAAAACAATCCCAGGCTCTAAACAAGAAAAGACAACAAAACAATAGTAATCAATGATTCTTCTCTGCATAAAGAAATTTCAGGTGAGTCATGAGAAGCATTTTAAGTTATTTCAGCTCTGTGGTTTAGATTATTGACTACAAAAACCCCCAGTATACTCAAGGACAGAAATGACAGGTATGTCACCCTTTGGGTACGCTATCAGTTTACCTGCAACACAGTTCTGGAAAGTCATCTTTGTATCTTAGAGCTGTTCTCAGTGTAGTCATCATCTTCACTCTTACTGAACTGATGTGTTTGGGACCCATTAGCTTCATTAAAGACATGAGACTATTTAAAGCCTAGACATAAAGAAAAGTAATTTTAGGGTATTCAGTACTCAGTAAAACATATACAAGCCATATTTTCTAATAAAACCAGGCTACCCTGGCTTAAGAAGTCATACCCTACAAGACATCAAATTCAGTTTGATGTTTGAATAAAGAATTTGGGGGTTAGAGACATCATTGACTATAATCTGAAGTTTTGGAAGCTGAAAAGAGCAGGTTTTGGAAATACAGAGAAAACAAACAAACTTGCATTAAAAAACCCACAAAACTACAACACACCAACAACAGAATTGACATACAATTTTTGGCAAAAGTGATTGGTTAGCTTCAGGGAACAGGTAATAGCTCAGTTGTCAATGGGACTGATGAAAGATAGAAGAGAAATACTGAGATGCAGAAAAAGCAGGAGATCTTTCAGTCACAGTAACACTGTACCAAACAAGGTAGTACAACGTCCAGCATGACAGATCAGTGACATGGGAAGAAACCTGAGCTTGAGGAAAGGTCATGCAAGGGGAAACTCACCAAGAACAAACAACAGAACAAGAGATAGGCACAATAGCAGGTGCAGCAGAAGAAATGCTATACAAAGGAAGAAATTTGGAAAACATGAAGACATAGAGCTATGAAAATGAGAGCATCTCAATGTGAATATCTAAGGCACAAAAAGTCTGAAAGAACACGCAGAGAAAATGCAGTCCATCAATGGAACGATTATATACATTCTAGCACTGAAAAATTCCCTACAGAAATCATCTGCACTACCTCTGTGAGTTGGCTAAAAGCCCTCTTTTGTGGTTAGAAGCACTGCCTCAGCAGAGCAGAATTTTCAGACTTCGTCTCAAGCTGTGAGCTCCAGTTTCTCTAAATGCTTACTGTAAAGCTGAAAGGAGCTGTTCTGTGAGAAGCAAAACCAATAAAGCCCAGTTTCTCTTGGATTTGCATCTTATTTTCTTTAGCTTTGCCCTTTCGTGCCCTTATAAACCTGTTCCCTGCAGTAACTCCACGTTTCTCCCATATTCCCTCATCTTCCACTTTGTTTCTTTCACACATATAAAATATACACTTAGATTCCTCCTCTATAATTACTGGTTGACTGACTTGTTACATAGAACATGTCTGACTGAAATATGTACATTAGGTGACCATTAAAAAAAACAAAACAAAAACTTCCGAGCTTACACAGAAGTCCTACCCACAGTGAGACCATCAGTTTTCAAGATCCATGTCAGAACCTTGGTATCTTTGAGACTTCAATGACAGTTGCACAATCACATAAGTAAGTCTGGAATATTAAAATAGCCTTGCTTATCTTCATTTTAATATCCAAATTAAGTTTACATACCATTTTTTTATCCTCAATACCAACACTGGAACTCAGTAACTGCATGTTAAAAAAAGCCAAGATACCAAGCAATTTAGGTTGCAGATAATCAGCCTGGTGGGGGAGGGGAAAAGAAAAGAAAAAAAAAGTAAAAAACTCAAATAATCTTACTATTAACACATTCCTAAGCTCAAGAAATTAAAAAGCAAGTATGAAAGGCTAAATCTAAAGGCAAATGAGAAGCAGCTCAAATACATACACTGCTCCTTAAGAAATATGTGTTAATGAAAGACATCCCTATTCAGCTGTGGGGTTTTTTTGTTTGGGTGAGATTTTGCAGTTTGGGGGTGGTGGTGATGGGGTGTAGTGTGTTGCCTGCTTGTTTGGGGTTTTTTTTGTGTTTTGTTTTGGTTTTTTTTTTTTTTTTTTAATGCATACTCAGTATGTATCTCCCTATTACAGGAACACTCAATATGAAATCCCAGCCTTTCCTCCACTTTTTGCCTCAAATAAGTGATGTTCAGAGAACGTCAAATTGTCTTCACTCTCAGACTGGAGAAGAAAAATCACTGAACAAAATTGAACATGAATATTTTTACATCCTTACCATTTTCTCAGGTGATGTTATTTCTCTAGGTCCCTGATAGGGATCATCATGAGATGCAAATGAAGCCAATATTGACAAACCATTGAAGACTTGTTGATAGTGTTCTCCTATACGCAGCAATAATTCATTGTGCAGTCCTTGGTAGTCCTGTCTCAGCAAGCTGCCCAGTTCTATCTCAGTCTCATTCTATAATCAAATAGCAAACAGAAACCAAATCTTCTTTTCATCACAATGAAACTAGCAGAGAGACAGGAGGCATCAGACTCTGTTTGATTTATCATAGAAATCAAAGAAAAAGCTTCCAATCAACTCAGTATTAGATAAACCAAGTTTTAGAGATTTACGTTTGCAAAGTATCTTACAACAGTTCCTGAGAGCCAACAGAACAGATTACAAATAACAAGAACAACAAAACTTCTGCATACACAATTTCCCCACCTATGCTTTGCAATACCTTAACTTAAATAAAGCAGAAAGCTCACTATTCATCAGCTGTTGCTCCCAATCTGCATGTATAATACAGCAAATGCCAATTTACCTTGAGGTAATGAAGCGCCCGCTCAAGCTCATCCTTGGAGCAGGAACAGACCAGATGAGAGAAGATGTATTTGAAGTTATTGATTAAAATCTCTCTTCGGTTTACATTCAACTGTTTTGCTATGGTTCGAATAAGCGTGGAGGCTGCAGGACTAGCCTTGGCTGCAAGGTCAGGAAGCAAAACCTGTAGGGTCCGCTGGCAAATTAAGAACAACACTTAATGGAAAAAACAAACAACCCACCCCTCCAAAAACCCAGGGTTCAGCTTTGTTCCATTTGTGTCAGTACAACACCACACATCTCTGGTCATACATATGACCAAAGGTATGGATAAAGAAGAACTTTAATAAGATGGAAATACCTACTAAAAATGCAGAGAAAATAAAAATACTTAAGGAGGTGCTTCATCTAATCAATGCTGAGAAATATGCAAACAAAAAGTGAGCTAGCATTTTCTGTGTCCATATAGATTCTCCACAAAAGGAAATCTTAAAAGAACAAACTCAACAAACAAAACACACAACAAAAAACCAACACATCCACACACAAAAATAAACCAACACACCCCACACAACACTCTTTCAACCTACCAGTCAACTAGAGCACTGCTTACTTAATGGTTTTGCATTTCCCTTCTACCAACAAGCAAACTGAGTATGAAGCAGCTCGGGCTTCAAGTAAAACAGATATCTAACCAGATCAAGAACAGATCTATCCATAGAACAATAGCTTTCTTCATTTGAAACAAGAAAGCAGGCATTGTGCAAAAATCGCACGCTTACAAAGCACCCCTCCAAGGGCACTAAATCATTAATATAGATATACTCAAGGACTTTAGTTACTTCATCATCTGTCATACTTGAATTAGCACTGTAGCTATCACTATAACTTGATAAAACTGTTCCTCTGTATTTGAGCTCCCAGTTGCAGCAATCCCAAAGTATTCTGTATTACAACAAACAACAACTAGAGAAAAAAAATTCAGATCTGTGATCTTCACTGAAAAACTGTGGACTAAAATAGAAATCCACAAGCACACACACAAAAACAAAAAACCAAACCAAAACAAAAAAACAAGAGTAAAAAGGACTGACCAACTTACTGAGAGAAAGCGATTTAAATCTGGAAAATCAAATACATTGGCGATCTCAGATAACATGTCCAGAGCCATTTCTCTCTGGTGAGCAGCTGTTTGTTTCTGTAGCTCATTTCCCTGGCATGGAGCACTCAGTACTGCCATCTGGCTGGAGTGCAGGGATTCCACTAGAAACTAAGCATGAAGAAATTCAGTATTATTTTCCCCTTTTTTGCTCCCTAAAAATAAACACGAGTTTCACTCCTCTTTCATGCATCTGTTTTTCTTTCTCATTTATTGCACATAGATCTATGATTATTACTTTGTGATAGAGTTGGATAATCATCCACTTAATGATTGCATTTTGCAACCCTGGATTCAGACATTGCATTATTAAAAAAAAAATAAATTCAAAACTAGAAGAGTCTGCTTTTGATAATTTTCTTTTAAACAGAACTTCTGTCTTTAGGTAACGGGTATAACAAAAGAACAAATCAATCATGTCAGTATTATGCCTATAAAACGTTGACTTCAATTCCAATTTTAAATCATAGCCTCCTGTGGCAATGGTACACAATACAAGAAACTATATAGTTCCTCTGTTTCAGAATGTTTCAGCATCTAAGGAATAAAAAAGAAAAGCAATACTGTTGGGGGGAGAAGATCACGACAAAGTCAAAGATTTCCCATTCCTTCTGAATGTTTGTGGGGTTTTTTTGGTTTTGTTTTTTAAATTGTCTCTTTCTTATCCTATGAGATTTCACCTTATAAAATACTGTAATTTTTACCTTTAATATGATTTTCAAAATACACAAAAAGAACCTAAACATATGTCTTTCTAAACCACCAACTCTTTTCTTTTTACCTGACATATAGGCTTCTTGTACTGACTGAAAAAAGCTTGCAGTTTTATGGACTTAGCTGCCGCCAGGGATCGAATTTCTGTGTATGCTGCTCCAGCCACAGAAGCTGACTTGGACAACAAACAGTGTAACAAATGCAAGAGGGCAAATGGTACCAAATCTCCTTTTGATGCCCTTACAAAGTAAGCAGAAGAAAAATAATTAAAAAGGAAAAAAGAATTATTGCATTAATAAAATGACTTAAGAATATAAAATCACCATAATGCAAAATGACTCATCATTGTATTTGCATAGCTTACCTGCACTTCCTACGACAGGGCAGAAGAAAATGAGGAACATTCTGTATGAATCAATAGCTTAATACAGTTGCAAAGGACTCTGGACAAAGCCTAACCTCAAAATAAGTAATTTAATCTTATATTTACACTTGAACAAAAAGTTACTTTGTATCACAAAATGACCCTACTTTGCAATTTGTCAGACACTATTAAAAATACCTTCCAATATCTCCTGTTGTGAGAATCAAGGTATCTTTAAGTTCATTATTTCTTGATATTTTGGCATTTGTATAGGCTTCTTTCATTCTTGAAACAAACAGCTGGAACACATGAAAACAAAACAAAAAAATAATTTTAAAGTGTTTGACATTAGTGAAACAAAAACCACAGTAAGTTAGGAAAAACAACCCAAAATAAATATTAATTCACCTCTTTTATGAATCCTTCTTCAGAGCCTAAGGATTCTAGTATGTTCTTTATGCAGTCACTGAAAGCCACTCTTACATCTTTGTCTGGATCTTCCATTAGATTTAATAAAGACTCAACAAGAACCTTCACACTGGACTCATCAGTGTTAAAATCCACGTGTTTGCAAAGATGAGGTATATTTTCTATAAATGCTGGGTGGCATGGGTTGGAGGAAGAAAGCAAAATATGTTTTTAATGCTTTTTAAAAAAAATCTGTTGAAGTGCACAAAACAGTGATGCCAGTAAGCCATAAAGCACACTGTATTTTTTTATTAAAACAGTAAATATTGTCAAACCAGACAAGCTATTTAAAATTCAGATTTTACCAAGTATTACATTTCTAGATAGAGCCATAGACCAAAATTACGCCAAGGTAGTTTAAAAAGAGTATCAATGACAACATCAAACATTAGCAGCGATATCAACTGAAATACAACATTTCAAACACCTTTATAGCTATAAAAAAAAACAATAGAGAAAAAAAGGAATAAAGAAAGTTATAGAAGTAGTGACTTAGTACCTCATACAGAAGTGCAAAATGTTAATAAAGTTAAAGTCACAT
Source organism: Burhinus bistriatus (assembly GCA_013397275.1). Taxonomy (NCBI): domain Eukaryota; kingdom Metazoa; phylum Chordata; class Aves; order Charadriiformes; family Burhinidae; genus Burhinus; species Burhinus bistriatus. The sequence goes on along the minus strand of VYXH01002463.1, from coordinate 472,915 downwards.
ACCTAGCTTTACTGAACTGGATACTTTGTTCTCGAGGAGAGTAAGAAATGGCTTGAAAACACAGGCTTGCACAGAACAAGTTTTTTCATGAGCAGAAGTCACAGTAAGGCTGCTACATAAAATATCATAAGTAACATGCTTAATAGCAGAGTCTGCTAAGGAAGGTCGTACACTGAATGTACCAGAAAGACAGCAAGACAGTTTCCCAACTATAGCAGCACAAGCCTCCTGGACTAGCTCAGACTCATCTTTGATTTGATTTCTGAAATGGAAACAAAAATGAAACCATTTTAATAGATCACTTACCTAGAAATTTGTAGTTCTACGTTCTCAGAATTCTCCAACTACTTTGGAAGCACTATTAGGACAATTTAAAGATCTGTCTCAGTAAATTATCTTTTTTCTTTTCAGGTTATCCTCAAGTTCTAATAAAGGTTTGAAGTAGCACTGGGCATGGTGAGTCTGGTGTGTTATAAAGAAACTGAAGACTAGAAACAATAGGACAGAAGACACCAAGACGCATATACAAAATGCAGAGAAACTGAAAAGACTTTAAGGGACATATGAGCAAATATCACATATATTTAACTGACAAAGATATCTCATTTCTTCTCCTTAGTTTAAATTTGTTAATTAGAAATGGGATCTTCAACTACTGAAGTAACTTGTAACTGACATGGTAAGCAAACCCTATTCTATCACACAGACATTGTCACTTACACCTATGCTGCTGATATCTTACAATTTCTGAAAATGAGATCTAGCAAATTCTGGATGAAACAGAAAAATATTTATTTTGGTGCTTATACTACGTTTCTTATGTGTCCTTTTCCCTTCTTACATGGAGACAGAAAAGCAGCATTAATACATACAAAAGAGCTTTGGGAATCATACTGCAGGTCTGCACACTTAGTGGATGAAGCAGGAGAGAGAATCCTTTAACACAAGTAGCCCGAATTACTTCATGGGGACTTTGTAAAGCCCAATGATAAATGGATTTTCTCCAATCCAGATGAATGTTTCTTGGGAAGAGAGACAGAAGGAATACACAGTGTGACTGAGTTTGGGGTGCTAAAGAGAAGAAACAAAATAAAGCAGATAATTACTTGATTAAAATTTTGAATATTATCAATCATCATAAGAGGGCAAAGAAAATAATTTTTACTTTAGAACAATAATTCCAGAGAGATATTAGGTTTTATATACTTGAACATACTTACAGAAACTCTGTGCAATTTTTTCACTCAAAACTACAGGATCAAACCCAAAAGCAGATGGCTTAAAAGAAGAATTATCAGGATGGCTGTAAATCCAGGGCAGAGACAGCAATCCACATAAGTTATCAAGAATCTGATCACTCAGTGGAATTTTCACTAGGGGGAAAAAAAACCCACAACAAATCAACAAAAACCCTGATACTTTTACAGGTTTGCATAGTTTATAAAACAGATGCACATCTTATGTACTTTATTTGCTACCAAATATTATTTTTTTCTATTGACAAAGATTAGTATCACTATTCCCACATGTTGATATCCTACATTTTAGACATATAATAACATATGATGCAGTGCTACATCAAAATACCCTAAAAATTTCATTAAATAATTGACAGCATGTCATACACGAGCAGCACAATGAATACAACTTCAATATCTCTGGATTTGTATGAAAACTCTCAGGTGGACTTTGGGATGGCTAGCAAGCTGAACTCCTAACACTTTAATTTTAGTAGAGACTGTCCTCCATCCTACTAGCTTCTTTAAAAAGAAACATGCAAGTACTTGATATTTTTAGTACGCTTCCTGCGTGCTGCATTTGCTGAAGCTGGTAAGAAGCTTTGAAATCTTTGAATGAAACCAAGAAAGTAAGGCATGCTGCCTCTATGTGTTTTAAAAAGAAAACTGCCAAAAGTTCATTTCGTTCTTATGCATATTCACTATCCCCATGTAGTCTCTTGTTCAGATAAAAATCAACAGAAGTACAGACAAAAACTAGTTAGTCATGTTCAAAAAGGAATGCAAAGGAAGCTTTCTAAACAGAGAATGCTTTTTTTTTATTTTTTTATTTAACGCTTTTTGTACAGGAATTGGAGTTCTAACACAAGATCCATAATTTCAGTACCTCCACCACAGCAGACCAACTTAGTCAGATGCATTCCTAATTTAAAAATCCAATAAAAGACATGTCAGTTTAAAGGATTTCTTACCTTGTGCATACAGCAAAGCATCAAAGATTTTGACTATTCTGTCAATCACTTGTTCTAGGTTAACAACCTGTGTAGCAGCCTCTAACAGGTTTCTGCAGGCTTTTACTACTCTTGTGATAAAATCAGAGGAAATCCACGTGAACTGTATATTCACCACTGAATCTGAGGCGCTCGGGATATTCTTATATGTGTTGGAGTTACATGGATGAGTTACTTTATGACCTATACTGTTGAAATAGAAGTCATATGATCAATGCAACAGACTATAAACATTTAATATTGTATTGCTTGTAAGCAGAGTTACTATGAAAATGTACTTCTTCGAAACATACAGCACATCCCATACTTGTCCTGATACATGGGCAAGCATTAAAGTAATCCACACAAATCATAATAACAGTTACAAGAAACTATTGATTTCACAGTTTCACCTTGGTAGCTTTACCTGGTAGACTTTGTTGGGGGGGAACAATGAACTATACACAAAGCAGCTAGTCGCAGAATTACAGCAATCCCTTCTACAGTCTGAAGAATATCCGCTGATAGAATTTCTTTCTCAAGGATAAATATTAAGGATGCAGCTTTCTTTGTGATAGCATTCCATAGAGTGCTCTTCAATTCCATATTTACGGGACTAAGTCTGTAATTTGACCATATTAATTATTTTCCAACACATACTTTTTTTTTTTTTTTAAGAAGAGATAAATCATCATACATCATAGCAAAAACAGAGCTAATTCATGTTGGATACAGGATTAGGAAAATACCAAACACAGCTTTAGCTTAAACATGCTCTTTGGGTGAACAAGATACTAACTCTGAAGTTAAGTATGATGCAAATCAGACTTATCTGAAAGACTATAAAGGTGTAACTCTACAATCCTTGGAAAGGCATGGTGACCAGTGGTTCCTGATGACTACAAAAAGGCAAACGTTAGACCCATCTTCAAGAAAGACAAAAAAGACAATTCAAGGAACTATAGGCCTGGCAGCCTAACTGCAGTCCCTGGGAAGGTTATGGAAAAAGTCTTTCTTAAACTCATTTCTAGCCACATAAGGGACAAGAAGGTAACTGGGAACAGCCAGCATGTATTTACTAAGGTCAGACTAATTTGATTCCTTTCTATGATGAGACAGGTAGCTCTGTGGATAAAAAGAATGCTGCTTATTCAAAGGACCTCAACTGGCTGGTAAACTAGGCTGACAAGAACCTCATGAAGGTCAGCAGAGACGTATGAAAAGTCCTGCGCCTGGCACAAAAAAACCCCATGCCACAGAACAGGCTAGCAAGCAGCTTTGGAAAAAATGACCCAATGGACTTGCAGAAAAGTTGAATATAAGAGCAGTGTGACCTTGTTGCAAAGAAGGTCAACTACATATTGGGCTGTACTATCAAGAGTGAAGACTGATCATGAGCCCCCATTTGCAGTACAGCATGCTGGAGCCAGTTTTGAGTGCCTAAATACAAGAAAGAGATCAACATGCTGGACTAAGTCCAAGCTAATCAGGAAGCTGAAGCACAGTGCAGGCAGAGACTGAGAGAAATAGCTTTGTTCATCTGAGAACAATCTGACTTAACTAGACGTGCTTTAAGTACGTTCAGTGCAACAGCATAGCCACATATATAATTCTGTTGTTCTGTATGTCTTCTCTCAGCTTTTGTTTTCAGTGTGCAAAAACAAAAATAATTTGCACTGAACATATTAAAAATACAGTCTCTTTAACTAAAGTCTGGCTTAGAAACCATCTGTAGATTCTGATCCTTCAAAATATCATTTAGATCTTTTCCCAGAAGATCTTTCAATGTGGCTGTTATGAAGAAACTGCCTGAAAAAAGCCGTCATTTCTTACTATTCACTAGCCAAATTACTATAAAAGTAGTTATTAAGTAAGTGTCATACATTACTGGTGTAGGTGATTTCTTTGGATGCTTTGTTGGTAGGCTTAGTCGTCGTTTTTTCTCTGGAACTTCATCACTGCTGCTGCTCCACCCATCAGTATCAGAAGTATCTAGCTGGTTCTGATGAAGCTCCTGAAAGATTTCTTCCATTTGCGTTTCTAATGCTGTATAAAGTGGGCTCACCAGATACTGGGATGGAAAAACAACAGAGGTACCATGATGTATATAATGCCTTACTTCTCAGAGACATGATAGTATTGTTTCTGACTTAAAATATAAAAATTCAAAACATTATGGTAACAACGTTCTTAAAACCCTTTCTGTTCAAAAATCTTAATTACAAGAAGAAAACTCTCATAGACAATGCAGTTTCTTGTGTTCCTACCAGCTTGTACAGCTGTTTCTCAGTTCTTGCCATAACACCTTGCTCCCAAAGCCAGCAAGACAGACACACTAAGTTTAAGAGACAATACATATGATACACATGTGGATGTATGGGGTAGAGGGAACACTCGGCATATCAACACTTCATTATGGTTTTAAACTAAAAAAAGAGTAGATTTAGATCGGAGATATGGCAGAAATTTTTTACAATGAGCATGGTGAAACACTGGAACCGGTTCCCCAGAGAGGTGATAGATGCCCCATCCCTGGGAACATACAAGTTCAGGTTGGACGGGGCTCGGAGCAACCTGATCTAGTTGAAGATGTCCCTGCTTACTGGGAGGGGGGGGGGCGATAAGGGGTGTGTGAACTAGATGACCTTTAAAGTTCCCTTCCAACCGAAACTACTCTATGATTACTCTATGATTCTATTTTAATTCAAACCCTTCTATCTGCCTATCCCCAAAAAATACAACTAAAAGCATATGGTTAGAAAGTAACAGCAGCTCAGATGAAGGGAAATTACTTGTAAAGCTGCCCTTATATGGGCATACACTGTGACTTACCCCCATTTTACACTATGATTACAGACAGATGCTTATGCCTGCATAACTTGTCAATAGTTTAATACATCTGGAAAACATAGCGCCCAGCTACATCCAACCAGTTAAAGAACTCTGACTTCTACAAATATATGAAACAGCTGAGAAACAAGGAGTATCAATCTAATTAGATGACTAAAAATAGTATTTCCTAGATCTTCTTTGCACAGATGTAGGTTTTTGTACATTACCTATTCACATGACAAATACAGCTTTTAAAATTAACCTACCTCTTGTTCTTCCTGAGTTCCAAGCACATTCACAAAAATTCCACATATGGTACTGATACGGACTTTTCTTACTTGTGAGGCAGATTCATAGCCAGTTGGAACAAACTCCAGAAAATATTGCAGCAAATGGGAAAAAGCAGCTTTCAGCTTTTCAGACTGAAGATACCTAAACACATCACCTTCAAACAATGCACAGAGCTTCTCTAGTAGCATATTCAGGTAGACAGGTTCAACATTTTTGTGAGAATCTGCTTCAAAAGGCAACAATGTCCTCACCAACAGTAAGAATGGTTCTCCGAAGAGTTCGGATTCTTCAGTATCCATTTCAAGTGCTAACTGTAGAATTCCAAAAAAGACCGTGAAGAAAACACTGGCCAGCTGTTCTGGAGGTCCTCCTAAATGAATTAATTTTACTAAAAACTTCATTGCCAAAGCTTTAACTTTTGGACTGCCATACTCCAACAGGGAGCAGCCTATCCCCCAGAGAATAATATCTTGTCTTACAAAAAACACATCTGCAACAATATCTGTCAGAATAGACAATAATATAACTTCCAAACATTCTACGTTAGGCATACCCATCAGCTGTAATGGTGCCAATCTTAAATACCCGACATTGTCACTTGTATTGCTTGAAAATCTCTTTACAGTCACTGGCCAGACCAGTACATCTCCCCAGAGATGCTTTTGTGCATCTCTCTCATGCAGGAAGATTAAGTCTTGGAAAAGCTGTAGCAAGTCTTTTGTCAGTACTTCAAAAATGGGGCAACTCTTCATTTTAAACAGAAAAAGTAAAGAGCAAATGACGTCACAAATGTTCTTGTGCAATGCGTTGCAGTTTGGAGTTGCAGCAATTCGGAGAAGCCTTGTTATGATCCAGTTACTAAATTCTAGGACAATAAAAAAGAAACAGCAAACAGAAAATTATTAAGATAAAAACTAAAACCTCCTATTACAAGCATGTCCTTGAGAGCAGGTTGCTGATCCGTAAACCAGAAGAAAACTCCTTGAGATAAATGCACATAGGCTTAGTAAACAGAGAGCCTTCACTGGTACATTTCTTCAGCAGATCTTACTGAAAAATAGGGAGAAGGGAGGGAGGGGCGGGGCGGGGGGCACTTGCCAGGGCAGGGGGGAAGACAGACATTTTACACTGGGTAGTTCCAGACATTTTCCTGTCAAAAACACCCTCAGGCAATGAATATATGTACAGGATATCTCATCAACATGAACCAGGCAATACCACTAAGCAATGGCAATGAATATGGTCAAACTCTGTCCTGATAAATTTCCATTATCACAAGCCCAAATCAATTTACAATATTAAAAGTCTATCACAATATTCACTTACTTATAAATATGCAACGCTGAACTTACAAATCTGCCTTTTTCCTATTTTTGTTCTTTTGTAAGATCCCATTGTCAGAAAATTTAAATCCTGAAAATATCAAGCTTCAACATAAACATTTTCAACAAACTCACCAATGCAACTGCATTCGGTTTCCTCCTGATTTCCATCCACATTTACAAACATAAGCGGGGAAGATTTCATGATATGTTGAATAAAATCAAGCAACATTACAGAACTTGGCTGTGAATCTGATTTCTTAATCAGTTCCAAAGCAACTTTAAAAGAAAAGGAGACACATTTCTGAATTAGCATTGCAATAAATCAACTTCACAAATTTTGTTCAAACCTAAAGAGAAAGAAGAAATTTATTATATAAAATACTACGATGTAGTATTAAAACTGTATAATTAGCAATTGGGAGTGTGCTTTATTCATCCATAATAATGATTTTAAGCATATTATAAACCTGCTGTGTGACACCAAAATGCATGAAGAAAAATATAAATTACTCAGCTTAAATATTATTCATTAACATTACATGCATTGACATTTAGTTAGCATTATATCCAACTGTTTGATGAGCGACGAATAGCAAATAGTTAACATTTTAATTTTCAATCACACAATTTTCCCTAGGTTTATGATCCAGGTAGAAAAAACCTCTAAGAAATGTTCTACATCTCCAAGAAATAGAATTTTTTAAATGGTAAATTCAGCTTATTGAATCAGAAAGTTTAGCAAAATACTAAACATATCTAATGCTGCTGTATAGCTCCATTGAAACAGGTATGTGAATCACATTGGATTTATCTGAATTCCATGTGGTTAGTTAGCATGAGAAGGAAACTATCTCAGATTCAGATTGCAATTAACCAGAGAAGTTACATGGTAATAATAAACAGTTATGCATTCAAAAGTAGTATCTAAAGCAGAATGGCTTTTTGTTTTTATTTTTATAGCTTTCCCTTTCAGGACTATAAAAGAATTAACAAACATATCATCTGGAGAGTAACATAGGTATGATACTTAAATTGATCAATTCACTAGACAAACCATCAGTCTTACTGCAACAGTTACATGAAATTATAGCTTAGAAAAAGTAAGTTACCCATACTGCGATTCTCCTTGATGCAAATGTACAGATAACTACAAATGATAATTTTGTAATATAAGGAATTCATCATTACCAAAATGTTGTTAAAGTACTATAATAATTGGAACCTTAACATGTTCTAAGGAGTACTAAAATAAGGCTTTGTTAGAATTCTAAAATTAAAAATAAAGCTGTTTACATCAAAGTATTTCAATTCCGAAAGACCCTGTGAGTATTAAGATTTGCTCAATGAACAATCACATTACAGGACACACCTGATTTTCCATGTTGCAAGCATTTATATTCATACAACCCTGCACTGCATTTCCCCCCCGCCCTTTTTTTTTTTTTACTTAAGTTACTTCATATCATAACAGCAAATATTTCATCATGGAAGTGATTAAAAAGTAAGTCATAAATGGTATTGAATTCAACTACTAAATCTTTGTTGAAATGACAGTTGTAAGTTTTTTTTGGCAGGAATTACTTAAAGCATAAAGCAGATAATAATTTTAAAAGATAGGGATGTAATACTTACCAACATCTACATCTGTAAGAATTCTGTCAATAAACTGGCAGAGTATTTGTCTTGGTTTCTGCACAACTGTATTGTATTCTTCTGGACTGGCACTAAAATTAAAAGTACATTATTTTGACATTATCCATTTAAAAATATAAAATAATTATTTGAAGTCTATCTCAACAACACAATGTTAAACACTGGGGTTTTTTTCTTCTAGAAGTCTTCAAAAAGAAATACAAATTGATTCCTTGTTTTAGCAACCAGCATATTGCCTGTTCCTCTTTCTCCTTATTCTTCAGAATTGAAAAGTTTCATGAAGCACTGAAGATAATTTAAGTTTGTTATGTAATTATATTTGATATATACTAAATCCACACCTGGCAGATTAAGGGATATATCCACACACTACTACCAAGCAACAAACCAGCTTTGGCGCAGGAAAAAATAAAACTAAGAACTCGCGCCACTTTTGGAATTAACCAAAATGATTGAACCGATTAGCTACCAATACCCTGCATAAGAGGTACCAATAGCAACTTCTCAGGTGACGAAGATGTCAGCTAGCTCTTGGCAGGTCAAATCTTCAACATACAATTGTACCTCCGCGTCAACTAGCCGCCCACCACAAAGCTGCAGTCTTGATGCTGCCATTAAAACTTTACAGCCAAACAATTTCAAAGTCGTTTAATTCTCAGTGAAACCACGCTACAAACAAAAGGGAGGTCCCCAGGACGCGGGGTGCTATGCAGGCCAACACATCTCTCCCGTCAGGTTCTACCATCACCCCCCGTGAGAGAGGGAGCAACCCTGGCAGGTGGCGGGAGGAGAAAGCCACCAGGATGGGGGGAGGGCGCAGGCCCAGCCCCGGGAGACCTCGCACAGCGGTGGGGAAGGAACCTACCTTTCCACCTCCCCACGCCACACGCTGATGTCGAGGCCAGCCATGCTTAGCACCCCACATCCCCAACCCCCCTTCCCCACACGGGCTGGGTCCGTCCTACCTGGCCAGCTCCCGCAGCGCCGGGATCATGGAGGCCATCTCCAGGCCCTGCTCGGCCATGACTCCCGCTTTGAAACGGGCCGCGCGCCGCCGAGGCGGGAACTGCGTGACGGCGTCCGGCAGGACCCAAAACTCCTCCGCCGCCGAACGTGCGGCTGCGTCCCCGCCACGGCGCGCCTGAAGTTTAACCGCTTCGCCACCAGAGGAGAGCGCGGCCACGGCAGCTCAGTGCCCGGTTTCTAATGGCCGCCCCCGGGGACCTCGCTGCCCCAGCAGGGCTCTCTTCCCCCGTGCAGTGCACGGACAGGTAACAACCGAGCAGGGGCCGAGCGCTCTCCGCCGAGCCGCGGCCGTTTCCCGGCCTGAGGAGCAGCCGGGAGCGCCAGCCGGAGCCCGGCCACGGCGGGCGGCTCGGCGGAGCACGGACTGCGGCTCCCGGGGACTCGCAGGGCACAGCGGGGGAGGGAAGAGCCGCAGTCTTGAGAGTGGCTTAAAACGAGGGGGAGGGGAGCGGTCCCGGTCGAGGGGCGGCGAGGAGGAAACCTCGGTGCTGGCTGCGAAACTCCCGGTAGAACGCTCCCCGCAACTCACTGCCGCGCCGGGCCGGCCGCGGCGGCACTCCCCTCAGGGCGGCAGGGCGCAGCCCCGGCCTTGGCAGCCTCGACCTGTTGCCAGCGTGAGACGAGTCCCTCGGGCCGCAGAGAGCGGCCCCAAGCGACCCCCGCCTCGGCCCGCCCCTGCCGCCCTGCCATTGGCCGCTGGCGCTGCCCGTCCGCCCGCCCCGCCCAGGGGCCGGCAGGTGTCGGCGGGGGCCCGCGGGCGGCCCGGCGCGCGCGGGG
>VYXH01002463.1:410465-459966 GCA_013397275.1 Burhinus bistriatus | reverse complement strand
TTCCTAATGAGGATGGTATGGGATACAGTGTCAAAAGCTTTGCTGAAGTCAAGGTAGATGACATCTACTGCTCTCCCCTCATCCAGCCAACCAGTTATAACATCATAGAAGGCTATCAGGTTGGTCAAGTGTGATTTACTCTTGGTAAATCCATGTTGACCACTTCCAATAACTTCCTGTTCTCCAGCCTGTTTGGAGATGACATCCAGACCAAGTCGCTCCATTACGTTCCCAGGGACAGAGGTGAGACTAACTGGCCTGTAGTCCCCTGGGTCCTCCTTCTTGCCCTTTTTGAAGATCAAATTCAGTGTATGTGGCAGTACCAAGATTTCTGCCGAAGCTGACATCCCTCTGATTTGACCAGCCCTCTCACTTTATAGTTGCACGATTCTTCCACGCGCAGGCGTCTATTTTCTTTGGCTTTCATTGCTTCTTTACCACACGCCTCTGCAGGTCGGTGTACTTATTTTAAGAGACTGAGTGACTTTGCCTTGGACCAGCAGGTTCTAGAGCACAAGAGCATGTTAATTGTACTTTTATTCCCTCTGTTGTTGTTTAATTCTGAGGTAGAATTACTGTTCTTCTTGGGGCTCATCCACTCTGTGGATGTATGTGAGATGTTCCCCCGTGTGGTTAGCAGGACTGCAGTTAAATTTCAGCTGTCTTTTGCAGGTAGGCACAAGTGATTGTAAAGACATTTAAATGCACATGTGTGTTCCTCGATGCCTTCATGAACTGCAAAATATGAACATTAGACAGGCTTATATGGTGGTCAGAGGAAATGCAGCCAAGATGGTGCATGGAGGTCCTCTGAACTGTACTAAGTAGTTTGATGTGATATCAAGGTGTGCTTATGGCTTATCATTTGCATGGGTTGCTGTAATAACATCCGATAGTCTCAATGATTACTTGAGGACTAATTTCCATATATAGTCATGAAAGTGGTTGTCAGAGTAGTTGCCTGACCTTTGAACACATTGCATTGTTCCTGTACACCATAAAACCGTGTATACCAGCATGCTCTCTTTTTATCTATTCCTATGTTGCTTAGTCAACTTGGCTGGAGTGAAGGGGCACAGATTAAAATTCTATCTTGTCCTGAATATTGGTTTGATGACTTTAAAAAAAAAAAAAAAAAAAAAATTAAAAATTGAAACAGGTGATAAATGGTGGTAAGGACCATAGGCAAGCCAGCAACCTAAAAGTGGAATATGTACGTTCAACTACTAAGCAAAAGCTAACACATAAAAGAGGAAAAAAGTGAGGAAAGAAAATACAAAACATTAAAATCTGCTTTTCTCATGTCTTATTTCTATATGTAATCTAGACAGGTCCTAGTCCTGCAAGTATTTATCCACGATTTTTATATGAATAAACCTGCATACCTACTTAAGACTATTGATGATGTAAAATTAAACATTTGAGTAATTTGGAGATGTAGCGTGTTAGATTATACATTCTTTTGGAAATTGGCATTATTATTTATATAGCAGCAATGACTTTTTTTGCTTATCTACAACTACTACTATTAAAAATAGTTGCCTGTATATATCTTTTTATTGTTTCTTGCTTTCTAGTATTTCTAGAAAAGTATTATTTTTGAGGCTAGTAGCTGCAGAGGAAACTTGCAGAAATGCATTTACAATCAGGATCAGTGTTATAACATCGAGACTTTTTGAGTTGATAATTTTTGATTGAGAGTAAGATGCCTGGAATCTAGTTCTCTAAGGCAAAAATTTCGGAATCTTAAAAGCTGATTTTAAAAATAATAATGATAAAAAATAATCCAGAACTAAGGAATGTAACTGTCATAATAATTTCTTGGGAAAATTTTTTCCATGGTTTAATCGGCTCTGGAAATTACTTTTGTTTAACTTTTAGCAACAGTGATGCTTAAAAATCCCTTAATAATGTGCAAAACTTTGTACTAGTCATGCTAGGAGAAACTTGTGCGGTATTTTAATTTAGAATGTCATTATGTCATTTAAACTACATTTGAAAGTTCTGGCTGTTGTAATTACATAGGCTCCTCTTTTATTAAAATATTTCTTCAATGAAAATCTGAATAACTGTACTAGCTACAATTTTCATAGGAGTAAACTGTTGTTTTCTGAGATTTAATGTGAGGAGAAATAATTTTCCATCTGGTTCTGTGTTCCATACTGATTAAGACTAGAATAGAGTTTGTGCATGGGAATATTGATAAAAGTTCTGCTAAATGTCAGCTTTCCTCATTCCATGGCTTACTATAGAAACCAGTGCAATGGAGGAGGGAGAAAGGGAATTCATGGTTTTCGACCTTTTACCCTCTCTTTTTTTAGAAGTCAAATAAATTAAACCTATATGTGTTGGAATGGTATTCATTATCTTTTGGAGGAGCATATGTTCCTTGGTGAATATTTTCCCAGTACTTGGAGCTTTCACTACTCTGTGAGGGTTATGTCAATGGAATGGACATCACCTTAACAGCATGTAATATGGAAATACCTAAACTAAAAACATGGTACCAGTACCCTTACATTTAACACGTCACATAAAGTCTGTGTGTAACGTTTAGTTGCCACTCTTCTTATTGCAGTAATTAATTAAATAAAATATTTTCATAGCATTCACCATGATGTGTGAAATACTCCGCATCCAGGGTAACTGTTGCCATAAAAACTCCAGAAATCACTAGGTCTATATAGATGGGTTAAACAAATGTAGAACAGGAGTACCAGGGAGTAAAAGGATCTGATGCTAGCAAGCAAGTTTATTGCTGGAGAAGGCTCCACTGTACTGTGCCAGACAATAAGGAAACAATAAATTGTAAATATATGCTGGGAAAAGATACCTAGCTAAGCAACTGCAAATGCTTTTGAATCTGAAACCCAGGTTTTAAGGTCTTCTGTGTAAGATGTTGTCTCATTAGCTCATTTCAGCCTTGACATTCAGTGAGCCAAGGGTTGACCAGTGGGCATGTTGTGATACACAAAGGGATGTTAACAATGAAGACAACAACTGGCATTAATCAGATCAAGTTTAATATGCATTGGGAGTTCCAGGTTACTCGTAGAACCAATTCTGCATTACAGTCATGTACTGCCACTTTATTAAGGGATTTTTTTAAGCATCGTTGTTGCTACAACTTTAAAGAAGGGCTGCAAACTGAAACAGTAAGGGTAACTTCTCTATTCTCCAGTCTATTATGTTTGTAATAAAATTACTAATTACATGATTTCAGCTTTGATTCAGCTGGTCACATGCAGGAAGTACTAAATGTCAGTCATGACCTTATTATGTACCGTATTATTTGCTTTTGTACTTCTAAATGTAAATTACTTGATGAATTTCTAGATTTTTATGTGGGGGTGTGTGCTTAGTTACTGCTATTACATACAGGTGTCCAAAGACAATAAAGGTAGTACCTCACAATAGCTCATCAGTGAGAATGGTATTGCTAAACCTCAGAAGTAAATTATGCACAAAGCAGATTGTGTGCTTCTGCATGCATGCTTTTGGTGGGAAAAGGATTATCAACCCCCTTTCAGGGCTCTCTTGCAGATGTTTCCTTGACAATAATAGGCACTAGCAAAAAAAAAAAAAAAATTAATGCTGGACCCAGTATTATCCAGTTTAATTCACTTAGTCTATTCATCCTTTCATCTTGTTAATAATCTTTGGTAGAATGGACTGATTAAAAATGTTGACATGTAGTAAAGCTGAAATACTAGGCTGTATGTTACCAGCAAGGTTATATTTACTTGAATGCTAATTTAAAGGATTTGTCTCAGTGTGAGCTTCAGGAGGTAGCTGTTTCTTTTCCAACCAGATGTTCCCTCATAGTTTTTTTTTTTCCAAAAAAATTTGTATAGTTTGGAATGTTTTTGTCTTGCTGATTTATCAAGTTCCTCTTCCAGCTCCACATCTTCTTTTCTGCCATTTTTGTTTCCACATGTCCTACCACTTCTCTTTGCACTGGTTTATGCTCTTATGACAAAGGGAAACTAGATTCTGTTCTTTCGTATCCTAAAGGTAGGTCAATATAAAGTAGTATGAAATTCTCATTTTCCATTGAGCTGACTATTCTATTTCTGTGATGTGTCTAGTCCTTCCAAGCTTGATTTATAGAATCAAGATATATTTAATTGAAACTAGTGTGGATTTTGCCAGTGATACAGCTGGCATCAGGACTTCACTCTGATTCGAAATCTGGGTTTTTTTTTCCCTTAAGTAACATGATGTATTTGGTGACAAAACAATTCATAACTGAATTTTCTTTTACTTGTTGTCACCTCTATCAGCCACTTAATTGTATGGGACAGAATATTTTTCACATCCCAAATTAGCAAGTTTCTTTAGCACATAAATAAATTTAAATCTTACCAATAATTACATTGCTTTAAAAAAGTTATCACGTGCTCAGAGTTGTATGCACAGATAACTACTTCACCAATTCAAGGCCTATTGGAAAAATCCTTCTAAAAGCTGATCATCTTGTTCATCAATATTTGTATATCTTTGATCTTTCCAAAGGGATTTCATTATTCTGCATTACTTTGTGTCTCCAGATACTTATTACTAAACATATATGGAAAATATATATCGCCTGTAAGCTGCAGCATTGGGAACTCTGTAATGTTTTGAATAACATAAAATATAACTTTATCAATCTTAACTAAAATGTACATGTGCGTATGCCATTGCAAAGTGGAAGTTTCCATTGTGTATATGGGAGTTACTCCAATTTTTTTTAGTCATTCTAATAAAATTAAGCCTGGCAAAATTTCAGTTGCCTCTTGCAATACTGTATGGTAGTGCTATATGTGTCAGGCTGATTGAGCTTTTGCATAAAGATGCTGTTAAAAGGGAATGCAATCTTTTTTAAATAGAGATTTTTTTAAAAAATAAATTAAAACTAATGTGCACACCCCACACAGTTTCCAAAATCTTTGGAAAGATCCATCCATTCTGCCTGAAACTCAAACCTCCTGGTTGGCTTCTTCAGCGCGAGCGAAGTGGTTTGATCACGTCCTACCAAAGCTGCTCCCAAGAGAGGCTTGACAGCAACACAAGACTAGTTGTTTGTTGTGCCAGAGCAAACCCCTACTTCTGGCACGCTGGGTTATGTTTGTTTACATAGGGTGGCTTGCACTCTAAAGTGGCAGCCCTCCTGTTGTGGTGAAAGACAGCTACAGGGTCAGCCATGCTGGGCTTTTTCATGAAGTTCTGTCTGATAGGCTGGCTGCCTTGGGGGAAGTAGGAATTACGAAATGATCTATAGTAATAAATGCACATATTTCTGTTGCATTCCAAAATTTCTGCATGCTTTCCCTCCTGAAATAATTTTTGTGGTGGTTAATCTATGGAACAAACTCTTCTGCCCTGTAGTTTAAGCTACCATTCTGCTTTTTACTAAGTAAATTAAGATCAAGGCATTTAAACGCAATAGGATCAATCCATATCAGTCCTTCTCAACCAAATAAGCATATGTTGGATGAGTAATTGAGTGCTACTGTAGTCCCTGTGCTACCTAAGAAGTGCTTCACTAAGATGCCACTTCAGTTGTATTGCTTTCAGCTGGACTCCTCAACCAGAGAGGGATAGACCACTAATGGTGGGAATGAAAGTAAGCATACTGGTGACTTGCTAATTGATAGCGATAGCACAATAAATATTTCTGTGCCATGTTTAGAAATTTAAAAACAGGGATTTAAATATAGATTACTGGCTATTAATGCATTGAAAGCATTAATTTTGGAGGGTTGGAAATATAAGTTATTTTTCATGAGTTGTCACTGTGTAAAGTGACAGTAAACAACATGACAGGGTTATTCAGTTTTGTGAAGGTCAGTGGGAGAAGGATGAGCCCCATGGTGCAGACTTGTAGCTAACTTAAAATCCAAAATGTTTGCTTATTTAGTCAAAATATTATGTGAAATAAAACATATGTCTTGTAAGATCTCCAGAGACATGTTTTGCCCTTGCAAAAGAGCTGGTTTATCAACAAGCTGATTTATCTGATAGTTAATCACACTTGATCATTTTGTCATGAAAGAGGCAGTTTTTAGCTACATATTTAATTTGCTGAACATGTGGAAATCTGCTCTCAAAGCACTTACAAGAAGTACTAATATTTTACCTTGAAAGTGTCACAGTTTGGAAAGACTTTGGACTGTTACCTGGCAATTTTGGAAGACTGTAGCATTTAATGCATTACTGTGGGACGTTTTAAAATGGCTGAGAGAAAACAAATATAAATACATATTAAATTTAAGAATACTCAGAATTCATGTTTAACTAAGTAAAAAGACTCCTTACAAAGGTAATCTGCATAATCAGCTTACAGGATTTTCCTGTATTGTGCCCTATAGTTATTAGACTGTAGGTAACTCCATAAGCATATCTTTCTCACTTCATGGGACTTCAGGTCATTAATTCTAAAGCAAGAAATAAATTTTTTAAACTATTATTTTTAGGTTTGTAAGGGTTGTTACTAGCCTAGCACTATTTTCTAAGATGAATGTTTATATGATACTTGAAAATAGGAGACAAAATTTCTAGGTAATAAAATCATGCGCATCTTTATGCATTGTTTTGCCTAGTTGCGGTGAATGATTTAAATGCTTAGGGATGTCTGCTCATGTTGCCAGCTCAAGCTATTTAAAAAAAAAAAAATAAAATCTCAAAGACTTTGTCTAAACCCAAGATTTTTATAAAGTCTTTTTAATTTGGATTTCTGATGCTTGTAAGAAAGACGGTAAAGTTTACACCTAAGCATCAGAAACAACTTTATTTTCTTAAATGAAAACTATCTCTTAATCATATGAATCCCAAGGTTGAAGTTTAGTTACAAAAAAAATTTGCTCAGAAATTTCTTTCTTTTTCCTCTTCAAAATGTGATTAGAAATGACAGTTGGCAACAACAACTGTAGATGTTTTCTTCTGGCCTAATTATTAAGAACTACAGTACCAGCAAATGAACTTCATGTGTGTCCCAGATAGTATTCTAGTTTAGAAGCTACAAACAATACTCTCTTTAGTTTTAGTTTCTCAGATTTACTAATGTGCTTCTTTTCCCCTCAACACCTTAGCAAACGTAGCTCCTTAGGGCTATGAACTGGCAGGTGGGTGGCGTTTATGCATCGCTGGACTCTGTAGAGACTTGATGGTTTTGAAACGCTGCCAACTGCTTTTGTGGTGTATTGTAGAAGACCCTCCTTTTTCCTCTAGCTTGACCAATAAAAAAAGAAAAACAAAAATAACCTATGAATTTTCCATGACAGAAAATCCTGGCTTGCTTGTAGTATAGTAGCTGATCAGTCTAATCTTCTAATAATCTTTTGAACCATGTAGAGTTGAACGAGGAATTAGTAGGTGACAGAAGGTCATGCTGCCATCTGATAATTAATGAAAACTGAAAAATACTCTGGCAACACACATCTGTTTGGTGCTATTTAGTAATTACAGTTAGCTAGAATATGAAGAATATGTGGATGTAAATTGAATTGCTGAGGGCAGGTGAATGAATGTGCATTTTTATTGTTACTCCTAATGATCTTCACATGATTAACTTCTGGGGTGACCTTAAAACTTAGTTCATTAGTAGGAGTTAGCCTTTGGTGCTCTGCTGGAGTCTTAGTATTTGCAGCAACCTGAGGTTTACTACTTCAGAGTGCCAGGGGGCAGGCACACAGAAAGATAAAGGCAGTAGTTTTCTGGAATGTTGCAGTTGCACTGTTTTAAAATCTCCCTTCCCTTCTGCATCTTAGTCTGTTTGTTGACTGCTAGCTTTGTTCGTAGTTTTGCTTTTTAGGTTACATGCTAACTAAATGTTATTTTCACGCTTGGAGAAGAGAAAAATGGTTCATAATGTTCCAGCTGGCTTAAGGAAAAGATATTTTTCTGAAGTTAAAAGTGCCATAGAAGGGTAAATTCCTTAGCAAAGAACACAGAGTACAATATGTCCTACCTCTCAAGCAGCGCTGAATCTGGAAGAAATAGAGGCTTGGGGCAAAAACTGACAGCCTTGCAGAAGATATTGTAAAAATATCAGTGACATTGTAACAGATTAAACAGCTGAAGGTGAGTGCACTTTGATTGTAGTAGATGGACTGCAAAATCCAGCAAGCTCTGAAAAACAGTGAAGCACGTAACATGAAATTGTAATTTGCTAATAGCAGCAGCAGAGTTTTGGCTGTGAAATTGGTAATAACATTGCTGTGCTAGAAGCTAGTAGATGGTGAAAAGCTGTGCTGTTTGTTGTATTTTAATGTTTCTGATTACTTTTGTTTCCTTACTATAAATACTGAGGTGGAGATAACATTGCAACTACTTGACTTTAATAGCACTATCATTTTCAGAAACATACTATTTAGATTGTAATTTAGAGGCAGACCAGAAGATGGTGAGTCAGTGACTTCCACAATATCATCAGTTCTCATAATTTAACTGAGCTTTCCATGAAAATTGAAGATGCTCTCAAAAGTCAGTTTGTGGAGCTGAGAAATTATGTGAGGATCTGTTTAACATTAAAGTAAACTTCTAGTCCTTCCAGTTACAGAGAAAAGCTTGAAAAGTTAGTCTGAGAATAACGTGAAGTATCTGAAAATGGAAGGCAGATGTCATTCCATATGACGAGTTTTAAAACTGTTTTTAGTTGGTTGGGATCTGACTTGTGATTGTTTTTGAAAAGTCTGGGCTATGACTATTGCTTCTAGTTAGCGTTTCTGTTTAGTAATTAACTAGCAGTGCTATAGTATAAAAAAGCAGTACAAGAATAATTAAAGCGTAACCCCCAAGCTGTGAATCTTATTTGTAGAGTACTGGGACACCCAAGAAGCCACTCTGTCATCGTGAGCTCTGAGCGTGAGTTTTGCTGTGTGCACAGACAAAGTTTTTACTGATGCAAATGTTTACTGATGCAAAGAATTTCAGGATTTGCTTCCTAATTAAGATATATATCAGATAATATTTGAGACATTCTTGTAAAAATAATGCAATTTTTATTTGTTGTTGTAGTTGTATGCTAACAAAAGCTGTATGTGCATAAACCTAGACAAAGAAAGAAAGAGATTAAGTATCATTTGCTGGTGTGTCTTTTAACTCCCTTTTGCTGTTGTAAATTTGATACGTAATGTCAGGCTGGGCACAAAAGAATGACTTGAGGATGGAGTGTCTGAATGAACTTGCTTTTATTAGTGTAGCCTTTCCATTTATATTTTAGTGTGGTTCGCTTTAATGACATGTCACAGAGAAACCAAGTTTGGACTTAAAAAAAAATTCTATTCTTCAGAGCAGTGGCTGGTAGTCAAATTGGTTTTATGACAAACTGTTGCCTGGTTTCTCATCAAACTTCCTATATGTTAGTGATAGACTCTTTCCATCTAACGTGCGTTTGCATGGTAAAACTGCTATGATGCTTTGACCTTTGTAGGCATTCATCTTGCCACAATTTCTGGGTTTGGCACCCTGTGCTGTGGTGCTGGTTCAGCCCATATTTTTTTCCTTGCTTTTGGTGGCAACATACGAGGCACCAGCTTCCAATGCAAATTGGAAAGCGTGATCCTTGCCAACTCTGGCCTTCCAGAGACGTTGCATTTGCCTGATCACTGGGTGGATGCATTCAGAAGTGGTACGCAAGCAAAGACATTCATATGGGTAAAGATGGTGGATACGGGGACAAGGTCATTGAGGCAAGGGTAGCTTTGTAGCATAGGAAGAGCAGAAGAGGTGCTTGATGGAGACTCACAGAAGTTCTCCAGGAAGGAGGGTCTGGCACATTTGTGTACAAGGAAGCCAAATGACTAGTCAGCATGGGAAACAGGTTTCAGTATAATAAACTGATTTTTGGAGAGTATCAAATGATCCATCCAGAGGGCAAATGATATTGCTGGTGAGAGGAGATAAGAAAAGGTCATATAAAATGAAACAGTGTATTAAGTGGCTTGAACTTGTTGATAGAAAGGCAAATCTGTTTTCTGTTCAAGGCTCAGTCAAATGCTTCCTGGACCAGTATAAACATTATGGTGTTTACACTTGTAAAGAAGTTTCTTCCACCAAGTCACCTTAATCTGTCCTGAGCTCCATCCTAACTGTTAATACCTTGCTAATTAATTTGAATGTAGCTCTGCAATCATAAATTACTTGACTACAGACATTGCCATATGTAAAATGGAAAAACAAGATTTTTTGCTTTCAGAACAGTGCCTTTAAATGTTTAATTTATATTAAAAAAACTCAACTTCAGGTTCTTGGATAAAAAGATGAGATGGTGGGGTTACTTCACTTCTGTTACTGTTATTATTCTGAGTTACAGTGGACAGGCTCCATAGTGTTCTTGAGCGAAGGAAAACACATTCATGCTTAATGTGAATAAAGTTTTTCATTGTGAGTACATGTGACTTTAATTGTGAGTAGAAGCACACTTGATTGTAACTATGTTATATATCTGAAGCACAGAGGTGAAAATGGGTCTCAAGCGTAAGCCACGCAGCTCTTGGAAATGGGCTGCAAGTTTCATGAGTTTTATAGCAGGACTTGGGAATTTCCTTTGTGAGCACCAGTTTTAACTGTATCAGTAAAAGGTAAAAATTATTTTAGACTCTGGACAGTATGGTGGAAGCTAAAGGAACATTAAAATGATTTACATTGGGAAGGTTAATACCACACCCACAAAGTTCACATCTTTTGCAATCCTAGTGGTGTCTACAAATGTACGTTTTCTAATAGGCTAGAGGAGATGCTTATTCCAGGGTTTGCTCAAAAAAGGGAAGGTCTTCTGCATGATCTCGTGTCTCCCAAGGGAATTCCCTAGTCCCACTTCTCCTGCCACTATTTTTGTCTATTCTTTCCCATCCTTGTGTACCATTAACAGCATGCAGGTTTTATTGCTGGATGCAAGAGTTTCTTATTGTCAAACTAAAATGTTAGCAAGTATGTCTATGACTTTCCATGTATGTAACAAACTATGGAACTGAGACCTTGAGGAACCTTTCTGTTTAGGCTAACACTTGCATTTCTATAGCAGCAGTAAGCAAGAGCTGCTTTTATCTCTTTTGGAAGGAATATCATTGCAGTTGCATTATATTTGAGTTATTTGTTTCTAAAGTTTATCACTAGTTAATTTATGGCATGATTATTAGAGAGTGAAAATCCACAAATTCATCTGACTCCAGTTGAAGTTGCTGGAATACACCTGAAAAACTTGTCCTTAATAACTCTAGTACCTTTTCTGTGGTAGTATTTGATAAGTTGCATTATGAGCCGCTGGAAGATGTTCTGTACCTGAATGCAAAAGTGAATAATCTCCTTTAGACCAACTATACAGCTTGATTAGGGTGTTACAGAGCTGGATTGCTATAGGTTGGTGGTACATCTTCTACCTTCTGAAGTCATCCAGGCATTTGAACTTGTGCACCTTTAGCTCTGTCTCTAAGCTGTTTGCCAGCAAGTAATAGGCTCAAACTTCTTTAAAGGGCATAATAGGACCATCCTTTTCTACTGTAGAATGTAGCAACTCTATTCTTGTTTATTCTATTTCATTTCCATGAGAACATAAGCTTCTTTTATTTCCAAGGAGTTTTGAAAACACTTTTTAGTGGAAACAGTCTCTTGTTAGTGGATGGTTGGTATGCTTATGTTAAACATTAAGTCCTTAAGCCTTTTGTGTTCTTTTTCCTGATTAAATATTTGTATTGTTGAGGAATGAAACAAATATTTAAAATACTTGAAATTGATCATGAAAGATGTTGAGATAACATAAAAGGTAATTAAGATTTATGGTTTGAGTGTATTCAAATTCCTGCTGTGCTTTCGTTTTCCTTATGTGTCTGCACTTCTCTTGACAGAACTTGGATACCATGTACATGCTGTTATTGAACTTTCACCAAGGCAAAGGTTGTGCATAATAAAACGGAGAACAAGTGTCACTTTAGCAGATTCACTGTATTCGACCATTACTTTGGATCAGAGTTCTTTGAATTTACCCATGTTAGAGATTCTGTAGGGAAACTTATTTTTGTGTCCTTTAATTTGTTGCTTATTATGGCACAACTGTTTAGTATTTTATATTGTATACTTTGATTCTGTACTCCCTAATTTATTGAAGGCTAGTATGTTATATTTAAATTACATAAAATATACAAATAGTTCAGAGTACTTTATCTTGAAGTTTTCATCAAGTAAAACGTAAAGCCCGTATCAAAACTGGGATGACTGCTTCAGATTAAGGGGTATATTTTTTTTGCAGACAATCTGATTTTTGTATTCTGAAAAACAGAAGTGTTGTCTCTTATCAAGAGATCTATGAGAAAAAACTTGTTTCTGTATTTCCAATACTGATTTATCTGGTATTCTCAAGTCCTACAGAAAAGCTACTTGTTGCATGGAAGCAGCTTTGTGCATGTATTTTTTTTTCATCTGGACATGGTTTGCTAACAGGTAGGGAGCCCAGGATGCACTGTATTGCAGAAATACACAAATTTAACTTCCTTGCTGTTCTGTGTTACTTGTGAAAGTGATCTAACAACTAGTGTGTTATGGATGACTGTATTTATAAACGTCAGAAAATACAGTTAGAAAGCAGTAACTCATGCACACAGCTCTTCACTCGTATCGCCTCAGCATCCTGGCTTCACAGAGAATGTCACTATTTCAGATTTGCTTTCCATGACATGCTCATTAATACCACAGCTTGTTGTGCTAAAGCAAATGAGACCAGAAGAAGTGGAGCAATGGCCTGTGATCTGTTGTGGAACTCTGAAGGCTGGAGCTGACTTCCCTGCTTTCCCTTTGGTCTTTGGAACCGGAGGGTAAGGTGCCTTGCCTTCTCTTGGTGGCTGCAAGGAGCAGTTGCACAGGTGAATTCTTGCATATCACCTGCTATTCTAGACTACAGCATGCTTAGTGCAAATGAAATGAAGAGTACAGCCTCAAAGAATCCTTGACACGACAGATTCAAGCAGGAATTTGAGTTTTATAAATCAGGCAACATCTGGGTTAATGGTGGATGAGCAGGCATCGCTTTCACTGCGGATATGGAGCAGACAGATTTCATGTCCCCGTTCCAGAATAGAGGGGATAAAATACTTCCAGCCGTGTGCTGGAGGCAGGTGAATCTTGTAGAACTCTTAGAAAAATAACTAATTAACCAAACCAGAACAGGTCACACATGGTCTGAGACAATTGGTTTGGGCAAATTCAGTCCAAAGTGTTGGTATAGCTAAACTGTAAACAAGTTAGGTTTGGAGAATATTTCAGGAAAGGTAATTCTATAAGCTCTGCAAGCAATAGCATTTTTTCAACATTACTTTCCTAGAAGTGGTCCTTCTGGCATAGGTAATGTTTCCACTGATGGCTTTTATTAGGAGGGCTGAATGTAACAATACAAAGCTCAGGCAGTCTGAGATCCTCTTGAATGATGCATGTGAAGGAAACTACGTGAAACTGATACTGCTGATGAATTTGCATGGCTTTTCTGTATACTTGGCAGCCAAGGAAAGCTGGAGGCATTTTGTTTGGATGAAAAGGTGTCTTTCTAAGGTACGCATGTACCTGTTTTATAATAGAATTGCTCTTCATCCTGACCTAAGTCTCATTAAATTATTCTGAATTTATACATAGTAAGTGAAGTCAGATCAGGCCCATGACCAGTCTAAGAGTTAGATATATCAGCTTATTGTTTTACTGTTTATTCTTGAGTCACCCATGTTTATCTTAAAGACATAGTGGAAAATGTTGATTTTATTATTCACCAGAGTTGCTGTACTATGTTGTATAAATTCCTATAAAGTGAATAATTAACTTTAATGTAAATCTTCTAGTCTTCCTTACAAAAGATACATATTTCATGGGCACAAAATTTATCACTCTGACTGGTTTGATAGTCTTCCTCTAGCAAAGATCAGTGCACATAGTTTTGGAAGAAGTTAGGAAAAAAAAAACCACCAAACAACTTTTTCCTTCTTAAATTGTACCTTATTCACTGTGTAATGCTGTATGTAAAAAAACTTGGGAAAATTCCATGGATTATCAGTTTATAGGATTGAAGCATAACAATTCTTCATTGCTATCCTCTAACCTTCTAGTAATCAAATACTTTTGATGGTCATAAATGTATCCAGCCCAGGTTGAGAAATAAACCCTCTGACTCTTTCAGGCCGTGAAGTTTCAGACTGACTGTATGATATTTAAAGAACTTTCCACTTCATACTACTCTGTTAATAACTGTACCTGATACCATAGTTATACCATGCCTATTCTTTCAAAAAGTAGCAGTGTACTTCAGCAGTTGGAATATCTTTTTTTTTTATATATATACAGGTATATGTATTTATATAGTTAATTACTTTGACCTTTCGGTGCTCTCCTGTTTTAAAGGTTTACAGGCATCTTCTTTGCTGCATTAGGAGTGGATCTATTTTTGTATCTTCTTTCTTTATAAGACCCAGTGCTCATTATTGTACAGGTGTATTAGATTCTTTCTACATTTAGAGGACTGTATTCTGCAATCAAGACTTTTTTCACGTTGGATAACATGAAGTGTAATTCTCTCCTATTTATGTCTCTTGCAGCTTTTTCACCAATAAGGGAAAGATAAGCTATCTTAATTATCTATAATAATAAAAAATTAAAGTCACTGAACCCTATTGATTAATCATTTTGTCATAAAGATTAAAAAACTTATCACAGTAAGTTAAAAAGCTCATCTCCAGTAATTTTTTTTTAAAAAAAGGTAATCAGCACTGCTGTTTTATTACAGACCACCAGTGAAACACCTAAAATAATTTGTCCTTTCACATTGCTGAAGGACTGGTGTCATCTTTATATTTGGGGGTCAAGAATAATCTTGGCCTAAGTAAAAAGATCTTTCAGTGTAAGCTGGAGGAGAAAAACCAAGCAAACAAAAACTTGGGAATTTTTATCTTCTTGAAAAGACAACAGAAACCTCTCTGTGTGTACTCGTATAAAGCTAGCATTCAGTATGTCAATGGCAGTCAGTTCCATTGCTCAAATTTTTATAATATGCAAGTCTTCACTAATATTTTATTAACATTTCCTCAGTTAAAATACAGCAGCGTTTTCTCTCCTCTCCTTACTGATTAAAGGGACCATGTGATGCATAGCCTTGATTTAAAGTTCTTTTTCTGTCTTATACCTTATAACGCGTTCTTTTCTCTCTGAGACAGGATAGAACTCCTGGTTTAATCTAGTGAAAGCTTGAACGAGACCAATGGTGCATGAAAGCTACCCTGTTCCCACCACATTGGCTTCAAGAATCCTAGATAAACTAACACAGGAGTGCTACGGGTTAAACTGTGGGGTTTGTGGGGTTGGGTTTTTTTGCATTAAAATCTGTAGCAGTTTGATTCAGAGCCCAATAAGAGAAGCAGAATTTTAATGTTTTGTAATTGTAGATAGTACATACTAATAACCAGCTGATTATTGACATAAAAGCAGTAATTCTTCTGCACAGCCTGTATTTGCAAATTATGCTAGCTTGGCTGTCATTAGAAACAACAGATTTAAGCAATAGAGTGGTATTTGCAGCAGAGACAGAGGAGGTGTGTCCCTAATGCCAGACAAAAAGAACAGCGACAAAAGAAAATAAGCTCTTGAGTCAGCATTAGTAATGTCCATTGTTGTTGCGGAAGCAGCTGCGCGTGGAAACAAGGCAAATAGAATTTGAAATGAAGAGCTGGAAAAGAAATTGCTAATTGCCTGCAGGGATGGAGAAAATTATTAGGCCTGATTGCCAGCTAACTGCTTTGGTTTTCTGACAGCTTTGATAACAGGTCAGAAAAGCGGCAGGAACTGCTGTTTGGCCTGCTTGCTTTGTCCTTCGTGGTTGCTCACCCACAGGTACTCCTCTGCACACAAAGAAATACCATGATGGTACCAACAGTAGTTCATATCCGTCTTAATGTTGGATGTGGAGCGTTTCCAGGAGACTCCAGTGAATTGTGTTTAGATACAAAAAGCCTTCCAGGTATAGAAGGCACGCTAGGGATAGATGAATATTGTCAGCTCATGTTAAGCATATTGGTGAGGACTTAAAAGATGATCAAAGGCACTTTCTCAGCATACAAGTGTTTCTACCTACCCTGTCCTGGGGCAGCAGGAGACGGTTTAATGTAAGCATAGGCTACAGAAAATCTAAGCGTCATACGAACTCTACCAGAGTACGGAGAAATATGTTCTCTCTGTAAGCGAATATGTCTTTCGGCAGGCAGTCCTAGTTCCAATAGACTTTGGAGGCTTAATGTTAAATCTTGTCAGAATTGCCTGTGGACTGAGTCATACTGGGTGGTGATAAACCTGTGTGTGCAAGGTATTTATTAGCTTAGATAGAAGGCCCCTGTTTCTATATTGAAATTATCTGAAATGTCTGACTAGTTTAGGTGTTGTCTCTGCTCCGAGTAGATCTCTCCTGAATGCAACACTTCTGCCATTTAATTGACCAGCTAATTTACCCTGTAATTATGTAATAGGGTATTTAAGACTGTCTCTTTACAGCGTTTTTATTAGCTTTATTTATCTGCTTCATTCAAGAACAGATGTTTCTACTGTGTTACTGAAATAATCAACATCTTGGAAAATAGCAATCTTTGATTTCCAGAAATAAAATATGATGGAAAATCTAAATTATGAATCATAAAAGGGGAGGAGTGAAACTAATTGCACCGTAACTTTGCAGAAGTTGTTTTTGATAAAATCTGACTCATGGTAATGGTAAATAGTTTAAAACATTAACAGTATGACAGAAGTGGTGTTGTCTTTTGCATCTGCGTGGCTAAGTGTTTCACTTATGCTTTGACACGCTGTTTTGGTATTTCAGAGAACTGACTTCTGTCTTTTTGCAGCTTCAGAGTCCTTTAAATTTCCTTAGTAACTTGGATTTGAATGTTTAATCATCCCCCCCGCCCCAGTTTTTTCATAGTTCATTATATCTTTATTTTCTAATTGCTACGTCAGGTTTCCAGTCAAGGTACACGCACCTCCAGAAACATCGGTGTGTAAGGTAATTTTTTTCTGAATACATATTTTTAACTGTCTTTTTTCTTTTAAGTATGAAGACTGGTACATGCTGCTAGTAAGCTTAGCAAAATGGATGAGTAGGATTTTAAATCTAGTACTTAAATAGATTGAGTGACATGAAGGAAAAATACTTAACTCGCCACCCACACTTGAGGCCATATCCTGTGTGATCCACAGGAACAGTCCCAGTGGAGACAGAGAAAACACTAACCCAAGTAAAGTAGACAGGATCTCATTAAAATAACCCACTGTTGTTTAAAAACTCTTTTTATATAGCATCATGGAAGAAAACTAAATTATTATGGAAACTTTATATAGCAAACTACTGCCTGAAAAGGAGCAGAAACATTTGCTGAGATGAGAATCAGTTACATAGTGCGCATAACTTGTTTTTTCTCTTTCTTACACAGCAGTGCTAGTATAGATAAATGCTTATGCTGCAGCTAGGGCCCAAATAAATATTTTTACTTTTGTACTTTGAGACAGCAGTCACATACTATTGTGACAAAAATTTTCTTGTATTTTCTTGAATGGTCTGGTAATACAGTTGCTATCCGAGAGGGTTTCACTACATCTCATTTGTTTTCTTTAAAACCTTGACCTCCAGTTGAAGTTGGTTACATGAGAATCTTAACTTCCAAGTGATTTTCTTTTTGAAAGCAATGTCTAGTTGATGGTTTCAGGTAAGCACAAACTTCAAAACCTACACCGCAAAGATTAAAGAAGGAAAAAAAATCAAGATAAAAAGTGTAAAAAATGTTCTTTAAAACAAAGTCATAGTATTTTACATTCTTTTGAACAAATAATTGCTTTGTTTATTTAAAAATAGTATTTTGAAAAAAGTTGGGGGCTGCTCATGAGCATTGCTCATGCCATTATGCATACAGGTTTAGCTACATGTAGGATACCTCGTTCAGAATTTCTTTTTTAGCTCTAGAGACCTTTCCAGCATTTCCTGCAGAACAAGAATTCTTAGTGAGTACTTCATAGTATAGTATACTTTATTCTTTTCCATACACAGTTCTCTTACCAGCAGTAAAAACAGCAGCAAAATTATTCTCCTATTGCCTCTTGTATTAGAAAATCAGAGGTAAAAACTTACTTTGCATTTATGAAGATGCTGTCGAGGGAATCAAAACCGTCCTATTGAAAAGTGTCCAGCAATCCAAACATATGCATAGTTACAGTTAAGATCGATTTCTAAAAATGGTTTTCATTTAAGAACTCTTATTTATATAGAATATGCATATAAATGATGAAAAGTATATCATTCCGGGTTCAAAAAAAGGCAAAATAATATGAGGAGGAATGCCGTAATATATAGGTCTGGGTTGGTAGGTTTGAGTAAAATTATCAGCTAAAATTATCCTGGTCAAGTTCTAATTTCTGGCTACCTGAAATCTCCATCCAGCGACATTCTTTCCAACATAGTATCCAAATATGTTGAGTAACTATGTTTCTTAAAAACTTAATGTTTGCAAGTCAATTTTTAATCCAGATGGATTTTTTTTTTTCCTTTTTTGGCTTTTTTGTTGTTCTTGTCAAGTGGGATCATGTCTCCTTTTTCTCCTGAAAGATACTGTGTAAATAGGAAGTCATTAGAATATTGCCAGCCTGAGGCATTGGATGGCCTTGTGTAACTGGAGGTAGCTGCACAAGAAAGGCAGACTGACCCTGTGCTCTTCATTGTCCAGGCAAAGGGGGGCAACCTGTGAACACCAGGCAAACCAACAGGTTGTGCTGTCCTCCTCCTTTGGTCTCTGTTTCACAGGTAGGCAGGGAGAGGAGCCGATTTCTAATAAACAGATGTTCTCCCCAGTTGCAGAGTAGGTCGGGCTTTGTCATCACTAATATAGAAGTGCAATACTTGTCTCGGTTTAATAATCTCCAGCAGTGACGTCACCACTTATAATTTTGAAATCAGGAGGCACTTCAGTGGTTAATGTAGTGAGGCAACGTTACATCTGTTTGTGGCTGATCACAGCCAATTTATTTTGTATTAAAACTGTTTTCATAGTAGAGTAGACGTGAGTCGCATCAGCAGTACTGTGTGCATTCATTCCTTGGGCAGTCCTTTGTAGACCTCCAGGAAATCTTCTTGGCACAATCCCCCAGCAAACCACAGCCGCTCTCGTGCCCTACTGCCTCTTCTCTCATGTGCTGGTGACCTGTGTGATTGCTTCGTTTGTATTTTTTCTTGTTGTCAGATTGTGTAGAATTGAAAGAAAACTGACACAGCTAGAATGGGGAAGAAATTATTTTCTATCAGAAATTCAGATTGGTAATGTTTATTCTCCTTTATTCTGAAGCAAATTCTGATTCCATTATTGCAGTCTTACAGCAGACCTTAGAAGGATCCTGTTGTTGCAGGCATTGTACAGACATCTAGTTACGGGGCAGTCTCTGCACTGGGAGGGTTTGTAACCTAATCAGTCCGGGCATGCGAAGGTACAGCCTTGCCCAAGGGCATCCAGCAGGTCCATGGAGTTCCGTTTCCCCTTCTAGTGTCTTGTCCAGCGGGTAATAGTTCAGTTCTGTTGATATGCATGATTTTTGGGGGAGAAGCAGCTGTATATAGCAGATCGGAATATAATTATTATCAGCAAATAATAACCTAGCCATTACAGGAATATTTGTCTTACTGTAAGGCAAAAGCACTAAACCAGAAGCAACTAAACAAGAAGGGAAAACATACACAAAGTCTAGGACAACTTTGATGAAAATACTAATGTAAGGTGGGTTTTTGTCACTTTTGGCTTATAAAGTAAAAGCAAAGACAAAACTTGTACTTTATGGTAGGCACAGCACCACCTGTAGCACGCTGTGCTCTCTGCAGCCAGGTGCTGCTGAGGGCGCTGCCATCGGCTTACCTCGTGTGCGCCAGTGGCACGTGCCGGGTGGAAAATGGCAAATGCAAAGATAAGCTGGGGTATTGAGACAATTGTGTGTGACTTCTTTACAAACTTGCACTTGCTAAGAAAGGTCGGAATCATCCCGTCATAGAGGAAATGGCATGGGGGTTCATCAGCCCTTGCGAAGGTGCCTTCTGGTTTGTGTTGCTTTTTTATGGAGCTGGGTAGAGTCACACCGAGACTGTAATCTTTGTGCTCAGTAAAAACCTTTATTCGGCTCTTGGACAGTGTTAGGAGACAACAGGCTTGCCAGAAAGGTGGAGTCAAGTTCAGGAGGTGGTGGCTCCTGCAGCAGCTGTGGAAAGGCTGGTCAGCGTTCACCCACTCACTGCAGGCAGGTGCTTGGAAGTGTCCCACTGGAGTTTACTACTCTGCAGGTGCTGGAGCGGGACTGGATCCTAGCGCTCGCCACCAATTGGCAATGATACTGCATTGCACTTGGAAATTAATTTTTCTAAAAATTCTTTGTTGAAATGTAAGGCAATGATTTTTTGTTATTTTGGAAAACCACTCGCACAATGGAGGTAGATTGTTGGTCAGTGCTTATTCTATGCACCTGAAAACATCAAGTGTATGAAAACGGGTGCTGCTATTGTGAATTCTCACTCGCTGTTACAGTGAAAGGATTGCTAGGTGTTTGATGTACTTTAAAGTGGTTTTTGTAATGTTTTAAGTGTGCCAGGCCTGGAAATGTCATGCAGGTCTGGTACCTTGTATTGAAAAGATCAGTAACTTGTACTAGCATGTGCTTGGAATTAAAGCCTTATATATTTCCTGTTTATTATTATTAGGTATAAGCAATTGAGGACAACGCTTCTTGCTGTCCGAAGATGGAAAACAATGTAACTACGATCTCTCGTGAAGAGCTTGAAGAACTAAGAGAAGCATTCAATAAAATAGGTATGTTTTAAATAAGAAAATAATAGGATGCCATTAACATTGCAAAGCCATATAGGATTGGTGGAAGAAGTCTTTATGGATCACTTTGGTTTGATAGGGCCATGTCTTCCTTCCATGTTGCCAGTAATAGCTAAGAAAATAAGAATGTTTACATAAACCCCCTTATTTTCGCTGCAACTGTGGGTGTTTATTCATTTCTTTCAACTTTATAAATGAAAAAAGATAAATTTTCTTGCTTGGCAGTTGCATTATTTGTGCCATTGTATATGTGGCATGGTAGGTATCAAAATTCAGGTTTTTTAACTCCTTAAATCTGGAAAAAAAAATGTTTAAACTTCAGTTGTTAGATATATTTTCATGTTAGACTACTGACACTGCTTTACTTGAATGCTTTGAATTAGGAATTTCTATTTTCATTTATTGGATTGGATTTCACATTTTAAGTAAGCTAAACTTGGAGATTTTTTGGACTAGCTTTTGTAGCTAGCAAGTGTTAATAAATAACTGTACAATTTTGTATGCTTGACAGGATGTTTGCAGATTAATCAGAGTAAACAGAAAGAGTGAGAATTATATAGCAACTAACCCTTATTTCCAGCTTGCAATACTTTTGTGAATGTTAAAGTTCACATCTGCTTTATTTCGTTTGCTGCAGTTCTGAGGTGGTGATGTGTAACTGTGCAGCTCAGCAAATCAAACATACGTGTAATCATTCATAATGGGAGAACAGGGTTGCTTTAGGCAAGAATTGTTAAATATTAGGAGTCTCCAGCTTGGTAAAGAGAGTATTGAGTAGCTGTACATTAGAGATCTGTAAGACCACGAGTGGCATGGAAAAGGTGAAGAGGGAATTACTCAGTTTCTGTCAATCCAGGTATCCCATGATGCCCAGTAGAGAGTCAGAAAGCTTAAAATAAAAAGTAGTAACTTTTCTTCATGACAGATAATAAAACCATGAACCCATTGACTCGGGCTGTTGTTGAGACCAAAAAAGAGTAGACGTGCTAAAGGAATAAGGTACATCCATGGAAGGTAATTCATGAGTTGCTATTAAACAATCATCTTAATGTAGTCTGTAGCTCAAGAAGTCTACAGCCTGCAGGAGCTAGAAAGATAGACCAAAGAAAAGAGCACTGTATACATGTATCGATCTACTGGGAGGTGTTATGATAGGTAGATACTCACTGGTGTCATCTGACAGTTTTTCTATTTGTTTGGTTTTCACCATCTGCATTTCTTCTTTTTTCCCCTTTCCCTTCTGCATGTTTTCACGCTTCTACTGTAAGAATTTTCTGTACTGGTCCTACTCACCAAAAAGCATTTTCTTCCTTACTGTATTATGCTTTCTGTAAAACATAAAAAATTAAGCATCATTTAGCTTTTTTTGTATTCGTTTTTTAAATTGCCACTGTCTTTATGGATAAATTGCTTGCAGTTGTATTGGTAAACTGAGAGAAAAGGCACGTATTTAAGTCTCTGCTTGTCATCATGGAAACTTAACCCTCAGTGAAACATGAACCTAGAGAAATTAAATAGCTGGTAATCTGAGTGAGCTTGTGAGCACGTCCTCTGCTTTTTACACAATCCCTGTTATTGTGTGGGTTGTTACATGTGTGCAAGCTAGACAGTGGATGGATAATACATATGCAGACATAAAGTTTGTCTGTGTGGTGATTTGTGAATTGTTGGTAGTATCAAAAACGCAAAAAGATACGGTTTTTTAACAGGTATTTTTAGCCTTTTGTCAGCAGTGAAATGTGGCCTTCTTATGAAGCTGTACAGAAGCTACCTAGTGTAGTATGGATTACAGGGAAATTACTGGTTAGCAATCAATTATGACTAGAGATGAAAGCGTGTTTCTCTGCTGGCCCTGTTGTAATGTGATGCGTATTCATCCACTCTGGTATTATTGGCTGAGTTGTGATACTAGAGACAATATGAAGAGAGGTCTTTTAACTAGTAAAAAAAAAAAAATAAAATCCAAAAGTGAGAACACCTTGACAAATCAGAAAAGTGGCCACATCATCTTGCTTCTGTTTCTGACTCATTGTGTTACTTGTGACGTTCCCTTAAATTATTTATTTTAGATGCATCATTTGTAGAACTGGGAAAATACTATTAATGCATGTTTTTCAAGAGCTTTACTATAATCATGAAAGAGACTGAAAATTATTGTCAAACATGAAAAATATTAGCATTAAATATATAAAATGATGGGCAGTATATCCAGCACCAGTTATGCTGTATATAGAATCATAGAATTGTCTAGGTTGGAAGGGACCTTTAAGGTCACGGAGTCCAACCATTAACCTAACACTGCCAAAGCCACCACTAAACCGTGTCCCTAAGCATCACGTCTACCTGTCTTTTAAACACCTCCAGGGATGGCAATTCCACCACTTCCCTGGGCAGCCTATTCCAATGTTTGATTTCTTGTATTTGATGGACTATAGCTTTTCTGCTTTTAAAAGTACTTCTCCTCATTGCATAGACATTGCGCTACACGTAAGGCTATTTTAATGGACATTCTCAAATTCTGCTTGTATAGATATGTGGGTACATATATAGGGAAATATGCATAGATATAAAAAAAATTAGGAACAGTTAATGTGTTTGACTCATTTATGTATTACATTGGATAAAAACGTAGGTTTGTAAAATGGTGCTTTATTATACTAAGACAGGAATTCATGACAACTTTCTGCACGCAGATTGGCCTCAGGTGGAAGCACAAAGGGTATTTTTATGATTTCTTCTGTGCCTGCTGCATTATTCATCATGAGTAACACAAATTATACTGAATCTGTCTGAATTTAATTTTTATGTGATACAGCCATTCATTTCTCTCCACAATTGTGGAGCTATACCATACTTCTTGTTGAAAAAAATCAATCTGATACTTTGCTGTATGTGGACATTCCTGACATGTGGTCTTGGGAGCCAAGTCTAAGTGAAGGTGGCAGTACAAATGACTCCCAACAGAGCTAGTTAATAGATTAAGGAAGGTCACCTTTAATAAACAGATACAGATCCTCCCAGATTTATTCTTCACAGCTAAGCCTAACCACATCAAAAGTTTTGAAAAGCAGAAAATGTCTATGGAATACTAGGATAAGAAACAAAATGCAGAATCAGGTAGAGTTCTTGTGTAAGTAGTTTTTCTTGTGTAAGTGTGCTCTTCTAATAACACCTTCCATCAGATTTGAATTTACTGATTGCAGATGGTATAATATCAGTGGTAGGAATGTAATAACTGACCTCCCTTTCACTTGAAAGTTTATAGAGAATTTTGTTTGGAGTCTCAAAAAAAAAAAAAAGCTTAAAATTCGCTATTTACAAGTTTGCCATCTTGTTATAGCTGTGCTTTGTGCTTATAAGATAGCTCCTGAGAAAATACATAACAAGATGGCACAAATCCTAGCCAGTTGCGCATTTAATCCACAAGTATTCCTTCATGCTTACTTATCTGTGTCAGAAGAAATACTCATCTCACAGAATTGTATTTTTCACTCTGTATTTATTCTCAACACTTACTATATTTGGTTCTTCACATAAGTATGTTATACCTCAAACCAGGACAAGTATAAAAACAACTTGTGCTTTCATTTTACAGATATTGACAACAGCGGATATGTCAGTGATTATGAGCTTCAAGACCTGTTTAAAGAAGCAAGCCTGCCCTTGCCTGGTTACAAAGTCCGGGAGATTGCAGAAAAAATCATTGCAGTGACAGATAGCAACAAGGACGGGAGAATCAACTTTGAAGAGTTTGTCTGTGTAAGACATTCCCTTTGGATGTTTCTCTACTGTCTGATATCTGTTGAGAACTGGGATAGAAAACTGAATTAAGTGGTACAACTAAGTACTATTTTGATACAAATAACTAATATCTTGAGAGTGGGAAATTTTTCTGTGGTAATTTACAATATCCTATATAATTATTTTCCAGTCTTTATATTTCACTCTCCCATTTAATTTAGTAGATCTCATTAAGAGCACAGTAGTTTCAATCAGTCCGACTTTCTATTGCCTCAAAGATGAGGGGATGGACTATATATTTTAGGAACTGCTGGGTCAGCCCTTGCCCTGTCAAAAGTAGATACCAGCCTCTGAATTCTCTTAGTGATAAACTAATGCTTGCGCTACTATGCTTAATCTCTGTACTAAAGGCCTTTTTTTTTTTTTTTTTTTTTTTTTTGGGGGGGGGGAGAGGGTTTTTTTTTTTGCANTTAAAGGGCTTTTTTTTTTTTTTTTTCTTTTTGTGGGAGTGAGGTACAGTGTTTCACTTTTAGCAACAAACTTGAAAGGTTTATATTTTTTTTTAATGTGGATCACTGGCTAGTGTGCTTTATTTAAGAGAAACAAAAACTTGTGTTGGTTTGTGTATGTGTTTAGGGATGATTAGTTTTTGCTTTGAGTTTTAGAGTACTGCTGCTAATTGCAGCAGTTTGCTTTTTAACTAGTTATTGGTCTTTCTTTCCAAGATTCTAATCTGCAGTTGTTCATAGGTGAGATGCAAATATCTGGATCCAGGTATCAAACTGCATCTGTTACTTATACTTCATTGTCAGCTTTGAGACCTCTACAGTATTTGGGCAAATTTAGGACATACCAGTATATCCAATGTGGTTTCCATTGCAGGCAGGTGGAAAGTGGTGTCAGCTTCCTTAAGTGCATGTGTAACTGTCATGTAGTAACTTTTTACTGTAAAGTATATGATGAAATAAGTGGAAGAGATATGCTATAGTCATTGAAAATGTGTATATTGTTAGTTGTTTTCTTCAGTTTACCAAAATATCTGTGGAAAAAAACGTGTAGACTGTTGCATATCTACTTTTTTAGATAGCATGGCTTCATAAAGGTAGCACTTTTCTTCTTCACTTCTCACTTCACTGAGAAATAGTATGTTAGATATCCAGTATGCAAGTTTCATGAAGGGATTTAAACTAGTTTTACCCATACAGTAAATTTTTTTCAGAACAGAAGTCAATGTAAATACCAAAGAAAGGCAGTCAGGTTAATTGCTGACTGTGGAGTACTTACATGAATTGTCACTTAGTTATTTGAAGGTATGCTCAATCACAAAATGCTCTCTTTTTTTCTTATTGCAGATCATTCAGGAATTGAAAAGTAAAGATGTTAGCAAATCTTTCCGAAAATCAATAAACAAAAAGCAAGGTATTACAGCAATTGGAGGAACATCAGCAATATCTAGTGAGGGGACACAGCACTCTTATTCAGGTAAGAATTAAATTTTGCGTGGAGGAAGACTCTTTAAATTTGCACTAAAGACGTAGGAAAAAAACAACTGGAAAAAGCTGCTGTTGGAAGTAAATTAACACTGCACAAGCACGTGGAGATGGACAAGGTAATTATGGGTGGTAGTTTATTAAAATGTAGGCTGTTTGGTTGTTAGTTCCATGCTGCACTCCGAGGTAAGTTAGGCAACTTTGCTGGAGCAAGAAATGAAAGCAAGCAGCGTGGCGGGGCGGGGGGGAAGGTCCCTTTGGCATACTTCTAGTAATTCTTCTAGTCAAGTTTCTGGCTTCATTACATGCTAATCTACTCTTATTTCCTATAGTCCGGTAAAAATGAATCCTCATTGTCATTTCCACAGCCTTAACTAAAATGAAAAGCCCACACATGTCACTTGTGGGTGGAAGGGCCTCCTCAGCTGTCTCTGTGCCATTACAGAATTGTTCACTCCCATATGATTTCTGCATAGCCTATCTCATACTTGAGAAGCTGCTTTTAATATTTGATCTCTTGTTTCTTTCTCCCTCTCCGTGTTGCATGGCATTTAAGTTGGTAATTGTGCCTAATTGGATTGCAACTCCTGGTCAGAATGTTAACTACCTTCCAGGATAATACTGCAATAAGCAACATTGCACGTTTTTTGATTGAGTCAAGTCTGGGATTTGGTGTGGTTCCAGAAGTGTGTTAAGATTCTATATATGAGGAAGATTCACTTCAGGTTAGCTAAAGGTGGTGATACCCTCTCTCTAGGTATTACCCTTGTAGCGCTAGCTGCACTTGGTATATGTCCAAAGGAGGGGATATATTCCATCTCAAAGGATGCCTGTAGGGGGGACACCATCAGAGCTAATTGTTTAGACTCCCTTTCATTTTTGGTGGAGAGAAACTGACGTGGCTAGACTGCAATTCATGTGACCTGGCCTCATCAGCCATCTTGTTTATGATGAGGTGAAGTGTGCGCTAAAATTTCACATTTCTTCTCACTGACAATTAAAGAAGTGTAACGATTCAGGTGTCTTGCATGCTTCTTGAGGTAAGTGAGGTGAATGCCACCTGTACTGTCTGGGAATTTGGATACTGATATTTGATTGACTGTTGTCTCAATAAGCATTCTTGGATACGTATCAATAAATTCTGCACTAAATATGAAAGAGAATTTAAACCTGAGGTTTCTTAAAACTAAATACAGCACAGTAATCCAGATGATAGTCTCAAAAATACTGCCAGTCTCTGAAGTCCTAGTAGAAGGCAGAATGAAATGGTGCATTTTAAACCAAGGGTGCATAGATTGAGATGTTACATATTTCAGATCACAAATTTTCCCTCTTTTCATTGTAATTGCTGAGAAACTTGATGACCCGTTATGTTGCTATGATTTTTACATTGTCCTTCAGAAAGTCACCAGACGTTTAGAGGGTGCAATAAGAGAAAGATCAATCTGTACTTCTCACTTTTCCTGTGCTTTTCCACTGGTCTGATTATTTTCATAACTGGCCCCTGTGAAACTAAGGGCTTTTGTTGTGGATTAACTTCTTTGACTCAAATCTGATGTTTAGTAGTGTGTGTTCATGAAAATGGAAATAGATTATTTTAATGCTGTTTTTCTTTTCAGAGGAAGAAAAAGTTGCTTTTGTTAATTGGATAAATAAAGCTCTACAAGATGACCCAGACTGTAAGCACCTCCTACCTATGAACCCCTCAGATGCTAGTCTTTTTAAATCCCTTACGGATGGCATTCTTCTTTGGTGAGTCCAGGGCTGCAAGAAAGAAAAGAAATTAATCTCAAAGGTTAAATGGTGATCCCAGTGAACTGCAAAACTTCTGATAGGCTTTAATGTCAGGACTCCGCTCTTAAATATTTCAACCGATGTGTAGGATGGAAAAAATCTGTTTGCTCGTAGAAATGTTACGTTTAGCAAATTTTTTATGTGACTCTGTGCAACTCTGCATGTATTATAGAAGTAGGTTTCCACTTCAGATCCCTAATTACACACATCAGATATGTGCAGGCTGTTTATAAAGGAGATAATTACACAGTTAGTATGTTCATTAGCTGAAATAATTAGAAATCTTTGCTATTTCAAATATCTTTTAAAGTTATTAAATGTAGTTACTAAATCATAGGATGGGAGGAGCAGAAATCTGAATTAAATCCGTGGCAAAACAGAGCTTATAGTAGGTACCTTAACTTTAGTCTGCTGTAACTTTCTAGTTAGTTAAGTAGACTAATAGTACTTATTCATACACGATGGTAATAAGGGATTATCTTATTAGTATTGATGTGAATTAGTGTTTGTGATCCTTGTAGATGCGAGATACTATAGAAACGCGGTGCAGAAATATATTGGTTATATTACAAAGATTTTTACTAGAAACTATTTAACTGTCTTTAGTTTACAGTTTTAATCTTCTCAAGAACTTTTTTTTGACAGCTCAGACATGCTCTGTTAAAACCCAGTTGCTCAAGTTTCTTGTAACTGCATGTTATCTGGAGGTTTCTGGATGAATGTGCAATTACTTAACAGGGAGGGGAGATTTAGAGGATGAGGTGGTCTTTGTTTTTTATTTGTCAGAAATATTTACAGCTAGTTTAAAGTGTTAGGAGTTCATAATCAAATAATATATTTTTTGAGAAATTGAAGTTTGAATAAACTCTGACTTTTCTTCCTTAGCAAAATGATCAACTTTTCACAACCAGATACAATTGATGAAAGGGCTATTAATAAGAAGAAACTCACTCCTTTCACTATTTCTGTAAGTACTGCACAACTAGGAACTTGCCACAAATGAAAAAGTGAAATATTTTTCTATATCTTTGTTTTAATGACAGTTTTCCTGGTGGAGCAAAAAAAAAAAGTCCTATGTATTAAAAAAATGTCAAAGCATGAAATTGTATTTTCTAATAAACTCTGCTGAATTCTCCTGTTTCTTAGACGATGTACAGGACAAGTTGTGTTTTTCATGCTTACCTTAATTCTTTCCCTTTTCACTATTCTCATTTTGCTTTACTAAGACTTCTGAGTGGAAGGTCAGGTCGTATTTTAGCAATGCAGAAAGTATCTGCATGGCTGTATAGTAGGATGATGTATTTTCAATAGTGGAGAGTCATAAAATCATAGAACCGTCTAGGTTGGAAGGGATCTTTAAGATCATCGAGTCCAACCATCAACCTAACACTGTCAAAACCACCACTAAATATGTCCTCGAGCACCATGTCTACCCGTCTTGTAACCCATCTACCTCCAGGGATGGTGATTCCACATTTGCCTGGGCAGCCTATTCCAATGCTTGATAACACTTTCAGTGAAGAAATTTCTCGTAATATCGAAACAAAACCTCCCCTGACGTAACTGGAGGCTGTTTCCTCTTGTCCTCTTGCTTGTTACTTGGGAGAAGAGATCAACCCCCGCCTCTCTACAGCTTCCTTTCAGGTAGTTGTAGAGAGCGATAAGGTCTCCCCTCAGCCTCCTTTTCTCCAGGCTAAACAACCCCAATTCCCTCAGCTGCTCTTCATAAGACTTGTGCTCTAGACCCCCCACCAGCTTTGTTGCCCTTCTCTGGACTCACTCTAGAACCTCAATGTCTGTCTTATAGTGAGGGGCCCAAAACTGAACACAGTATTTGAGGTGGGGCCTCACCAGTGCTGAGTACAGGGGGACGATCTCCTTGGACAGCAGATGAGAAGCTCTATTTTTAATTGTGTATGAAGTCATGAAAATACTTGAGAGAAACAGTTTTTAGGACCTTAGTTTGGATATAAGAAAGTAGGTCTGGAAGAGGGAAGTAGATCCGTAAGTTACCAGCCTAATGAGGGGAAAAATATCCTGAATAAAACCCTCATTTAATTGTCAGACTTTTCATTTCAGGCTGTGACATTAAAATATGAAAAGTTAAAACATACCATGTTCTAAATCCTCCAAGTGGGTTTTGTAATCTCTACTTATTTAAAGAAGATGTGTCAGCAAAGATGATAGTACATGTGTTGTCTCTGTAGATAGTTAAAATACGACACAAGAAAACAGAGTAATATTTACGAGAGCTGCCAGGTGTTTTTTTCATGGAATGTTTCATCTGTGACAATCATTAGCTTTACTTTTCAGTGTCAGGATGTTGAATTGCCATGATTTTCTTAGGCTGTCTGGTCAATTACAGTTTTACAGTTGCTTG
Organism: Burhinus bistriatus; assembly: GCA_013397275.1. Taxonomy (NCBI): domain Eukaryota; kingdom Metazoa; phylum Chordata; class Aves; order Charadriiformes; family Burhinidae; genus Burhinus; species Burhinus bistriatus. The sequence continues at coordinate 429,715 of VYXH01002463.1, read as the reverse complement.
AATAAATGTGTCAGCCTGTATAAGATCCAAGATGGGATGACAGTGATGTCAGTAGCCTCCTGCACAGAGCAGAATTCTATATAAGCATGTTTTCCCACAGGATCAAGCCCCTAATATTTTGAGCAATAATGTTTAATTTGTATATGTGATACGAGTTACAAAAAATATTTTGATTAGTGTATTCCTCAGTGATCCAAGCTGCTGAAGGTGGTCCATGATTTTTTTAGTGGATCCGTATATTAAACTCTGTGAATAATGTTTTCCATTAAATTTTTATAAGATACGTGGTGGTTCACAAAAAAATCTGCAGAGAGCCATTGAACTAATGCATTATTTCTTCTAACTTCTGAAACTTACAACACTTAATATGAATAAATTTAGGAAGAATTATGATCTCATAAATTTATTAAATAATGATATTCCAAATAGGAAAACCTAAACCTGGCTCTGAACTCAGCATCTGCTATTGGCTGTACAGTTGTCAATATCGGATCACAAGACTTGCAAGAAGGAAAACCACACTTGGTATTAGGACTCTTGTGGCAGATCATTAAAGTTGGTCTTTTTGCTGATATTGAGATCTCCAGAAACGAAGGTAAGATTAATGCCAGGTGTAGCAATGTCTGCAGTTTTGAATCAACTGAGATCACAAGAGCAATTACTTCAACTTTCTTTCAAACTTGCTTTTAGCTCTTATCGCCTTGCTAAATGAAGGGGAAGAACTAGATCAGTTAATGAAGCTTTCCCCAGAAGAGCTCTTGCTACGCTGGGTGAACTACCATCTGGCCAATGCAGGGTGGCAGAAAATCAGTAACTTCAGCCAAGACATTAAGGTAGGTAGTTATTGCTCTGATAGTTGAACATAATGGTATTTAAACACACTATGCATAGAAACAAATTAGCCAGATCAGAAGCATTTAGAAAAATAGTAGCCATCTGCTTTTTCTAGCTATAGGTTCATCCTGCGTTTTTCAACATTGAGAGAGCATTATTTTCATCTCTCATGTCCTATTCAGTTGCTCATACCATGTACTATCACATCCCAGTGTGAAGTGAACATTTCCGACAAGCTCATATTCAGGGAAGTTCTAATGTTCTAAGGCTGTTATTAGAGTTACTTAGGACAATTTGCACTACCTTATTGGTTACCTTTTTCCTGTCCATCCCTCCCTGCTCCTGGGTCTGCGGAAACCCATCTTTTCTTCCTTTTCTTGTTTTAAGGAAGAAGTATATGGCTTTAGATCTCCTCCCAGTGCGTATTTGCTAATCGTGATTGCCCTTTGTACCTAGCATCCTACAGAAGAGTAGGAAACCTCTTGAGGAAAGAACAGTTATTCACAGGGCTGTCTGGAGTAGGCACTGATCCTCGATTGAAGGAAAGAGCAGCCCTCCTCAATCCCTGTGCTTTGCTAGTGTGCCAGTTTACTGATACAAGGGGACTGAAAGGCATGCTGGTTCCTCAGGGCAGATGGCAGAGCTGCATAATTCTTCTCTCTTCTTCAGTCATTCTGCATAAGGTATGCAGAGTACTGTAATAAGTCCAGTTGAAGAGAGAAAAACCTAACTTTTTAAAACTAAAAACAAAGGAGGAAGATGCCCTAAGGTGATAAGACCTCTTTTCATTGAAGAAAACAATGTCATTAATTGCTAGTTATATATTTTGAAATGCCACCAAGAGGGCTATTACTAAAGCAAACGTTTAACTAGTGTTTTATGTGAAAACTACTATGGTAAAAATATTGCATGCTATTTAAGAGAAGTATTAAATACTTCTAAAACTAGCAGGTTTTTGTTTTATTTTCCTAGTTTCTTAGTGGGGGGGGAAAACAGAAGCATACTGAAAATTGCAGCAAGTAAATATAATTTCTTTTGTCACTATAGACTTATCCTAAGAGCCACGTTGCTCTTCATTTTTAATTCCTCATCAGTTAAGAAGGAGAAATTTTTATAAAACAGTCTATTTGAAAAGGACAGTGAAGGAATAAAATACCAACACTGAAAATAAGATCCATAGTGGGGGTTTTTTGTGGGTGAACTATACTAATTTGCCTTAAATATCTTAATTACCACTGTCTAGTTCATCCAGCAGAATAAATTTAACATTTTCCAGAATAATTAGCAAACATTCCTTTTCTTTGTCATCTGGCTAAATAAGTTCTATGTGAAATACCATAGTAAAATGGCTGTATGACCCCATCCATATTCACTGAGTGCCATATTTTTGAATTCTCTGGCTTTTGAATTAGACTATAAGAGCAGTAAATGACTATGAAAGGCTGCATACTTGTTAATTTTTTAAAAAAATATTACACTGCTTGTTTTAGGATTCAAGAGCATACTACCATCTGTTAAATCAGATTGCACCCAAAGGAGATGACCTTGATGAATTGCCCATTAAAATTGACTTTTCAGGATTTCATGTAAGTATGCAGAAACATAAAAATAGACTGGAATTATCTGAGACCTCTATGTATGTATCCAACATCCTGGTTACAAGGCTGTCCCAGAATCCCCTTTGGTTTTGTAGTGCATACAAAAGCTCAGTCAGATTCCTCAATGTCACAAAAGCTTAAATGGGTAAAATCTTGAATAAAGTTCCAGGGCGCTGCTGAAACAGGATGATGCATCCTGCAGTCTAAAACGTGGAGCCATGTTTTACTTGGAGTAGTGTCGAACTGTTTTTTAATTTTCAGTTGGGTCCTCCAACATGAATATTACCTACATCCTGCTTCAGTTCTGCTCTTCTGGAATTCAGACAAGGAGAAAGAGTAGGCTTCACAAACCTTGTGATCCTTCCTCAAACCAAATAGCATTCAGAAATAACATGTGAGCCCTTCCAATAACCAGCAGGAAAGGAAAGTGTGGCAACCATCAAGCTTTAAGTTGGAAAGGGATAGAGGGTCTAAAACCAGCCTAGGTAGATGTGAAAACACTTTCTCTAAGCTGCTACCTAGTGCTCGTTGGAAGGATTATTCTGAGAATGTATTTGATACGAAATTGAACTGCCTGCCTAAGATACAGATATCTATATATCAATCCAAATCTTAAGTAGAATCTTGTTATTATAATAATGGAAACCCACGTGCAAAACTGTTTGCATACAAGTTTTAGTCCTGTCAAACTCCTTCATAAGGAGAACTCCATTTTGTTTATTTGCTTTTATTTTGGGTTTTTTGGGGGACTGAGAAAGGATAGTAGTTATTTTTTTTTCCCTGTAATTTCCTGCAGTTCATATGATCATGTTCTGAAGTGGATTATAAACCGGTATCAATAACATGTAATAAATTCTTTTTCTAGAGCAAGCTGACTATTATTCAGTTATAATAGTAATTCAATTACTAACTCATTTCCCTCTTAGTGTTGTGAAGATTAGAGGCAAAAAGTATGTGATACACAGTTTTGAAGACTGATTTATTCTATGTAGATTAATAATAAGGATGAATAAACAAAATAACACATAGGTTACCAACTTCAGACGGTTCAGAGGCAAAAAATATTGAAAGGAAAGCAAGGTAGTGGATTGTCACATTCTGAAGCATTCAGACTCTTACTGAGGATTTGGGGCAGCACCTGTAATTACTATGGTTGAGAATATCCATTTAAAGCAGTGATGGTGAACTGATCGCACATGTAGCAGAATATGCCGTGCAGGAATCAACAGTCTGGAAAAGGAAATATAACCACTACACCTGTGGCTGCTACTTCTGTTGCTGTGATTCATAAGGAATGCTGTACAGGCAGCCACAGAAGTGAAGGACTGAAAGAAAGTGTAAGGAAGATGGAGAGAGGGGAATTGTTATAGACTCTAAGAGCTAGCTCAGGCATTGGGGGCATGAGGGAGAGACTGGCATGGGTCGTTTAAAGATTTGCCAAACTGAAGATTCAGAACAGAATGAAAACATGCCAGTATTCATTATAAATTAATTTTTATTATTTTTTTTTCTTTTAGGATAAAAATGACTTGAGGAGGGCTGACTACATGCTCCAACAGGCAGATAAATTGGGCTGCAGACAGTTTGTAACTCCAGCTGATGTGGTTGCAGGCAACCCTAAACTCAATTTGGCTTTTGTTGCAAATCTCTTTAACACATATCCAGCCCTACACAAGCCTGACAATTCGTCTTATGATCTCAATTTATTAGAAGGTACTCAACTTGCTAAGCATACAGCAGATAAGAATATTAGTGATTTCTATTTAAGTATTCCTTCTAGGCTGTGATATAGGATCCCTGTGTGGTGGTGCCCGTGTTAACACCAGTGTATAGAGCTTTCTCACTAGCTTTCAATATAAGCCTGTAGTAGAAGTCCCTGTTACTGTGACTATTGTTCACTTGTGTTAGCCTGATCAAAGGCTATTCCTGAATAACCGTCTAGCGTTCATTTGCAGGAGCAAAAGCTGTCCTCATACTCCCTTTCCAGTTTTCTGTGCTTCTTTCCATACTGTTTATATTTTAGCTGATGCATAAATTCTAGCTTTCCCTAATTTGCAGTGCTATACTATGTAACTAGTCTTTTAAAGTACTTTTTGCATATTGTGTTTATATATATGTGTGTGTGTGTATGAGTATTAGTTTGTTGCCTTTTCAAACAGGAAACATTGAAAAAAAAAAAAAAGCTTATGTATCAGCAACCTATATTAATTTATTGCATCAGCAACCTATATAGATGCTAGCATATCAGCAAGTTTGGACTTTAACTGTACAGTTCAGATCTGTAATGCTAAAGATAAAGGGATAATTGGTAGCAATCTTCGGCTGTTACCCTTTCTGTGGACCAGCTAATCTAGGATAATGAAACGGCTCCTGCCAGCGTATTTCACAGTTGTTCACTGATCTCAAAGGAATGGTGAGAATCAGGGGTGCTGCACTCGGGAGAGTCATCAGCAATGTTCACACATTCCTCTGCACTGCCTACTCCTGCCTTCCTCTTACTGTTCCTATCAGGTTTCCTTTCCATCTAGGTGAGTCCATCTTCCTTTGCTCCTCTTTTTTTCATAATTTGTCTGCTCTGCTGCATCCCTGGGTCACAAATCTTGTATCCCTCAGACCGCTCCTGTTTCAGGCTCCCTGCTCATCTCATTTCAGCTGGGTGCCAGCTGTGGTAGAGGTATCAGAGCACAGGAGGTAGTCTTCCCTTTTCAGCTGTGATATCCCTAGTCACTGCAGTCCCTGCTATCCAGGACAAATGATTGAAGGAAAGGCCTGCTCTTCCTCTGCTGCAGTTTTGCTAGAAATGTGTGCTCTTGGAAATGTACACAGGAGCTGTGTGGAGGTGGAATGTGTTCAGTTCAGCTTCTCTGCTCTGAACATGAAGTTGCAGGTGTGATTCGAAATATTGAAAACTTGGTCAAATTTAGAAGAGCTTTCATTGGCATGGCAAAAACCAGCTGAACTGCTTTCTGAACTTCCCTAAAACATTTAGATGAGATCAAAGTCTCAGCTAAAACAGTTTGTAAAAAGTTAGTCACCTGAATGCTAGATTTTGTAATGATAAATACCGGCCAAATTTAACTTACTGTATATATTTTAGAGATGGATAATCATGCCAGTGTTATCTGTTCAAAGGCAAGTTCAAAACATTTGCCCCTAAATAATAACTCCTGTGGTGTCATGTGGATCTAAACCATCAAAATAGTTATTTCAGCCAAAAGACAATGTTGTTAATGTGTTTTTCTGTTAATTTGTTTTATTTTTTCCATAAAATCCTGTGTTTTTACTGATGTTTTCTGAAGGTAGTGATACAAAATAAGACATTAATTTCTTTATAGTTTCATCATAGATTGTCTGTTGAAATCTGACTCATAATTTATAATGCTTTCCTATTTTGCTTCATGAAATCCAGATCTGACCCCTCCTAATGTAGGTACTGTACTTAGTACTTTTCTGTACTCATAAAAGTGTTTGTTCTGCAATTTTTCTTTTTTTTTTTCCTAGTGTTTTAATCATCTCTGTCCTTTTCTGGTGGATTTTTGCATTGTTCTTGTATTTTTCTACTGCTTTAATATGCCGTCGTAAGTAAAATAAAAGAAAAAAAAACCCCACAGGTCTATCACGATGCATGTAAAATGAGGGCACAACTTGCAGTAAGTCAAATGCCGTACAGTTCTCTCTGTGGGTTTAACTAGTAGGAGCCTTCCATGACCCAAAATGTAAAGCTGTAGGCATGTGTGGGTGAGTACAGCTTTCTGAAAGTCTTCGTTTTCCTGCATAAATTCCATCTTTTCAGTGACTGTTCCACCCAAAGAGCATGATTCTGTGGCTGTTCTCTTTGGTTTAAGACCACAAATACTGGGCATAAATTGACAACTGCTCTGACAATGCTTAACAAGTCTGGTGATGTGCGCTTGTATACAGAGAGCATATCCCTCAGGTATACTGACGTAGCAAAATGAATGTTTGATATTATATGGGGATGGAGAGGGGAGTCCTGACTTCAGTCAATGGACAGCCTTTAACTGGGTGTTGCTGTTGCTCTGAGGAACCTCTCGCTTGTGGGGAAGGCAGCAGTTTGAAGTCTAAGCCACGCCGAAAGCTGAGTTCTTGAGGGGAGGAAGAGGAGGGACTTCTGTCCACCCATGTTTCCTCCAGCGTCGTTGTCCTCTGCTGCTGATGCTTAGTCCTCTGGCAGCCTTCAAGGCTGTTACCATGAGGGTGTTAACTATTCCCACTCAGGCCAGCTGAACTTAGGGCGCAAATTGTATCTTGAGCTCTGTCTTCCAGAATCATAGGTATTTGGAGCCCTTTGGATTTTTGACCCTATCCCTATGGCTACTCCCCACTCAGTTCCATGGTATAATGATCTCAAAGAGATGGCAATAAATATAAAGGATACTACCAAATTTGCTCCTCTCTCTTTTGTGTAGCTCTGCCCCCTTTCTGCAGTTTTCCAATGATTTTGGCTATCTGCTGCACCACTCAGCAGAAGATATGCACCTGATAGGATCACAAGGTATATTTTGAATAAAAGAATAGAGAGAAAAAATTGGTCAGTTCTGAGCCATCTGGACAACTTAGGAACGCTTATGTGTTGCATGATAAATGGATTTGTTTAGAGTGGCATATTAAATATAGTATCCTGGGTTTAATTCCTGGATTCCCAGTATCCAGAAGGATGCTGCCCAACTTGCATGCTCTTGCTTCTGCTTGGCTACTTTTGATTCTTTCGACAGTGTTAAGCATGCATTTTGAAATTCTCGGTCTGAGTCAGTTGCTGAGTATCTGTTTTTGTAACTATGTTTTCTTTAGTAAGAGTTCATTAAATAATCTTGTTACTGTCTCTGCAATGGACAAACATTCCTAAAAGCACTTTGCAGTCAGTATTTTAGGTATTGCAAACCAACTCAAAGCCTAAGTAAGCCTAAAAAATTCAAAAAAGAAAAAAAGTAAAAGGGACTTCCTTCAATACACTATGACCACTTAAGTTACTCTTTATAAACTTAATTTATATATCATGCTTGCATTTTGATTGTCTCTTTTTTGTGGAAAAACACTGGTATTTTTAATACTTTTGTCAGAAAATGTGATTCTTTGTTGTCTTTTAAATTTTGTTGTGGGAAGAAGTATGTGAAACAAAGCTGACTGCCTGAAGACCTTGCAGAATAGTATTTTTCTTTGTTTCAGCAGGTATTCATCAGTGACTTGTAATTTTTACAAGTAAATATATAAAACAAATACTAGCTTGTATTGCATATGAAAGACCTCATAATTTAGAAAGAAAATATATCAGTAGGATAAATGTAATCTATTTCATAATAATTGGAAAATAAAGTAACTGGTAAGCTGGCTGAAACTTTTAAAATAAAATTTATTCCATTGGAAAATATCAATTATAGCTAAAATTTCTTAATTTTTTTATAAATCTATTTTGAAATCCAGAGCTTTTTTTATAAAAGAGGAAGAGACCTAGATTAAAATTGTACCCTCTATCTAAAAATTGATGTTATGACAGACAAAAGTATTTAATGGAAAAATAATATTAAAGAGGTTTTCTTTCTATTCTAATGATAAATACATGTTTATACAGTAGCTTCATTTTTGCAAAAACATTCATTGTTCTGTAGTCAACATAGAACTGTAGTACTAAGTGGGGCAGTTTTCATGCTATGTAAACCTCATTAGACAAACTCAGTACCATTATCCTCTAAGGAACAAACGAAACAAAGAAGAATCTTACTTGGATTTTTACATGTCTCAGGCCTGAGCAATCTGTTCTTTCACTGTCTGGGGAGGTTTTCTCCCTCATCAATGTCCTTTCTGTTTTCTTAACTGTGGATTGTCAGCCCAGGGGAACAAAACAAGGAGGTTATTCCAAGCTCAGGTGTTCAGGCTAAATATTTTCTTAAATGCTCTTCTTTGATGTAAGAGAAAACAGCTTATGCAGCACTGATTCATGTGCAATTGGTCACAGATAGATTGTTAAAATTTAGGTAATGCTGTAGGTAGAAAATTAATGTATTACTGCAAACTGTAACTTTATATAGAACGAGGGTTAATTTAGGAACTCGGGATTAAAATAGGTAAAAACAATCTAAATCAGGAAAGCAAAGGTTTGTTGTGGTGGGTTTTTTTTGTCTCCCGCTGGATTTTCTGCATTTCTCATAAGCAGATTTGCTAGTTAAAACTGTAAGAATAACAAATACAATACTGTCTTGCCAAGTCTCCAGTGTTAAAAACTAAAAAGATGAGGTCTGTTGTTAAAAACTAAAAAGGTGAGGTCTGTTGCTTTGGGGAGGACCTTCACAAATTAATACTGGGAACTTCTGTGTGGAGAGAAGTGGAGTTGTAGTTTCTGGAGTTTGATGCGATTGCAACGATTGTGTTAGAACTAACTTTTAATAAAAATATGCCATTTCAAACAGATTTAAAGATACTGTTGAGTGCAATTTCCACTGATTTTTTTGATTTCAGGAAATTAATATATCATGGAAAAAATAGTGATGATTAATAATAATTATCTAAAATATAACCAACAAACTGCCTATTTCTGTATTTTATCAAATTGTATTTACACAGAAAAATGTAGTCTAATAGTACTCCCTGTAATGCCTCTGGCCTTGTGCCTAGAACTGAGGGACTCTGAATTTGATAGGATTGCTTCGATTTATTGGCCAGTAAAGATTACTGTTAGGGAAAGGATGAACTTTTTTTTTTTTTTGACAGGAGGGGTTGCAAGGTGGGTGTGTGAGAGTCATTTAAGCATTGCTTATTAAAGTGTTTTCTCCAATAATTCATACAGAATTATATTTGTCACCATAGGAGAAAGCAAGGAAGAAAGAACTTTCAGAAACTGGATGAATTCACTGGGAGTAAGCCCATATGTTAATCATTTATACAGGTAAGGCATTTTTTAAAATAATTTGATTTCCCTTTAATGACAGGGGAAGAAAGAAGAAGGGAAGCAGAAAAGGAAGTTGTATTTCTACTAGAACAGTGATTTCCAGGTTTCCACACAATGTGATAGGAACTTCAAAACTGGTCTGTAGAACCGCATTAAGCAGTATCTGACTCAGATATTCTACTCATGATCTAGAAATATTGGAAAACTTGGGAAGTTTTGATGGGCTTCCCTCACTCACTTGTACTTTGAATTATGTTTTCTAAAAAGTTCAGATAATTCTGGTTTTATAGTGCATGATTTCTTACTTTCTGTCATGACAGATGAAATGACCGCAAACCTATTAAGACAGTAATGTAATTCTAAACTGTAAGAGAGGATAGATGTCTGCTGAGTAGACTGTAAGAATCTATGTGGTGTGGTATTCCCTCAAAACGAAGGGCTTTTAAGCATGCTTTTTAGATGCTTCCGATCGCTTTCTAATTGTGCCAGCAGTTGATTCAAATCCTATCAGTAAAAGATGGGATGTAGAGAGCAACTGGGAACAACTGCTTGCGTGTATACTTGCTGTTAGGTTTCATAGTTTCTGTTTTCTGACCTCTGTAAAGTGATACATCTGTAGACAGCTTAATGTGGAGAATTTCGTTTAGCACGTAGCCAAAGGGGATTATCAGGAATGCAATTTATATTGGGAAAATAATACTTTTCCTAATAGCCTTTTTTCACAAGATAAGTATATTGGGTTTGATTTATTCTTTAGCAAAATACATCTGTAGGAGCAGATACAGCATGAGTATTTAACATTTTTAGAAAGTTCTGAGGAAACTAAAACTAGATAAATAAATGAAAACTCTTTAGCTAGATGTTTTATCTATGCCTAGCCTATGAAAGCAATTACTTAATTAAAGTTGGTAAAACCAGAGGCTGTGCTTACTTCACTGAAATGTGTGAAAATAATGAAATTAAATACAGAATTTAACATAAATAATCGCAGCAATAGGATATAGGCCGGTTTCTCCACAGAGCAACACAAACTTTTATTTATGTGACTGGAATTTTTCAGGAACTTAATTACACTTCGAGAAGTCTCCAGGACTTAACATTTTCATTGTGACTATGAGCTTTTGTACTAAAAAGCATTGTTTTACTCTGGTTTAGTGACCTCTCTGATGCTTTAATAATCTTCCAACTGTATGATATGACTCGTGTGCCGGTTGACTGGAACCATGTCAACAGACCTCCTTATCCATTACTTGGTGGTAATATGAAAAAGGTGGGTAGATACTCTGTAATACAGTCCAGTTTCACTGTCTCCCATTATGCTGTTTGTAGTAATCTGGATTGTCTGGACTTGTGTGCTACTGAGACAGTCCGGGGCGGGGCAGGGGGCGGGAGAGGGAGAACGAAAAAAATATCATAGAATGGTTAGAGTTGGAAGGGACCTTAAAGATCATCTAGTTCCAACCTCCCTGTCGTTGCCGGGGCGCCTGCCACTGGACCAGATTGCTCAAAGCCCCATCCAACCTGGCCTTGAACACTTCCAGGGATGGGGCATCCACAGCTTCTGTGGGCAGCCTGTTCCAGTGTCTCACCACCCTCAGCGTAAAGAATTTCTTCCTAACATCTAATCTAAATCTCCCCTCTTTCAGTTTAAAACCATTACCCCTCATCATATCGCTACTCTCCCTGATAAAGAGTCCTTCTCTGCCTTTTCTGTAGGCCCCCTTTAAGTACTGGAAGGCTGCTATAAGGTCTCCCTGGAGCCTTCTCTTCTCCAGGCTGAACCACCGCAACTCTCTCAGCCTGTCTTCATAGGAGAGGTGCTCCAGCCCTCTGATCATCTTTGTGGCCCCCCTCTGGACTCGCTCCAACAGGTCCATGTCCTTCTTATGTTGGGTGCCCTGGAGCTGGACATAGTNAGTTGGAAGGGACCTTAAAGATCATCTAGTTCCACCCTCCCTGTCGTTGCGGGGGCGCCTGCCACTGGACCAGATTGCTCAAAGCCCCATCCAACCTGGCCTTGAACACTTCCAGGGATGGGGCATCCACAGCTTCTGTGGGCAGCCTGTTCCAGTGTCTCACCACCCTCAGCGTAAAGAATTTCTTCCTAACATCTAATCTAAATCTCCCCTCTTTCAGTTTAAAACCATTACCCCTCATCATATCGCTACTCTCCCTGATAAAGAGTCCTTCTCTGCCTTTTCTGTAGGCCCCCTTTAAGTACTGGAAGGCTGCTATAAGGTCTCCCTGGAGCCTTCTCTTCTCCAGGCTGAACCACCGCAACTCTCTCAGCCTGTCTTCATAGGAGAGGTGCTCCAGCCCTCTGATCATCTTTGTGGCCCCCCTCTGGACTCGCTCCAACAGGTCCATGTCCTTCTTATGTTGGGTGCCCTGGAGCTGGACATAGTACTCCAGGTGGGGTCTCACAAGAGTGGAGTAGAGACTATCTGGAAGATAATATCTTCCAGATATTATCCCAGGAATAAATAGCAGTTATAGCATATATCACTTCAGTTTCTAAATGTACACACCTTTTGGCAGTACTTCATTTAGGATCTAATTAGCGTATATAAGTAAAAATTTCAGGCCTGACACAGCTATCGTTGCCTGATGCTCTTATATTGTGAGGTGTTTCCTCACAGAGCAGTTTTATATGCTGTCAGGAGAATTTCTGAAAGACATGCAGAATTCAAGATTTCAGTTAGTTTTGTGATCATTATGAAGCCAGAAGTGTAGAGGGGAAAAAAAAAAAAGTACTGTCTGAGAACAACACATTTCAATATTTTTCCAAATTCAGTTTTGATGTAAGGATATATTAATTCATTTACCTTAGTGGAAGTGAATTTGGTTTTCTCAAGTGTTAAAAAAAAAAATTATCATTGGAATCTTGCATACTTGCATTTATAGTAAAAGCAGTGTTATTTTAATCACAGTGTAGAAAGGCTAGAAATCTTTCTCTAGCTCCAAATCTCTCCATAGGTAACAGTAAGCCAAAGTAATTCAAAACACACATAGATTATAAGTCTGTATTATAGACATACTAAGGTGTTATTATTTGCACACAACATTTATTTTTAGATTGAGAATTGCAATTATGCAGTAGAACTCGGGAAGACAAAAGCCAAATTCTCACTGGTTGGTATTGCTGGACACGATCTAAATGAGGGTAATCCAACTCTGACTTTGGCTTTGGTATGGCAGCTGATGAGAAGGTAAGTTAGGCATAGTATATGAGAGGTGTGTGTGTGTATATATGTATCTGTGCACGTGTTTATGTGTGTCTCTCTCTGTATATTAAGGCAAATTAAAGCTAATGTTCAGTTCACCCAACAGGTATTTTAGAGAGTAATCCCTAAATATCCCTCTTCTCTAAGATAAACTTGTATATAATTTTTTTGTAGTATTACATACTGTGCAGTGATTGAAGCCACAGTAGTGTGTTATGTGTACGCATCCATTTATAGAAACAAAACCTTATATACTAAAAAACTGATTAAAATTATAAATCCTGCAGCAAGTAAAAAGAGCACAACTTATTTCACGTTGATTCCATGTATCTTTCTGTAAGTAGAGAGTAATTTAAATATTTGTAAAATCAAAAAAGAAGGATAAATAGGAAGAGGTGATGTATGCTATGGAAGTTAAAATGAGATGAAATTTTTAGGCCATCACAGCTATAGTAATGTTACTGTCATAAAATCAAAATCTTGCTAGTGCACTGAGCAGGAAAAAAATACATTATCAATTGATTTCAATAAAGAGTATTTTATTGCAAACGTTTTCCACAAGTTAATTTTCTTACACCTACCCCAAAACATTCGGTGCTTTTTGTTTCTCACTGTTACAATTCAGTTTTCAAGATGACTTGGATGGTAGGGAGCCATTTAAGCTTATAAAGTAAAATTAATTATGATGTGCTGAGTAAAACAAATACATGAAGGAGATGTAACAGTGAATCTTATGAGGTTTGGGATGTTATTTTATTCTTGCAACAACTGAAGAAGTGATTTAAAGTACTAAATAGTTGGTAAGGTAAGGGTACCTTATGAAGATGAGCACTAGGCATTGTTACTTCGCTGAAGTAATATTTTACTTTTGCCTTTGTACTGTTAGCAGAGTTAAGTTCTACCACTCACTTTAACTCAGACTTTTGTTTTCTTTACTAAAGGTATACTTTGAACGTACTATCAGACCTTGGCGAGGGGGAAAAAGTTAATGATGAAATTATTATTAAGTGGGTGAATCAGACACTTGCAAAAGCAAATAAGAAAACGTCAATTACAAGTTTCAAGGTAATGAAATTATTTTACTTTTCTTTTTTCCACGTATAATCTGATCTGGGATTTTTAACCTGATCTGTTAACAATTTGGCTTTAACAGTGGCTCTCCCATCAGCTAGCATAATTGTATAAGGAAATATTTCTGACAGTTTATGAATCTTTAAAAGTATTTTACAATTCTATTAATAAGAAACAAAATGAAATTCTAATTGCTGCTGTAAGACTCAACACAAAAAAAAAACACCAACAAACAAAAAAAAAACACACAAACCAACNCCCCCCAAAAAAAAAAAAAAGGCTAAACTTTTAAAGGGGATTCTGTCTGAAGTTGATAATGTTTTGGCATGGCATGCCATATATCTTCCGAATTTTTTGATATAGGCACTCTCATGTCTGTACAAACGTGAAGAACAATTCTGGAAGCATTGGGGGATAGGGGAATCACCCTTTTTAATAACAGCTGGTCAAAAAGATGTACTCATGTGTGACAGAGCCAGGAGAGCGAGCCCAAGTTTACCAGTGACATCTTTTCTCTTCATTGGCACTGCTTGATGTGCAGCAGACCTGTACAAAACGGGAGCTTTTCTCATTCAGCAAGTATGAACAAATTGATAAAGGAAGCGTTCCTTTCACATTAAACATGAAAGAAGTCATATGTACGTCAGGTGTGTCATGCTGTGTGAATCTCATTCTTTAGAAATGGTAGATTAATAATTGCACTTGCATGCAAATATAACATTCCTATACAGGTTCATTGTATACTCTGAAACAGTTATGTCTGGGGTTCACAACAGGAACTCGAGGTAATTCAGTTGATGGTAGACCAATAAAGATAAGGAGCTACTGATGTAAAGTGACATTATTCAGTATACTTTTTTTTACTACTGATCTTTGGCAACATTCACACATATATTGTCTTTCACAATTTGATTTTTTTATCTGTATTTTGGGGTTACTGCAGCAAGCAGACTGTGTAGCAGAGAAAGCAGAGGTCCTTCATATTTATTGTGGGCTATGAAAGCAAAGTTCTATTGAATTGCTATTAGTTCAAACAATAAAAATTGTTATAGAAACAAAACCTTATACATGAAAAAACCAGAGAGGTGTGATTTTTGGCTTATGGTCTTGGGGAGATACTCCATGCATTCAGTGTCTTCAAGCAGATTTATATTACTATTTTTAAATGTATAATTAATGTGGTGGCTCTATGGGACTTTACTGAATTTGAAATCACAGTTCTGGCCTGGTGGTGAAGGCAGCCATGTCATGTGGCTTATGTACTGAGCCCCTGCAGGACCAGAGCCAGCCTCACTGGTGCTGGCTGCTGGTTTGACATCATCAGCTGCTTATCTGCCCTAACAGTTAGGCAGAAATAACTGCAGCAATAGCACTTGCTGTTTTAAGAATAGAAGAAAACACGTGCCGATGTATTAAATACAAAACACAGGCTGCTTGTACTAGCTCAGCATACCATCTGAGTTGAAAAATTATAAAAAGAATG
Organism: Burhinus bistriatus; assembly: GCA_013397275.1. Lineage (NCBI taxonomy): Eukaryota > Metazoa > Chordata > Aves > Charadriiformes > Burhinidae > Burhinus > Burhinus bistriatus. Next base: position 414,601 of record VYXH01002463.1, on the reverse strand, counting down.
AGCCGTAAACTACTGCAGAGCATAGTCCCATTACAAGGAAAGGAGAAAAATGAAAGTAGTTGGGAAATATAAATACCTTTTTGTTGTCTCAAAAGTCTGGTCTTTGGATTTCTTTCAAAGTTCCCTTCCTTCCTTAGGGAAGGGGGGGAGTTTCTGTCATTAAATAAATTTAAACCATTTGTATAATAATAATATCAACACTGAGTGTGAACCTTATCATTTTGATTGCGGAAGAGTGCAGTAGCCCTCATAAAGGGGGGGGAAAACCTTCACGCAATAAAGTAATGAAATATGCTGCTATCTTTCAATAGGTATGTAAGATGTGCTGTAGGGTTTTTTGCATTGTGAAGACAGAATAATCAAAGCAAATTCCTTATACTAATCTTTTGAGCCTTTTATTTTAGGACAAATCAATTAGCACTAGTTTACCTGTCCTAGATTTGATAGATGCCATTGCACCAAAAGCAGTTCGTCCAGAAATGGTCAAGAGAGAAGATCTTTCTTACCAAGACAAGTTGAATAATGCTAAGTAAGTTTCAAATGAATGCTTTCTATTTTCCTTAAGTGCAGGAAATGGACAAATTCATGGTCTAATGAATGATTTACTGATTTGCTGAGAGAGAGATTACACTAATATTAGTTGATTTGTTTCAAATAGTTTATAAACTCTAATATTCTAGAGCTATTTTTCTAGCATATTTAAAATACTAATTCAAATTCATGGCTCATATGACCTATCAGCACTCCACTGCAATTAGTTTATTAATAACCTGCCATAATCCATATTGGTTTTGATAAAAATGCTTTGACAACTAGTAGCAAAACGTCAGCCAATACAATTGCTAATACATGCTTTCTTCACAATAATGTCCATTTTCTCAGAGTGTAAATACTGACTGAACAGGCGCATCCTGCTATTAAAATATGTCGTTCTTGTGAATCTTGGCGAACTAGTAGATGCAAGGAAAATAACAGTATTTATTTTCTCTTGTTTTCCAAGATATGCCATTTCAGTTGCTCGAAAAATTGGTGCTCGTATATATGCTCTCCCAGATGATCTGGTTGAAGTGAAGCCAAAAATGGTGATGACAGTGTTTGCATGTTTGATGGGAAGAGGACTGAACAAAATCAAATAATGAAGAGATGTAATGCAACTTTCTGCCATGTTAAGCACAATGAATGCCTCGCAGTTTACAGAGTTCTGAAGCTTTAGTATAAAATGAGAAAATTTGTATGCATAAATATACTCATTAATTACATTTCAATAATGTATTTATATTAGTTAAAATTTCATGCTATTTCATAACACATTGATTATTTATGGGTAATATTGTATTCAGAACATGTTCATTACCAAATAACATCACAAATTTGTATTGCTTTAACAAAACCCACACATCAAGCTTCATTTGTATTAGTTTCCATAGTATTGTAAGAATCTGCATCATATGTTATTTCAGGACCTATTGTGAGACATTATTCGTTTTTTGTGGGTGTTACTTACATGTAGTCATACAAGGCTCAAGGTGCATTCCAATCCTGTCATATTACTCCTAACTTGCCTTATTCTTTGAGAGCTTGACTCCTGTTGAAGCCAAGGAGAGTCTTCGCATTGACTTCAGTGAGAGCAAGTGAAGCCCTATGATAATGTCTGGAAGCTAATGAATATTGATAATGCTGATGAAACTTTTTTGTGGGAATAATCTTTAAATATATGTAGTAGTTTTGTTCTGTTACCTAGCAGGAACATTTGCAGTCTGTGTCTTAAGAAAAAACAGCAAATAGCAGAAATGTGATCATGTTGTTATTAGGTCTGCATATGCATTAGCTTTTGCAGTTGGACTAAACATCGCATTTGTTTTTTAATTTTTCATAAAATATTGTATAAGGAAACAATAAAGAGCTGGCTAGTCCAGTTTGGGGTTTCACATTAATGTATTGCATTTCCTTACAGATTACTCCTTTGATTTTCCTAGAGTGTATATCATGTGTGCAGAGATTTTGTCTAGAAAGACTGGTGCATTGTCTGGATGAGATGAGGCTCATAATTATTTTCTTATTAATTTTAAAGGAAGTGTTTGTACTCCTTTCTTTGCAGCTGTAAATTTTCAGCAAACATTCTGGAGCTGGATGTTTAATAAAGTTGTTACCAGAAGCCAAACAGTAAGAAAGAAAGAAAGAAAATTAAATAAAAATGAAAGAATTTTTTTTTTTAAAGTATGAAGTTGCTATTTTTTCTCTCATCTCCTGGAAACAGTCCTAAGTGTGGCAAAACCCAAGAATCACGATGAGTGAACAGTTGAACTAAGTTTTACATCTTTGGTATCTTCCACAATATATTAACAGAAACAAGATGCATCCATTTAGTTTCTTACTATATAAGGGGATACTGGGAGTTGAAAGAATTAAGTGCTTGGATTTAGATCCATTTGTCTCTGTTTACTGGTTTGTATTGTCTGGACAAGAATAAATTATTAATATTTGATAGTTATCTGATTTCTGTTCCCAGTTCCAAATGATGACCGAGTGTTGTACAGAATTTGAGTTCTTTGCCCTGATTCTGGGGATGAATCAGTCTAAGTCCTCATTCAAGATCGGCTAAATTGGGTCTCAATCTCTATACCACAAGAATAAATGATCTCTTCTTGAGATATGCAGTTCTTAAGTACTGTATTTACCTGCACAGGCACTTGGCAACTTACTCTGTAAGGGTCAGTATTTCCTGTTGTGTAAACTATTGGTGTAGCGTTTTGTCTGCTACAGTTGCGTGGCTCATTATATTACATGTCCAGAATTACTTTAAACTTGCTTTGATCAAATTGAAATGGCTTTTCAAGGGCAACCATGTCATGCTTCTCGGCATAAAGTTTGACATACGAGCTAATTAAGAGCTACATATTGAAGGGTACATGACAGCAACCACCATCGGAAAAGAGTTGTCTTCTCAGAACAATGTTTGTTTTAAAGAGTGCATGTGTTAACCAAAGAAGATTCAAAAAAATAAAAAAAGTCAGACCTTTGGCTTACTTTAATCTTTATAGCTTAGCTGAAGTTAGTAAAGCTGACTGGTTCTGTGCCTCTATATGCTGCAAACATACGCTGAGGAAGTAAGTGCTAAGTTTGTGTATATCGTACTAGAGTAATGCACAAAAAATTAGTTTGCAACCGGTAGCTCATGTAACAAAAATGGCTTTTTGAAGTTTAAGGACAAAATGGCACACAATCTTAATATCAAAAGGGAAAACAAATAGGCATGATTTATAGACGTATTTACAGAAGAGGAAAGCAGCTGCCAGGCAGTCTCACAGCTACGTCGAAGTTGGTGCTGGGAGCGGACACCTCCTGCCGCGCCCGGGGTCTGCACAGCCCGCTGCCGGGGGGAGCAGAGCCGCAGCTACTGTAGCAGCTGGGAGAAAAACAGATTCGAGGGAAAACGCAGAAATGGGGACGGAGCAGCAGTAGTGAGGCGCTGGGGACGTGCTGCGGGCTGTGTTCTCGACGCCTCACCGTGCGGGGAGACGACGAGCTCCCTCGAAGGAAGCCCGCGAAATCCTCCTCACCGCTCCCGGCGGGCGCAGGCCCCGCGCCCGGCCGGCCCCAGCCCCCCCAGGGGCTCTCGGGAGGGACGGGGAACCGCAGAGCCGCGGGAGCAGAGGAAGACGGGGCGGTGGCCGTGCTAGGGCTGCCTCGTCGGCCGCTCGGTTGGTCGGTGGCCACAGTGCCCAGCGCCGCTCCTCCCCGCTGCCCCTCACCGGGGGGGCGCCGCCATTGGAGCCTGCGCAGTGCGGCGGGGAGCNCCCCCCCAGGGGCTCTCGGGAGGGACGGGGAACCGCAGAGCCGCGGGAGCAGAGGAAGACGGGGCGGTGGCCGTGCTAGGGCTGCCTCGTCGGCCGCTCGGTTGGTCGGTGGCCACAGTGCCCAGCGCCGCTCCTCCCCGCTGCCCCTCACCGGGGGGGCGCCGCCATTGGAGCCTGCGCAGTGCGGCGGGGAGCCCTCCGCCCTGCCCTGCCCTGCCCTGCCCGCCCGCGGGGCTGACAGCGCCGGGGATCGCCGCCCCGCTCCCTCTGGGGTGGCAGCGGGCACCGGGGGTTGCGCTGCGCCGCGCCACCGCCCCGCCCGCGCTCTGATGGGCCTGG
>VYXH01002463.1:358502-402814 GCA_013397275.1 Burhinus bistriatus | reverse complement strand
CTGGTATTGCTTGCGTCAGATTAAATATTTTTCTCTTTAAGGTGAGGTTTATGAGTGGATTCCTTTAATATATTGTAGACTTCAGTTGTGAGAGATGGTAATTCTTGGGGATGGCTTGTGCTTGAAAAGACTGTTGGAAGGCAGTGACTTTTTTTTTTCATTTTGGTTTTATACTCTTAGTCACTGTGCATATTAAGCTAAGTGCCTTTCCTTTCTACCAGCTGTGTGTCAAACATTCTAGCTATCTTTGGCTTGAGAGCATAGGAACTATGCAAATAAAATTTTTCTTAAGTTAGTTAATACTTGGGATTTTTTGAGCCAGAATGAGGAGGTGGGTAATTCTGTATCGTGATTGTGAAAGTGGTTTTGTAGCATGGATTGATGAATGGAAACTAAAGACCTTTTTTTTTGTTTTCTTCAGTACTTTTGAAAGTAGAAAGCTGTCTAGTAAAGGTTAAATTGAGGAGAGGGATTTACCAATCTTAACAATATTTTTTGTCTGTTTAACCTGACAACATATTTGAGGGTTGAATACAATTTAATATGTGAGAATTGGGGTGAGAAATCACAGAGCTCAAAGATCATAAGTGGACTGCAATTACAATATATGATTAATCATTACATAATTACTTCAGTGTGTATGCAAATGACTGAAAAATAAGGGTAGTGAAAGGATAATTGTTACTGGTATTCAGCTACTAAAGGCCACATTCTGGTACCTGTAATGGTAACATCCATCTGATACCCCATGTCATTAACTTCATTATGACGAAAGGCATCAGGGTATCCTGAGCAAACAAACAATAGAAACATTTGAGATAAGAGCTGTTAGTTTAAACTAGAACAGATAACACACTTTGTTTCAGTGTACATGAGTGGCTTTGCAAGAGGAAAACATTCCTTCAGATGCTTTCCCTGATTTTTTTTTTTTTTGTGGCATTGCGCATTAAAGCTCCCCACTGTTTTTAATTTAGTTTGTTAAAATAGAAGATTGCCTTAAATGCTTTACTTGCCTCCCTTATTTCCGCTTGAAGAACCATAAAAACTACTCTATACCACTTAAAATGTTAAATCTTACCAGTAATATTACCTTAACTGTTGGCCTTCTGCTGATGTACTGATAACAGCTGAAGTAGTGAGGAAGAGAGAACCAGTTTGGCCAATTTTTGATACTTAGAATAATAGGGATTCTAAGTACATGAAGGACAATGTCTTCCATGACATACCACATTTAATGCTTGTAGTGTCTGATTTTAAGAAACCCAATTGTTTTGTCTTTCAGCTGACTGTTTTTTGCAAACTTTTGGAATAGGTTCTGATTTGAAACCGCTAATCAATGAAACATCTTCATTTTGCTTGCTATTCTTTTGTCACAGGTTTCGTCTTGACATTTATCGGTGTTTGGCCAGTCCTGCTTTAATCATGTTGACAGAGGAGGATCCGATCCTGCGAGCTTTTGAACTTAGTGCAGACTTGAAAGAATTAAGCCTTGTTGAGGTTGAATTCAGGTAGGAATTGAAAACACTAACTTTAATTCTTTTTATGAATTTACATGTATAGAAATGTGTATGCATTAGGAAAGGTTTATTCTTAATTTTTTGTAATTGAAGTGTTTAATAATTAGACACAATAACAAGTTATATTGTGTAATTTATGCTTCATTAGCAGTCATTTTGACAGTTTAATTCCTTTAAATCTTTTTAAGTGTAGATAGTTCAATGTATATAGTTGCACCAACTGTTCAAATTTCAGCTCTGTTCTGGAAAAATAAACAGAAATTATGCTAATTGCTGACCTATTTCAAGATCACACACCTATTAATCATATCAATATCTTGTTAGCATTCTGCACTTTTTTTTTTTTCCCTACATCAGGATAGAAGTATGCAACACCTTGTTTATACTGACCTGACTCATGCTGGGGGTTGTTTTGGGTATTGTTTCTTAATTTTCCTCCTTATAATATAGGACTCTGAACAGCGCGTGTGCGTATATGCATATATATATAATATGCATATGTGTGTAGAAGATTACATGCTAAAAATGCCCTGTCTATTTAATGAACAATGTTTGGTATAATCTCATGTTTAAACTATGCAGGTTTCTACATTTTGAAACTTAACAGCACAAAAGCATACATTTTTCATGAGAACATGAAAGCAAATGTTTGTATGGGGTAGAATTCTTCTTTCCTAAACAACATCTGAATTTTCTGGTTTTATAGCTGATTGTCTTTCTTAGTAAGAGTTAAACTGTTGCATTTTTGTGATTTAACTTGGCACTAAAATGGACTGTGTGTCAGGTGAGACAAGCAAATAGTGTAATTTCTTTCCTTGTGTTTGTTATATTAATAAATAGTATTCAGTGAATAGACTTTCATTTTCAGATTATGGGACTAAAGCAAAACCCAAACCAACTTCTTTTCCAAGTGGAAAGTCCAAATCATGAACTACCAGTGGCATATTTTGTGGCTACTACACTTTCTCATCTCTTGGAAATAATTCTAAGCTTTAACTCTTTATATGGAAATTATGAGTTTGTATACTGTAAGTCTGTTTCTCAATTTTTCTCTACCTGGTGGAGTTGCAAACTAAACTGAATTGTAATTGTCATGTTACATGGCGACACCTACTTAGTGTTGTCTTCGGAATGCTTGGATCTTGACATATGACTGTTGGTTGTGTTTTTTTTGTTTTTTTTTTTTAAATTTATCTTAGCATAACATACAATCCCAACCAAAAATGGATAGTCAGTGATTTAATGGAAAATATGTGAGCAGTGTAATAGTATGTACTGTTTCTGTGTCTTTCAGAAATGATTATGAGGAGCTAGCTCAACAGTGCAAAACCTTTGCTAAAGATTTGCTTGCACAAGCACGGAATTCACGGGAGCTGGAAGTTATTCTGAATCACACGTCTAGCGATGAACACGTAGACAAGCGAGGATTGTTGGAAGAGAGGATGAACTTAAGTCGCTTAAAACTTGCAATCAAGTATAATCAAAAAGAGGTGTGTCTTTGCAGTGATTTGATAGGCTTTCCATATCATGTTTTGCTAGTAATTAATTTAATTTGTTGTTCTGCCTCTAGACACAGAAGTGGAATAAATTTGCAAGAGTTATAGAAGAGATGGTAATGCACAGAACATCTGCATGTGAAACAGGGAAATGATATTGCAAGATACTGAATGTTTCTTCAGTATTTACTGTGGAGAAGAATGTAATATTTTCTGTATTGGAGTGTAGACTACTGCGCTTTTATGAACAGTTCTGGTAGTGGTAATTATTTGTTCAGATCCTCATTAAATCCTTGCCTAGGGAAGCATGGGTCCTTAGATGCCATAAGTGATTTATCATCTTCTCACTTGTCATTAGCTGTTCAGCTTTGGCTCAGACCTCATCTGTGCTGTTCAGAATTATGTTAGACCTATGCTGGTATAACTGAATAGTGTCTCTGTTCCAGAATAGTAGCGCCTTTTTATGCCACCAGTGTGGAACTTCTTGCATGCAGTAGGTCATGTTTGTCTTTACCTGTTGACAAATTTTAACTCTAGTTTTGCTGTACGAGAAGGCAAATGGGCATTTGTGGGATTCTGGTACAAGAACTGAGGACAGAGAGGAAGTTTCCTTTCCATGCAACGTCCATTTTCAGTTAGCATTTGCAGAAGGCATTATAATTCTGTCTGTTCTCTGTATCTAGGTCTAAACTGTTTGTGAAACTGTTAAAATATGTAGTGTTTAAAAGTCATAAACCATAGTTATGGAATGTCCTAGAACCATCATTACACATTTCTGGTATGCATTAAACAAGCATACTGAAGTAGTTCAGATGTTCTTCTGCTTTTGAGCATAGCTTGTTTTTCACCACAGTGGTTGGAGAATAGCAACATTTTTTTGTGTGGTGTGAGGAAAGTATCTTTGCAGAATATGTTTTATTCCTGGCAAGTTAACTATAGAGAGAACTTTTTGTGATGTTTTCTGAAATGTGATGATAATATCAAGGTTCTTTTTGTTGATATTTTTTAAATTAAATGCCCAACCATCTTCTAGTGAAATATATTCTTTTGTAACTCCATGCAAATAAGCACCTGAAGTTTGAAACTACCTTTGGATAGTCTACGTAACCTTCAGACCAAAATGATCTTCTTTTGAGGGACTGATGCAACATCGTTTATTCTGACTTAAAGTTAACCCTACTGAATAGAGCCATAACGATTTTAAGGACTAATATGTATAAAACTGCTTGGCCACTTTAGTCCTCATCTTACAAGGGGTTGTGTTTTATAATGTGGATAGTATTTTACAATAACAGTATCTTATTCTTCATGTAAGATCGCTATTTTATAACAGACAATGAAGTTGAGATATGATGTTATTTATATGCTAGATTTCTAAATAATTAGAAATCAAAATTCATTCTTAACCTGAAAACCATTAAAAGTCTAATATGTATAATTCATGTTTAGTTGCTGGCTTTAGAAGGAAATTAAAATAATGGATGTTTTTGATCATAACGGGTCCATAGTACTTTTGTTCGCTTATGAGATAATTATTTCAACTTAATATTCTTGCCTTTTCCTGTTCATTGGTGACTATACATAGTTTGAAAATGAATTTTAATAATGTAAATTAGTAATCTGTATTAAGAAACCTGAGACTGATTTCTTGTGTGTTTCTTTTTTTTTTTTCTTTCCCTCAGTTTGTTGCTCAGTCTAACTGCCAGCAGTTTCTAAACACCGTATGGTTTGGACAGATGGCAGGCTATCGACGCAAGCACACATGCAAGAAAATTTTGACCGTTTTGATGGTTGGCATTTTCTGGCCAGTTCTGTCCCTGTGTTACTTGTTAGCCCCTAAATCTCGAGTAGGTCGAATAATTCACACTCCTTTTATGAAGTTTATTATTCATGGAGCTTCATATTTCACATTTCTGTTATTACTTAATTTGTACTCCCTTGTCTACAATGAGAATAAGAAGAATACAATGGGACCAGCCCTTGAGAGAATAGACTATCTTCTGATAATATGGCTAATTGGTAGGTACGATTTAAGTAGATTGGATGGTAATTGCTGATGTTAATAGAACAATAAAAATTTGTACTACCTTCTTATGAAATTAGCATGTTACTCATTGCTTGACCAAAGTTTACTCTTTGGAGGATAGTGTTACAGGTAAAAAAAGCCAAAACAAACACATTTTGAGGAAGAGATGTGAAATATTAGAACAATCTCTAGTTAGAAAGTGAAGGATCAGACACGGAATGTGGTAGGATCTAACAGAGGAGGAATGTGAATTTTTCTTCAGAAGGACTGGTAGCATTCAGAGTGATGCAAATGAGATTCAATTGTGCAATAAAAAATTAATGTAAAAGCTGTGTATCGTCCTAGACATTTTAAAATTCTCATCTTAAAAAAACAACCAAAAAACAAAAAACCAAAACCAAAAAAACCCAACCAAAAACCAGAAAGAAAAATAACCTGAAGGCAAAGCAAGTGTGTGTTCCTCAGCTTAATAGTTTTGTAACAGATAAGAGTCTGTCATTGAGTAGTTTTCCTTGGTGCTAAGTTGAGGTATAAAATGAATTCAGACATTGCTTTAGATTTTTTCCAGTAATTTTTCATTAATAGGTAGTATTATTTAGTATGTAGGTGGTTCAGTCATTGTGAGTCAAACTTGTTTTGTTTTTTTGTCAACCAACAATCCACAAAACTTTTAATTTCTTCCAGATGTCTTTTACGAGAAGTGTTTGGACAATGCTCTTAGATATATGGTTTAACTTTTAGGTTGCCCTGTGTAGGGTCAGCAGTTGCACTTGATGATCCGTGTGGATCCCTTCCAACTCAGGATATTCCATGATTCTATGAATTCTATAAAAAAGTAGTAGGAATGATCTGAGCTTTATAATTACTTGTGTGTCCATGTATGGAATTATGCTAGAATCTGAATATTACTAGTAAATTTATTGTTTCTTTGAAAATCTAGCTAAGATCTTTATGTAATCCTAAAGTAGATTAAAAGTATTTGTGCATTATGTGCAACTTAATTATAATTTTTCTGGACTGTAAATAGTTGGAGTAAGCATGCAGTTACAGTCATAAAATCAACTCCTGCGCTGTTTTCATTTCTATTTTAATATGCTCTAACTAGGTAAGAAGAGGAGGATTCTGTACGTTTTTGTTGGACTAATCCAACTTTAAACAATTGCCAAAATTTAGGGTTCTGCAAAATCTCTTTCATAGTTGTAAACATGAAATTTTTATAGCATTCTGCTCAGCTCAGGGAGAGGACTTTGAATATGTACAAAATTGCCACCAGCAATAAGTAACAACTCAGTCTTTCATGGCCAATTCTGTAATGCTTGATTTGAAAAGTAATTAGTAATATAATTCAGACTTGTTGCAGAGTTGGCATATTGTTTAAAGAAAAAAGTATATGTTGTGTATGTTTATATATGCATATATATATGTACGCATACTCCATTTTAGTCTAATAAATTGAAGGTGTGCATTTACCTCATCCTTGAATTAAAACACAGAAACAGGTATTATTTTCCCATATTATAACTTTCCATTTTTGTATGTCATTGTCACCAATTATCATAACTGTACCTGAAAGGACGCTTGTTAGTTCTGGTTGATGCAGTAGAGGGAGCACAGGTATAATTTTTGTTGAGTACTCATGAACTTTTGGTTTGGTTGGAAATTCATAAAACCTTTTAACATGTGGTTGGTTGGTAGATATGTGTTGTTTTTACATTAAAATTTGGTAGATGATTAATAGAAATTTTTACCTTAATGTAAGGTAATTAGGTATGTGTTATTTGGTTGATTGGACTTTTAAAAAGCAGTGATATAGTTGAAAACACCACAGTTTTTATCCAAGTAGTCGTGGGTAGTTTATTGGTTATTTTAGTGTGGGTTTTTTTGTAACGGCAGTTCCTTTCGTTGTTTAGCTATACTAAAACTGTTGAGTAGTTCATGCAGATTTTGGAAATACCCAATACCCCACATGCAAACACATGCAGGTCTAAAAGAAACTTGAAACTGCAGATGTAGAGTACAAGTCAGTGTTAGAGACTCCTCCTTTGTTTTGAGATTCAATATCTGATTTTAGAAATTCTTTTGTGCCATCAAATCTAATGTAGGCAGAAAGGTGTTATTAGGTGGTGTTGGAAATTTTAATCAAAGGCCATAGAAACATTTTATTTCATTCATGTAGTATTTTAAGGTGTGGATTTCAGATAGGATTGAAAAATGATCTATAAGGAACGTAAATCATTAAAATCAGATTATTTTTCACAGCATTGAATCTTAAGATTTTTTGAATAATAATTGCATTTATAGCTTAAATGCCTGTTTTGTAATCACATATTGTACTGTTTCCTTACAAATACTCAGTAAGTTGAAAAGAATATATTTAGAAAATGTGTGGCAGAATCAACTGGAATAAAGAGAACCAAGTAACAGGGATTCACCTACATTGTTTTCCATAATCCCATTAAGAAACTTTCTAAAAATCAATGTCAAAATGGCCACAGCAGAATTTCTAACACTTAAAGTTAGCAGCTGGTTTTGTGTTCCTCTAGATTAACTTTCAAAATAATTAATACAGTAATTCTTTTTCCAAGTTATTGAGCCTAAATCATACAAGTGTCTTCTCCGGCAAAATAAAGCAACAGAACTCAAATTCTTGTGTGTGTGTATATAACATCAATTATAGCATCTTCTACTTCTCCAACTCCTTTTACTGATTCTGTAACAAATTTAGCGTAAAATACATGGTGATTATATGGAGGGGCACAGAGGTTCTGGTTTAGAAATATTTTCTTCATAACCAGGAAGAAGAGAGATTTATATAAGTCTTTTTACAGACAGTGCACAGCACACATTTATTTATTTATTTATTATGCCTTTCAACATTGCTGTAAAGCTGACTGAACAAATAAAGTCATGCATAAGTATCTGATTTTTTTTTTTTTCCATTCACTGGATCTTGCTCTGACTGGGTCGAAGTTTTAGAGAAGTTGCAAAGTTCTAAAAGCTGAACCAAGTCTAACAGTTTTTAACCACCATTTATACACATGCTGCTTTTCTTGTCCTAAGTATAGTAGCATGCATCTGAAGTACTCAAAAAGCATTAAATAACTGATTATTTGTAGAAATCAAAGGTGCCATTATATTTCATCTAACGGTCCTTTCAAGTTTTATAAAAATGTCAGGTCTGTCAGAGACAGTCAGTAAAAGTCTTAGCAACTGTATTTTGCTGTACAGCCAGACGTGGTTAACAATGGTAAAATTCATTTTGCTATAAAGATCTTGAATATTTAAATGTTTGTTGCTCTAAGTTAAAATTTTGCTTTTTGCAGTCTTAAGTCATGGTCTCTTTTCTCTGCTAATGTTATTTACTATCAGGGTAGGAAAAGTTTCTACTTTTTGGATCTTTTCAGTAACAGTTACTGAGCTGATTATTCTTTAAAAAAATTTTACAATACCTACACACTTCCAAAAAATACCTAGTACTTTATATAGCAATGTAATGCTTTCTGTAGTGCTTTTGGAAAAAGGGGAATGGTTTTCATTCAGAAAAAACATTTGTATTCTAGCCTTCTACCTTTATTTAAATTTGACATTTTCCTGTCCAATTTTTCTCCTATTCATTTCCTCTCATGCCCTTTTTTATTGGAGAATGTGTTTCTTAGTTGGAAAGGAGGCTTGAAAAGGTTAAACATCTTGTTGCCTTATGATTAATGCTTGTCATCCAATGCAATGCTTTTAGTAAATTTACTTGATTGCTTCTTCCTCTTTGCTAAAATGTCATTTACAAAAGCCAGTCAAAAGTGCTTTAGTTGTAGAAGAATACCTTCAGTGTGGATGGCTTGACTTCCCTGGCTTTTGGGTTTTTTTTCCTGCAGGAATGGTGTGGTCAGATGTTAAAAGACTCTGGTATGATGGTTTAGAAGACTTTTTAGAAGAATCCCGTAATCAGCTTAGTTTTGTCATGAATTCCCTGTATTTGGCAACTTTTGCTCTCAAAGTAGTTGCCCATAACAAGGTGAGCACCCATCTTCATAGATCCAAAGCTCCTCTGGGACTGACTGGGCAAATATAATTTTAGTACCTTGCTGCAAAATATATGAAGATATGTTATGTGTGGTATGTTAGTAGTAGTATGTTGTAGTTAAGCGTATAACATAAGTAATAGGCTACTATGTGGATACAGTTTAGGCTTCCGAGTTAGGTATTCTATGTAGCATATGCCATGTAGTTGTCACGATGTCTGGCTTGTTGCACCTTGGGCTTGAAAAAGCATTTGATGAGGCAAATGGGAGTTAGAAAACGCATCAAGACATGTCCAGGTACTCAAGGACCCCAAACAGAGCTACTGTCTTCCTTGTAAGAACTGGCTGGTCTTCCAGATGGCTTAATTTTCATTTGGGGAAATCTCCCCGTACAGCTGATCTGATTTTTGCGTTTGAGTTCACCTGATTCCATAGATCAGTACTATGCAGAAAGCTAATGGTAATCTCTGTGTTCAGATTGCCTAAAGCTTTTTTTTGTTACAGAAAGTTTTATATAGCTTTTGATTACATATGCTCAAATGTCATAGGTGGCTGTTGGGTTTTTTTAGTTGTTTTTGGTTTGGTGGAGTTTGTTTGGTTTGTTGGGGTTTTTTGTTTTTTTTCTTGTAGTAAGGAAAAAAGCCCTGAGACCATAGAAGAGCCTTGTCTTTTCTCTGTTAAAAGCCATCTGGATTTGATTGAAGATAACGTTTTGAAAATGATCATTCCCATTCTGTTGCATGTGTTGTTAGCCGCACAGCATATGGCAAGCTACCAGACCAACTGAATATGAATATTTTAGCAAAATTCAAGCCAGTGCAGTAGCACCATTATTTTGTATTGCAAACTGTGAGTTGACAGCTGTCTGGCAGTTGGGAGGGAAATAAATTGGTTTAGTTCTTCCCAACTTGGTGTTTGGCTCATTTCCCTATCCTTGCATTGATTCAGAGGCTGGTAGTCATTTGGAAAGGAAAGCGCCATTTCTTGGAAAACATAGAAAGAGAGAGAGAGAATGCCACGTTGGGCTGCCTTCCCAGCCATTTTGCTTTGCAACCAGCACATGTTTGTAGTAGTAGTTTCTTTGCTGAGATAAGAGTCCTTTGCTACTAATTTAAGTTGTAACCTTTTCGAAGGTGCAGGACTCCTGTCCTATGTAACAGGCACGTGATGGCTTTTTTGCCACTTTTATATGGCAAAATTTATTTTTATAGTTTATAAATTATTTAGAAAACAAAAATGCTAGTTTTACATCTTAGGTCCATATTGTAGGCACTGAAGCTGTAAGAAATAAAGGAAGAGTCTGTAGCAGAAGGGTTTGTGCACATGCAATTGCAATGTATAAAAACATGGCTATGCCTGTTTCTTGCCATCTTTGTGCAGCACACTTTCAGGCAAGTTAATTTTAAAGCAGCTCTGATTTCCTTAGTTCTTGGATGTCCGTTTTGAGACAGCAGAAGCTGGTAATATAAATGCAGAATGTTTTCAGCCAAGCCAAAAGTTAGATATCTGTGGATATTCCATGAATAGCTGAATAGTAGATCTTCTTTAAGGGTGTGTTTACACCAACAGTTTACTTGTGACTTCCGTTCTCTGTAATCATTCATAAATTCCATTGAAGGAACCCCAGGTCCTAAGTCTTTCTAAACCTTTCTAAAACTGGATAAGACCAGCTGTCACCACATTGCAACTGCATGTGTACATTAGTTTTCTTTGCAGCATTTTAATTTAGTTTTTGACTGAGGCCTATTACACTAGACAATGCACGTGTTTATAAAGTACACAAGTCTCTGTTTCAGCAAACAGCGCAAAACAGTAGAAGGGAAAGCAGAACAGAGGAATAAATGGTTTACTGAGCAAGTGAGTGGCAGAGTTAGGTGTTGAATTTAAATCATCTGATTTCTGGCTCCCTCGGGAATGGCTTTTAAAATGCCTTTGTTTAAAAAGTGCGATATCTGAAAGAGGTAAGCAATCTGTGAATCATATGTGTTAATTTATTTTATGCTATTGCATGTTTTGGAGGCAGAAGTAGGAAGTGGTGGGTGGGTGCATTTCTGTATTTATAATGTCTCAGTTTGTCCTTTTTATATTGCAGTTTCATGATTATGCTGAAAGGAAGGACTGGGATGCATTCCATCCTACCCTAGTGGCAGAAGGTCTTTTTGCTTTTGCTAATGTTCTTAGTTACTTGCGCCTCTTCTTCATGTACACAACCAGCTCTATTCTGGGACCACTGCAGGTGAATATCACTACTGCTTGAGAAAATATTAAACTTGATCTTAATTTGCTAGGAAGAGTCTTACCGAAAAGAAAAAAAAGAAAAAGTTGAAGAACATCAGAAAGTAAAAAGTAGAAAGAAGTAATATCATTGAAGTTTGTTTTTAATCTCTCATGTAAAACATACTGATGTACATGGAAAAAGGTACGAAAAAGAACGCAACACCTAGTATAATTGACTTATAATATTTTTTCCATGGTAACTGTACCTATGCTCTCTTTTTCTTTTCACCTGTTGTTAGCTTAATATACTGCATAAGTGTCTGCAGTTTGAAAACTGTAAGGATCAGGTTCTTTCTGTAAAGTTCTATGCAAATGATCATCCTCACTTATCTCTAAAAGACAGATGAATGAGGTGTGTAGCAAGGAAGAGTAACCAAAAGCCTTTCTTTTCTGTGATCTCGCTGAAGTTGCATGCTGAGTTGAATTGTGCAAATTGCTTTGGTTTGAAAAATATAAATCTCTCAGATATTGAAATAGTCATCTTTTTATAGCCAGTTACAAGAAGGGAGAACAGATTTCTTCTTACTTGGAATTTGCTGGAGTCTTCCAGTGACTGATAATGACAGTTAAAAACACATTTTACTTGTGTAGAACATTTAATTCAGTCATCTGGAGATTGTGGGGGGAAACATTAACAGTCTTGTGTTGTGATGCTGGAACAGTAGCGACCATGACAGTTTCTAAGCTTTGTTAGTTGGTTTCTTTTTTTAAGCACAGACCCTCTCATCTTAGTCTTGGTGCTACTCCTCATGATAAACTTCAGATAAACTGAGTGGACACTATACAGAAGGTCAAGTACCTTTGGGGGCAGTGAAGGGAACCTTGACTGTTATTAAGACATCACATTTAGGATGCAATTACTTCCCTCAATCCTTTTTAGATTAAAAGGAGGAAGAAAGCTTCCTTCAAAAAAATACTGGGAGTAGAAGTCACCTCTTACTCCACTAGCAACATTTTTTTCCTTTCTGTGGTTTTTCTGTTCAGCTTGAGTGCCCAGCACTGACTGATTTTGTTATTTGCCAGTGAAAAGCCCTTACAAACTAAAGCACCTGTTATTAAAGGCATAGCTTACTGAAAAAAGCTTTGCCATAGGTATACTTCCAGCTTCTCTGGCCTCACTTCCTGGGAGATTTATGATGACAAATCACTGCTGCCTTGTACTGTTGGTTTTTATTTATTTATTTATTTTCCCTCTGATAGTGATAGGGTTTAGTTAATATAGCTGGTTGTCAATATCATCACTGGGTTTGCAAGTGTCTGTTGAATAAAAATACACTTGGAATAAATTGGATAGTCATCTACTGATTATACTGATGGAATTTGTCCTAATAGGTCAAATCAGTGCTTTGTCCTCTCTTCTTATGAACAGGACTAGTTTTAAGAGCTTTATGGCAAGAGAATGATCTGAAAAGTTTCTGCAAGAAACACTATCAGTACTGAGCATAAAGGCAGAATAAATATTTGGGAGGAGCATTATTTTTTTTAACTCTTTCTCTGCAACTAGAGCTATACCAAAGGATGTTCTGAAGTAAATAATTTTGGCTCAGATCACTAGGTCTTGTACCAAGGCTGTAGGATCTAACTGAAAACATCCAGCTTGAACTACAGCTCAGTTTAATGACTTGGAGCACTTAATCTTGCTGCACAAATAATTATCTTTTAGTCTATTTTTGTTTCATACAGATAGTCCTTCTTTGAAAAGAAAAATAACACTGGTTAAATTGGTCTTTTAAAAATCACCATAAAAAGTGCTTTAAAAATAATGTTCATAGTTCTTGTAACCACTTTAATGTTATTAGAAGATGCCTGTTTCTCCTTTCAGGGTTTTGTTTGTTTGTTTTACTTCTTACCCTTTTCTCTCTAGCTGTGACTATGTTGCTGTTAATTATTTTTGTATTTTTTCTTTTATACATTTTTAAATGGAAATGTGCTTGCATACTTTGAAAAAATACTAAAGTCTTAATGTTGCAGTAAGCTTTAGGCTTGTTATACAAATTGAACACTGAAGTCTCTCCACATTTTAAAAAGATTCGCTGTTTAATGTGCATATTTATTTATGTACTAGATCTTTCACAAGTGTTTTATTAGGAGGCTATGTTATGAAATTTTCCAAGTAAATAAAAACAGTCAACAGTCATCCCATTCAGTGGCACACTGAAGCTTATGTTATTACTGTTGGCCAGTACGTCTTGTGCAACAACTCTTACAGTATTTTCTGAAAGTAGGTCACAAAGTTCAAATGGTGGTAATCAAATACGGCCTGGAAGCCCAACAGTGTGGAGGGATGGCAGGCAGCTACTATGTTCGCTTGGCTATTAGAGTTATTTTTAAGCATTCAGTTCCTTACTTATTGAGTAATAAAACCTATTTTAATACAGATTTCTAAGTTGGCTATATGTGGTCATTTTTTTATTATTAACAGAGGATAGAATAAAATTCCCCTAGATTAGATCATTAGAGTTCAAATGCTTAGAAATTCTAAATACTTAGAAAGGAATAGCATGGCTATATGAAGAAAGCAAGTGGTGTTGGGGCTGTGTTATTGCACTTTATTGCAAACAAAACAGTTTTGGGTGGTTTGCACTTTTTGTGCATTCCTGTTTCATCTGCTTTGTGTCTCTCTTGCCTGTAATCAGGTAAATGTTTTGTTGTTGTTTGGGTTGTGGTTTTGTTTTTTTTTTTTTCTTTAAAAAGGATAGATGTGATGAAACAGTATGATGGGGGTGACATTCATCCTCTGACCAACGATATAATTACTACATAGCTCTGCCTACAGTTGCAGATTCTCCATGTCCGTGACAAACTGCAAAGAATCAGAGAGAATCTGCTGTGCAACAGGGGTACTTAGTGAGCTTCCAGCAGCATAGGAGGGAGCAGGAGCTGGCACTTCATCTCCCAGTAAACTTGTACTTGCAAAACCTGAGCAGTGATACAATTCTGGACTATGATTTCGTACAGATTGTGATTGGTATAGGATTAGGCTTTCCACACGCTGATTTATATAGAGAATTAGATTTACCCAAACCCATTTCATATATTTGCATTCTTGATAAGAATACATTGTTCTCTGAAGAAATTTGTAGGAAGAGTAATTTAAATGCTGTAAACAGTTTATGCTGTGTCTCTGTTAAAAATTTGTGCTTACTAGAAAAGCAAGTCACACGCTTCTCTGTGTTGGAAAAATGCACAAGCTTTTTTTTTTTGAAGATGCTGTGTTTGTACTGTTGCAAGCTTCTGTATAGGATATTTTGAAAGGGAAAGTAATGATCTGAATTTAGTGTCATATCTTCTAGAATTTACACCCTTCGATCTTTATGTGCTTACACACTTACACGTTGTGTATGTTTAAAATCTTACATAAAAGATACAGTGAATTAATTCTGTGTTCTGCAGATGGGCTTTGGTGTACCAATTTTTGATTAGTGATGAATTATGATTCCAAATGTTTTGATTCAGTGTCCTTATTAAGTGTTTTCTTAACTTTCTGTGATGGTATTTATGCTCAAATGCATTTCATTTACTGCTTTTATCTATTGACTTGTGAGTTCCTTATTACCATTGCTATTACAAATAAAGAATAAGATGTATATACTATTACTTATGGTTAATTGAAAGATACTAACTTAGCAGGTTATGTTAAAACTACTAAATTTTTCTTTTTAACATCTAGATTTTTTCACTGAAAAATGGTACAAGGGTACCTCCTGATTTTTCAGGTCTGTTTAGCATCTTAAATTTTAAGTTAAACATTTAAAATGTAAATAGATACATTCTTCTTGATTAGAGGCTGAAGAATAGAATACAAACAAATAACTACATGTTTTACTAAAATTGGAATAAATCTATTTCACAGATTTCAATGGGGCAGATGCTACAAGATTTTGGAAAATTTCTGGGCATGTTTCTTCTTGTCTTGTTCTCATTCACAATTGGATTGACACAACTTTATGATAAAGGATTTACTGTAAATGAAGAGAAGGACTGTGCGGGGATTTTTTGTGAACAACAGAGCAATGACACATTCCATTCGTGAGTTTGATACCTATGAAATAGCTGAATTGTTCTAGCCCTTAATTCCTAGTAATTAAACAAAACTGGAATTTTTCACTGAACTTGAATTTACCTTAAGTAAACTAATTTTAAGTGTTTGCTTTATCTAACCAGATTTTTTTTTTTCTTGTTTTTGTAGGTTTATTGGGACATGTTTTGCTCTGTTCTGGTACATATTCTCCTTGGCACACGTAGCAATCTTTGTCACACGTTTTAGCTATGGTGAAGAATTACAGTCTTTTGTGGGTGCTGTTATTGTTGGTACCTACAATGTGGTAGTTGTGATAGTACTAACTAAACTCCTTGTGGCAATGCTTCATAAAAGTTTTCAGCTGATAGCAGTAAGTGCTTTCTGATTAATTACCAATAATTGCTAGCTGTATCTTTGGATTTTATAAAAAATTTCTTTCTACAAGGTGTAGGCTAATCTACAGACCTCCATGGATGAGTTCTGTTTCTGAGCTCACAAGGGGCATCTGTTCTTCAAATATGAACTTTTTATTTACTTTGATCCAAGTAAAATGGATACTTTGCATGTTGAATATGCCAAGTACAATTCTCTGGGAATTGAAGACTTTCTTAATACAATGGCTGTTCAAGTCAAGATGCTGTTCTTGATAAGGTGTGGTGCTTGGGCACTTGGTAGGGGGTTTATACCTTCATAGCTGAATTTTGTATTTACACTAGAGTATATAGTGAATTGAAGAGATATGTTTTGTATTTTAATTATTTAATATTACTATATTAAAACAAATTTATTAAAATACTATAAAATCTATATATTAAAATAGAATATAATCGACATTAAATAACGGTCAGTTTTTAAGGTATGAGAAAATAAAACTTATAAAATAGCCTACTAATATTTTTGCTTCTGATCTCTGTTAATGTTTCTGATGCTTTAGAATCATGAAGATAAGGAATGGAAGTTTGCTCGTGCCAAGCTTTGGCTTAGCTACTTTGATGACAAATGCACGCTACCTCCACCTTTCAATGTTATTCCCTCTCCCAAGACTATCTGTTATCTTTTCAACAGTCTCAGTAAATGGATCTGCTCTCATACATCAAGTGGCAAAGTGAAACGTCAGAACAGCCTAAAGGTAAGAAATGATTGGGAAAGCTGTAGACTCTGAAGCTGGAAAGGTGCTGCTTGCTAAAATGAATCAGCAGATTGCTGCATGAAGCTGCCTGTTGCATGATGTGTGCCACTAAGGTAAATAGGAACTATAGAATAATGTGTGTTGCATCCCAATGTAAGTAAGCGTTGCCTATTTCTACTTACACAAGATTCTGTTAACTTTCAGTTTGGGGAATTTCAACTCCCTTCCCTCCAACCCCCAATTCCCCCAGAAATAGTCTGGAAAGAACAGTTTGATTGAAAACTCATAGAAAACTCAAGGAAGTATGTGCTAATCTCAAAAAATGGTGAGGCTGCAATATTCTTTGGGGAAGGTAATTGGCTTTAAACATACTACAGAAGTGTCAAAATAAATAACCAGAAAAGATCAATGAAGCCTCTCGTTATTGGGGGGAGGGATTTTTTTTTTTTTTGGTTAAACAAACGTTTTTATTGTACCCTGTAATTTTGCATGGTAATTTCGCATCCTTTTGCTGAAAAAAATAGTATTAAATAAACTAAATGCAAAGACTTGATGGAATGTGCACTGAGAAGCATTCAGGATTGTGGAACTCTTAATTGCTTGTAGGACAATTACCAAGCCAGGTAGATTAAAAATTTTCAATTTTGCTGGTATAGCAGATTATAATTTAATTTAAATTTTGCTGGCAATTTACATGCATTGTACATTAGTGCACATCAGGATGTATCTATAAAATAGCTTTGTTATTTTGTTCCTATTTATTCTCTGTATAATTGTGTACAGGCCTTTGGGCTCAAAAATCACTTTTCCATAGTAAGTATGTAATGTTTGTTTAAAGGAATGGAGAAATCTGAAGCAAAAGAGAGATGAAAATTATCAAAAGGTGATGTGTTGCTTAGTCCACCGTTACTTGACTTCCATGAGACAGAAGATGCAAAGCACGGATCAGGCAACTGTGGAAAACTTAAATGAACTGCGGCAAGACTTGTCAAAATTCCGAAATGAAATGAGAGACCTGCTTGGCTTTCGAACTTCTAAATATGCTATGTTTTATCCAAGAAACTAAGGCCTAACTTTTAAAAGAAAAGTGTGTACTTTTAGATACCTATAGGTGAAAGTGTTGACCTAATTCTGTTGCCAGACCAAATAGAAAAGAAGATTATTGCACAATAATACATTTGAAAATGCATTTGCATGAGTTGCAGCTAGATGCCGAAGTGGTGGAAATAAATGCAAAAACAGATATAGTAATTTTCTTAAACTCTTAATCTTGGTGTGTATATAAAATTTGTATATAGGAATTTTTTTAATGTTCCTCAGACTGTGGCTGTCAGGTGTCAAAGCTTCATAAGTAGCACAATGTGTTAATTTCTTCTATTTTTGCTGTTTGTTCCTTTTTGATACTTGTTTTTCAAGTTGTGGGAGAAGATAGGCTTTTTAAAAGAAAAATCCAGCCTATGTTTATTTTTAATAGAAAAGTCAGATATAGAATAATAGAAAATTTCCAGCACAGTTGGAAATTATGTTTGACTGTAGGTTACAGTGCATGCAAAGACTGTATGGCTCTGAAAGAGGCAGTTCTAGTGCCAAGTTTTGTATGTTAACATTGACTGTATACTCACATTTATAGAATACAGAAAATCAAATCATCAAGACCCTTCCCTTTCGTGGAAACATTGAAATTTCAACTCAGAATAGACCAACCATTTCTTGAATGTTTATGGTTATATGTAAGACAATCAACTCCTGCTTAGATTTTTCAGCTGTGCCTCAAAAGTACATTTTACTGTACATGTTAAGATTAGGAACAGAATTTTAAAGCTAACTTGTGAACTTTTAATGTTTAATATCTTGGGGGTTTAAAATCTGGATGATAAATTATTTGAATTATTAAAACCTGTGATTTAACAAAAATGAGGTGGAGCACGTGGGTGCTATTGTTTGCAATGCTGAACAATTCCTGTGAAACACTGTATACTTCTTTCTGTGAGAACATCCATTGTATCTGGTTATTGGACAGACGTAGTTTAGAAGGGCCTGCTTTAGACAGGTTCTACATCTCCTATTTTAAATTTATCTTTCATTTTTCCTTTTTTTATCACAGTTGTTGCCNTTTTTTTTTTTTTTGGTCAGGAATACTATGTTTTGTGAAAACAACATGTGATTTGACTTTGCTTACAATGGACAGTAAGGGCTTTGTGGATTTTCTGTGCTAGAGGGTCCTGTATGGCTTTATATGTTTATATATAATACAAGTTGACAAATTGTAATTGAGAAATGTGAGATTCCTGTATTTTTAATTACAAAATAAGTATATTTATGACAGCTAAAGGATTGATTGACAATTTTACTGTTACGATGGTGCTCTTCTAAAATGGTCTTATGTCCAGAAGGCGCAGGTAGCCGTAGTGGTCTTTGACTACAGTTGATTTTGGGAGGTTGATAGAGTGGAGGCTTACATGAATGTTTACTCTTTTGAAGGAATTCTTATAAAACTCTTTCTCGTAAAGGTAATATATTTTCTGTACTATGAAATTATGTATATCTGAACAAGGGTTTAATACTCTGCTTCCAGAAGTCTTACAGTATAGACGTGTTCTGATAAGTTTGTTGGCTTTTCATGTGAATAAGAAGCTAACCTCTTGTGTTCAAAGCAAAGAGCATCACTGAATTTTGTATTTGGACTCAGATCTCATGTTTGAATAAAACACCAACATAAGAACTATGTGCTGTGTATGTTGTATATATCCAAGAAAGGAAGCAGACAAATAAAAGCTCCTTGAAAAATGTGGTTGTATGAATATTAGTCATATTTGAAACACTTTATATCAGGTACCATATTGAAAGTAGTATCTTTGTCAGGTTAAGATAATAAGTTTAAGGAAGGTAGCTGGTATTAATGTGTTATTACCTTCTTTCCTTGTGAAACCATCCTGTTAAGTTCATTTAAATGGCTTCATGCAGTGCCGTGAAGTGATACCTGAGCCAGTTCCAAACAAGCTAGACTGAATTATAGATGCAGTGTTCACTGCTTGGCACTTGGCTCCTGCCAGTTAGTTCTTCTAGGAAGCTGGGTGTGTTTATCTGGATGAAGCACCTGTGCTAATGTAGCTACTTCTAATTGCTTTTGATACATTAAGCAGAGTCGCTCAGAGCTGGCTTGGTCATTGTCACATGGCACCGTGTTCTACAGTGTAGACGTGTCCTTAGGAAGAACTGTCTTATTTCGAGGCACTTTTGGGGGGTCGGGATTGGATCTGGGGTTGCAGAGTTTTTATTTGTCCCTGAAATACCTTTATGTAAAGTGATAGATACCAGAGAGAGAGGTTTGTTCTCTGTAGTACCTTAGTTGTATGACACTCTGCATCTCTGCCTTGTTTGAAAGCTGTTGCAGTCTTCCTATCTACTTGGCTTAGTGAATCTTGTCATATCGTTTAGGTTTTCTGAGTTCACAGGTATTAAACATGCTATTGCTTTCTCATTTGGCAATTTAATACTGACTGTTCCAGCAGCAGGCTGCACATGTTAGGGCTCCAAGATCTCCCTTATGCACACTCACAGAACAGTGCTGAACATGCACAGAGACAAAATTTTAGGTGCCTGTGATACTTCTTTAAACTGGGATGTCAAAAGAAAGAAAAGTTTGGAGAAGCTGGAGTGACTTGAATACAGGATTCAGAATATCTTTGCACAAGTTTTAGTGCAAGTCATGGAAGGACTAAGTGGTTTTTTTGAGACTATGGAAAAATGTTGATTTCTTTCCTTTTATGTTAATGTCTCTTTTGTCTTAGAGCTAACTGCCTTGATGAATGAAAAATGGAGATGGAAATTTTCATGCTACTTCCACTTGCAACAGAAAGGTAAAAACTATTCACTACTGAAAGTCAGCTTACTTTATGCTCTTGCTTAACTATAGTTGTGATTATAATTTCCGTTGAAATGATTTCAGAAATTGTATTGTGGTTAGATAATTTTGATTCTGTTTGGTTGCAGGTTGGATTTTAAATGTCTGAAGTTTGCAGTCTCTACATCTGTTTTTATAAACTTGTAATAGTTATTACCTGTGTTTTGTAACTGATTCTTACTTGAGAAAAATGGCACTCTCTGTTTTTCTTTTAAGTCCTGGCTCCTGGCAGGATCTTTCCCTGCCTGCTGTTTGGGAGAGGAGGAGCAGGCTGCCAGACTCTCTTGGCTCACTGAAAAAAGTTGTGTGACAGATGGTCATGTCATCATAAATAAAAATAGATTATTGTAGCTCAAGACAGTTCTAAGCATGATTTCCACATTGCTTCTCTCTAGGCCGCTGCTGAGAAATGTGGAGAGCACTGTGCATAAAGCCCCTTAATCTGCATAGGAATCAATACTGGAAAATTAAAATTACAATTTAAAATTCTTAAAATTACAAAGTTACATCTGCTTTGCAAACAAGCGTTGCTGTCATTTCCATAGAGAAATGGTTTGGTTTAGTCAGTAAGGCAAAGGCGTAGCAATATGTGCAGTGTGGTTACAGCACTGAGCTGTTCCATTAAGTACCTTTGTGCCTCCCTCTGATTCTTTTGTCTCCTGCCTGGCTACCCGTTAAGTCTTCGGAACAGACGTTGCTGTGCTACTGAGCTGTGCTGTGGCAGCACCTCTTGGCATCACGTATGAGAATCAATAACTGAAGAAGAATGGCAATCCACATTCCGCTACTGAAATAAGCAATGAGTACTGCAAATAAGGACTCTGTATTTCATCACAGTTTCCTGCCCGTGGTTACAGATTATCAAAAGAACTCTGCTACAGTATTTCTATATGAGGAAAACAAGTACTTAAGGGATCTTAGATTTTGTTCCATCCACATAATTTTTAGTAGTGTTCAAGTTTTACCCAGTTTGAAAGGCACGTATTTCGTATCTGCTTTTGACCAAAATGTTCTTCAACTTCTCACTATTAATCTTTACCTATAATCTGTTTCTATTCCTCCATCTTTGGTTATAGCTTTTCGGTTTCAGAGTAACAACACACAGACCTGACAAAGATCTCTTCACGTTGTAACACTGCCTAACTACTTCCAGTCTGTTCCTTCCCTTATTCTCAAAATAGCTACTTGTTCAACCTTTTGCTTATAGGAATGAAATACATTAGACAGATACTCTCCTATTTACACTACTGGTGCCAGACTGAGCATTGCTGTATTGTCTGTCCTTTCACAGTAGAGACAAAAATTTCAACTATTTGCATGTGTAGTTTACCATCACTAAATTAATACTTACCTTAGTTCTCTCTAATTGCCTTGTGGAACTTAATAGTTACATTTTCTAACTAGAATACAGTCACCAGCAGAGAAAAGCATGGTGCTGTTTTACAGTTGTCTAATTCTTTGAAGAGTAAATCCAGTTCCTGTTCAAACCAACGATTCACTGACTTCAATGGGAAAAAATCAGGCCCTTAATCAGCAAGGAAGTGTACTGTCAGTCATACTGTGCAAGACCCAAACCATCAAAAGCATGTAAATGATCAAAAAAGAGTTTCTGTGTTTAGCCTACTCTGCTTTATACATAATGAATGTGGTATATGATTTAATCTTAAAATATTTTATTAAGCACAGATAATAATGCAGAAATCCATGTAATAAAACAACTTCAGAGAAAAAGCTAAGTTAAAATGAGTTACTATAAATATTGCACTTAGAATTCTTATTTTACATAACACAACTCCTTAAAAAATTGGACAATTATAAATTAACAGCTTCCAAGTAATTGGAATTTGGTATGTTTGAGATCAGATGGCTATGCTGCAAATCTTCAGACTTAGGAGGATCTGTTCTCATGTTGGTAGGTACGTGTAATGGATACCACTTTGTGCCAGGGTGTGTTTAGGTGGGTGAGAGGGAAGAATGGGTGAGCATCGTCTTAGTGTTGACGTTGTGTCAGTTGTATTTTCATGACTTATACTAAGTGAAAATTATTTTTCAAGAGAGATGATAGAATGCAGCTGCAGAGTTTAGTTTTAACATGTTTTGTTTTTCAAGGCATTTAGGATCTTTGAGTTCTTAGTCTTAAAACTCATGACAAAGCTGTTGGGAAAGACTTTGCCTCTACCATCTTCTTCTACCTGGCCCATGATGATGTAGTTCAAACCTACAAAGGAGAGCACACGATTACAAGACAGAAGTCTGGAACATAATTTGGTAAGTATAGTTCTTTATCTGTAGTCTCTATTTGTTTGCACTGTTACAAATGACTTCTAATATTTTTTTCCATCCTGCCTAAAGCCTATACTTCCGTATCCACCTTTGCCATGCTTGTTACACAATAAATTACAGTTATGTAAAAATCAAGTAGATAGACAGCTAAGCATCTACTACATACTTAGATACATAGGAGATACTCATTAAATGTAGACTCAAATGAGCCTGAAAGACATTAGAAATGCAGTATAAACATTTAGCTATAATAATTTAGCTACTAACACCCAAAGTAGAATGTGTCTCATTCATTTTGGATATTTTCTCATTTGCTCAGCTTGTGGGATAATGCACTTAAAAGATAATGCACTTAAATCTTTTCATTCCCTTTTTCTCCCCCAAAGATATAAACATTTTCTAGATATATAGAGAGGTAGTCTGCCAAGCAAGGTTGGCTTAAGGTGTGATAAGCCCTGGCTTTGGAGAAATCTGATGGATTTGCATGTTTTTATGGCTTAGAAGGGTTAGGGGTTTGCAAGGCCTTAGTATAAGCAGAAAAGTTTAGTTATTCAGTAATGGCTATTCAATAATTCATGGTGATTTAGGAAAAGAAACAAAATGTGGTTTGGAGGCAGCAGGATTGTCTGCCTAAAAAGAGACAATTTGTTCTATCAAGGGTGATATTATGTCTCCCAGACAGGTGTCTGGTTTCCAGAGAACTAAAGGTAAAAGCAAAAGCTCATTTCTAACAAGGATTTTTCACTTTGGTACTGCCCACTTTGAATTAATATGCTTAAATTCCAGTAGTATCCTAAATGTTATCAGGGGTTTTTTGATGCCTATTAAATTATTTTGACTGGTTCCTGTTATGATTCCATTTATGTTCTGTTCTACCTGTTTACTCAGGAGGCAGAGCTGAAAACTTTTCTTTTTTTTACTTAGTTACTTCAATGAAACATAGTCTCAGTATTTCTTCTAACACCACATAGGTAGCCCTTGTTAGATTTAACTGGAAGCTATCTTGCATGATGTACTCTGTATAATACTGTTTAAGACAGCTATAGAAGTACTGGCTGTTTGCAGATATAGATTGGGCTTAATATTACTAGTATTTCTACCGTAAAGATGTAAATGTACATGGGAGAGAAGCAACAGGTAAACATGTTGATTTTTGTCATTTGCTGTGACCTTCTGCTCTTCTAGGTTTAGCATGCTGTTGTTTTTCCCTTCTAAATAACTGTATGAAAACTAGCTCCAAAATACATACACACAAAACTGAAATCTAACGAGCTTCCTTTGAGAAAACCAAATCAGATTTTACTTTATAGTACATAGGGTTAAAAAAAAAGAAAAGTTTTTCAAACTCCTTTGCGCTAAGTGAGTCAAATCCTTTATAAGTAAAACTGAAAAATGCCATGTAAACCTGGATAACTAGTTATTTTTATCTTAAATTGATTATAATATTAGTTGCTGATTATAGAAACAATTGCTGTAATTTTACTGATTTTTGTGGTCATATTTCAAATAGCAGTTTTCAAAACTGTTGTCTTTTATAAACCCAAAAAGCAGTTATTTTTGTGTACTTACCTCTCCTGATGAGAGGACACTGCTTACATACAACAATAATCTTGGCACTCATACTTTTGCCGGCTTGTTGTATTGCTAAGTTTCCCTCCTTATATACATTAATGATTGATATTGTTGCATGCAGACTGCCAGCCCGCGTTATTGCTGTGATTACAGTTCCAGTTATTACTAGAAGAAAAAATGTGTGACATGTTTCATACATTATTATTATTTTTAGACATAAATTTTGAGGCGTCGTAAAAAGTGAGTAAGTATATTAGTCCATAATAAGGAAGCAAACAATACTGGAAACAGTTACTAAAAATGTGGGCATCACCTGTAATAGATCACTCACAACTGAAAAATTTTGGTGGCACCAAATATAGAACGTTCCTAGAATGTATCTGTCTCTTGCAAGCTCAGTTCAAGATTCTGATAATTGCAATTAAACAGTACAACTTGATACTACTTTTAATGACTAATTTTAAAACAGTGGAGAAGTTGAATTGAAAATGTTCCAGCCAAGAGCTGAATTCCCAGTGCTGTTACACTCTCAAATGAGTAGCAGGGAACAGTTAATATCCTAGGAGCTAGATTTTGATCTGTCTGAGGCCTGATACTGATACCAGTTTGCCAATTTCAGCTAAATTTAGCCTACAGATTAGACTACCATATCTCCCAAAGACCTCTCAGTATGAAAATTAAGATAGCATTTTTTTTTTTCCTAGGATGACTAGATTAACTTGTAGACCATCTTTATTTATGAAAAGGGAATGGTAAATGGTATTAGCAATCTTTTTCTTCTCAGATCACCTTTTATAAATAAGCTGTTCTATCCTAGGATCAATTAGATCTTCAGTTATCAAATATGACCAACCAGGTTTATTTTACAAATCTGCATAATCCGCATTTTGGGTTAGGCATTTGTAAATTTGTGCATTATCTGCCTCTAATCAAGAATGCTCAAGTTCCAGCAAAAGACAACTGTGGATGTTAAAATGCTGGTTATTGCAGGTATATTTCTAGAAACAATAAAAGTGAAATGCATGATGAAAGAGAAATAGGTCTTATTTTCTAAATTCATAAAGTCAGCACTAAACTTGGAATAAATCAAATTCTACAATGAGCACACTTCCTGTTCTTACCTTAGGATACATTTGCATTTACAGTAGCATGTAAAGTATTTTTACTCTTACTCCTGCCATGGAAATGACTGAAAAATTTCAAGTATTTGACAAAAGGTGAGAGTGAATGTGGTTTATTATCCTGATGCTAGAGGAAAAAGAACAAGTTTTATATAGTGTTATTTACCATCAGCCACAAGAGCTGAGGTGTGCTCAGTAAGAGAAGACTTTCTTTATTTTTTTTTCTTCTCTACCTGCTCCTGCTTCTTTTGGTCTTGGGCCAGCCTATACTGGTTGCAAATTAAAACAGGCTGGTGGTCAAGAGTGGTAAGGGGTCGTGCTGCAGTGACTCCATTCTGCTGTAGGGTACAGCCACAGCGCTCAGCTGTTTTTCTAGCAAAATGATGCAAAGCTGCCCCCGCTTTCCTGAAACAGCAGATTTCCTCTGATCTCATGGGATTAGCTACAAAATTAGAGTTAGATTAAAACAAACAAAAAGTGGTGGTGTGGGGGGGAAAGTTGTCCCTTCAAATTTTTAGGCATGTTATAGGGGATTTGAAAAGCTTCCAGTATTAATATGGGAAAATACTTTGAGACATAACTGAATAAATCAGCAGCGACAATGCCATCCAAATATACAGCAGATGCCATTTTTCCTGAGTGATTTGTGTCTGTGTACGGAAAGCAGTGCTTGTAAGCTTCCATGCCTTCTAATTTCTTTTAAAAATATTTTAGAAGTCTATAAACTGAATTGTGGAATAGTCAGCAGGTACAGCATAAAACGTGCATTGGCTGGTTAGACAAATGAGATGACGATACAGTAACTGAATCAGTATTTCCCTGTAGGAGGTTGTCTTACATTGTCATTTGCTTTTCAGATTGAGAGAGTATGTTTGTTTCAGACATATGTGCAGTGCCTATTTCAGAATATCTCCAAGAATGTACTGAGTAAAACGCAGAGAGTAATGTCAGATACACACATAAGATGGTATAGAGATATGGTCTATATATTAGTGATAACTCAGAAGTACATCTAGTAAAAGTCCTATGAGTTTAAAAACACAGTGCCAAGTGAATAATTAAAAAGAAAGAAACTTTGCTTCCTTACCAAAGTTGCTTGAACAATAATTGCTTTCGAGAGTCCCGCTCCTCTTACACTTTTGTTGGCACAGGGCAACTGTTGGTTTCACAACTTTTTGAAGAGAAAAAAGTAAACTGAAATGAGGAATTTGATACAAATGTAAAGCAGTATGTTAAAAAAAAAAAAAAATAAAAAGATGAATAATCCTGATGTGTACATTAACTAGATCTGGTATTGCAAGGGATTAACACCACAATAACAATATTCCATTCTCTGCCATCACCTCCAATCATCATCTTTTCATGTGTGTCTCAGCTACGTTATCTGTTCTAATGACCTTATAAAATGGGATGTTACAGAAAATTTACATTTGACTGCAGTGTGATCTTACATATTTAACTTGTTTAGTGTTGTTGCCTGTTGCCATACAGCCCTAGTAGTATACTTAAAAGTACCATAACATTATATTACAGTAACTCTACAGAGAGAGGGGGTGGCCTTTTATTTGAAATTACTGTACTGTGATGGTAGAGATCAGAGTTCAAATTCCTGACTTT
Source organism: Burhinus bistriatus (assembly GCA_013397275.1). Lineage (NCBI taxonomy): Eukaryota > Metazoa > Chordata > Aves > Charadriiformes > Burhinidae > Burhinus > Burhinus bistriatus. The sequence goes on along the minus strand of VYXH01002463.1, from coordinate 375,835 downwards.
TTTTTTTCTAAATTTTTAACATAGCTTCATGACATGTAGTACTGTATAATTTTTAATGATGACATTTTGAAACACAGCATAGTGTTTGAAGTATCTATTTAATATTAGGGGTTGACGTTTCCTTTCTGAAACGGAATGCTTTCTTTATAAAGAAGTGAATACACTGGGGTTTTTTTCCTCCTTGGGTGGATGTTAATAGCCTTTGTACTTTACTCAGCTAAGCTTTTCTATGTAACGTGTTGGGATGCAGTATTCTTAAGGCTTTTATGTCCTTTTCAAATTTGTTTGGAACTGGTGAATGATATCATATTTATTGGAAACATGGAGCTGAGACTGACAGATTAAAAAAAACCCATACCCCTACATAATCCTAATTACCAGAAAAAACTAAATTAGTTATGAAGAACATCTTTGTGGGATTTTTACTTCCTTTAAATGGAGCATTTTGCAGAAGTTTTATCCAGCCTATACTTTCTGAAAAGAACTTCTGACTAATTTTCCAATCAGCAATTCACACTTGTACTTGTCTTTTAATTGAATGAATTGCTTATTTTTTAAATTTTGCAAGTTTCTGAAGTTCAGCTGAATGGCATTAAAATTACTTTGTCTTCAGCGTTATGCCCATGAGTGTTAGAATATCTGCCTACTCATTGTTCTGCCTTTCAAATCCAAACTTTAAAAATTGGACCCCATATTTTTAATTGATTTGGGGTTGTTTGGTTTTGGTTTTTCTGGGTCTTGGTTATTTTTTTTTTTTCAGTCTTCATATAATTGATATTCAGTGAGACTCTTTAGAAAATTAAATGCCTCCCACAAGGAAAAGTGTTCTGAAGAGCAAGTTACTATGTCTATAGAGGCATATCTAGTCATGTTCTACATGACGTAGCCTCAGTCCTACTCTCAGATCTACATGGTCATGGGAGTGAAACTCCCACTGCCGTCACTTCTGCTGCCTTGATGTGTCTACGTAGTTCTTTTCAACCGGTGTGTATTTCTAAAAGTATTTTTAATTATATGCTGAGTTGTTTTTTATAAAGTGACTTCTTTGTAGAATACAATGTAGAAATAATACACTATATTCAGCTCCTAGAACTTTAAATGATAATTTTTCAAATTATTATTTTAAATTGCAGTTAGCGCTTAGTGGGTTGCCATGCCATTTAATTAGTTTTCCTGTCTCACAGTGGCAGTTGCTAGGTCAGGCGAGTACCTCCCATCTCAATCCTACATGCAGCACAACAAAACCCAAGAATTTAATGTTCCTTGAGTCTTTCAATTCAGTGTCCATAATAGAAAGATAAGAACTGTAGTAGGTAGATGAGTCACAGGTGCATACCAGTATGGTAGGTGCCAAAAATGTACTGAGGTCCTCTGATTTTTCTAAATTTAAAACTGGGATTATGCATTACAAAACATTCTTGTTTGGTCCTTTTTTTTTTTTTTTTTTGTTTTTGTTTTTTTGTTTGTTTGTTTGGGGTTGTTTGGTTTGTTTTTTTTTTTTGTGCTAACACTTCATGTTTTACTTTTGAGTTTAGTAAATTTTGGTTGGTGACTAACTTTGCTATGATTTGTCAGTAGAGACTGCCTATTGTTTGTATAGTAAGGTACTTTACCAAAATATGAATTGGAGAAGATCTGAATTAAAAGTTTAGTTGCCTACCATTTTACGGGTAGCCATATTGACAGACGAATGCATGACTCGATCCAATGAAATAAGAAAATCAATTCCTTAACCATATGTACTGGATTAATCTTCATTAATTTTATTAACGTATTATATAACATTTATTTATTTCTTCAAGTACTAATATTTTTATGTAAGATGGAGACTGAGGTAATTCTTGAAAGTGCCTACTGAAGTTAAATATTTTATTAATGCCTGGAGTTCTGTACAAGTTTGAACAGGTCTGACTTGCAAGATAATAAGCTAAGTCTATTTGAACTGGACACTGAATGCAAATGATTCATCAGAAATGTAACTAAACTGTAGAGGTTTGGTGTGCTTTGGTTTGTTTTTAAGATCAGAAATGTCTACACCATGCATAATTGACCAGACCTTGAAATGACTTCTTATTTCTGTCTGCCTGACAAGTCCTTTTGAACACCTTCCCTCTGTTGTCCTCTCTCAGATGACTTTGCATTGGTTTTATTTTCTAACACTGGTGTTGTCATAAAAATTGATTTGGAATTATTTAGTAAAGTACACCTCTTTTGCATGTGCACACACAAGCAGCTCACAGAGCAAAACTCAGTGGCAAAACCCTGAACACAAATCCAGCGTGAGACATCGGACAGCCTGGATTAGTTGAGACTAAGTGTTTGAAGGAACAACTTTGTTAAAAAGTGCTTTACAATAGTGAAGAAGAGCTGAATTATTTATTATTAGAGTAGCAGTCACATCAGAAAGATTTACAGGACGTTATGATTTCATTTTTATAATATTTATTTTCATCTATTTTAAATACCTTTCATTATCAGTATTTAAACACCACAGCTTCTTGGTTTCCTGCTGACGGGCCATTGCTGTGCTGACTTTTGATGTGTTTTAAGTACAAATCAGGTTATGTGTTCCAAAAACATCATAAATAATTTGGTTTTCTGCTATCTTAAATCTTTCTCACTCAGGTTACAGAAATTGTAAGAATTTATCCCTTCAGTAACTCAGTAATGAGGTACTCTTGGCAATACCTTCAGAGAAATCCTCCTCTGATCTTTCATATATGCTGTCTAGTCTTAAATATAAAAGGAAACTTATTTTTAGTGTGACACATTTCTTTAAGTTCCAATCCCCGAATTTTTTTTAAATAAAAATAATTCTAGGAGAGTGTCAGGTTGACAGGATGTTGACAGAATCTGATGAGGGCTCAGGTGGCTTCCATACCAATTTTGCTTGATCTTAATAACTATATGAAGAAAAATGTGGTCAGATTTTTACATATTAACTTGTATAGAAGAGGGAGTTCCTTTAAATAAAACTATTTCCTGAAATAATTAGAACTTCTTGTACAAAAGAAATTTTGCTCATCCATTCTTCTATGGAATTTGCTAGTTAACTGGCAAAAATTGAGAAAAGACAGTAAAATTCTTCCAGCGGGAGCGAGTTACTGTTACACTGAACTCTCGCCTGGATTGATTTCTTTTTAATAACGTTAAGTAGATTCTCCCTTGGGTATGTTAAGATACTTCCTTGAGTATATTAATTTTAATTCGTTCCCTCAACTTTTGAAATACTAACAAACCATAAAACTGTAATTTTTAATATACTTTCTATTACATTTTTCCATAACCCTCTCCTTGTCCTGGAATAATTTATTTTTCTAAGAAATAAAATTAAAGGCAGTAAAACTTACTTGAGGTAGCAGGGACTGTTGTGGTAGTAGGCAGAACTGTAGTTGTGGGTAACTTTTTTGGTCTAAATTTATAATGGCCAATAAAACCATCAGCTGTTAAGCTTAAATCAGACAAAAACTGAATGAGCAACTCATTTCTCTCAGACAGAATAGGCCTGAAATAGAAAAAAAAATTTAAAATATTTTCATTGTTTTGAATTTCAAAGACAGAAAGCATTAATAACATTTTTCTTATGAAAAAAGAGAGAGCGCTTCACTTTAATTATTGGTCTGAATGCAGTATCTGCCCCCAGACTAATACTGCAGTATATGTTTCTTTGCTGGCATGGCAGACACTGGTGTTATGACACTCATTCTGATGAATCACCTAAACCTCTGATTCCTGAAGGTTATGTCAATATAAGTATCTTTAAAGTCTTCTGTCTGACTTCATTGCAGACTTCATTAACACAGTGGGAAAATACATTAAAGAAATCCTCAGTATGTAGCGGAGGTAAGTAAATGTGTGTGGTTTTTTTTTTAAATTTGGTTTTGTTTAATGAAAAACATACTACGTTTTTGGAATGCCATAAGAAAATTAAGTCAGTGTTGGATTCTGTAATTCTTCAACAAAAACACTAACAAAATTTCTGAGTTGTTATTTCTGTGGGCTCAGTTTTTGTCAATGATTGGATATTCATTACCAAGGCCTTGAAGAGCCAATGGAGTTATTTTCTTAGGATTTGAAATGTCATGAACAAGCACTGTTCAGTGTATTAGTTTTCAGTTCTTAAACTGCATAGTACCTACTGTGACACTAACTGCTTCTGGATGTGGACGTAGTGCGATGAGACTTCATTCAAGACTGCTTTTAGAGAAGATCTTACGGAGTGCACGTCCAGCTAAAGCAGCACTTCTCTTATTCTTTACAGACCTCATCTCAATATTCATTAGTCATTAACAAAAATTTTCCAAGCAAAACCACAGTTTTTTGAAAGAGCGAGAAAAATAAATATAGGGGCAAAGGAATCTTGGTGAGGAGAGAGGAAAATAGAAAGTGGTTTTAAGTTAGTTTTACTAAAATGACTGTGTTATTTCTTCCCAGGCAGTCTGGCAGAGTTCATGAGCAGTTGTTCTTCGAAACACTTAACCAGGCCTTTGAAGTAAAAACTTGTGATCATCTCCCAGTTTTTTTGCAGGTGTTTCAGAAATCAGTTTACTCTGATGGCCGAGTCTGACATAACCAGAAGTAAGTGCCTGTTTGTCTGGAATTCTATAGATGAACAGATGCTGTGGCAGTTGCACAGATCAGGCTTCGCTTGCTGCAGCGTTGACACAGGCTGTGGCTGTAGGAGGGCACTTAATCAAGTGCTTAATCAGCTGCCCGAGAGCTTTGTTCTGCTTCCTGAACACCAGGACTACAACAGCTAATCTGCAAAATCTGAGCTAGTCTGTGTATCCTGTCTTTTTTAAAAAGGCTTTCTAAGTCTGAGAGGCAGGGGCTTTTTGAGTAATTGCTTCTCCTAATAAATTATGATTAATATGTATACCATTCATTTACGTATCATAGTAGTTGTATTTAGGAATCAGGTACACTGTACACCCACTGGTCTGCAGTTGGATCTGAATTAATCTCCGCAACCACCAAACGAGTTCAAGGTATCCACTTTACTCATACTTCTGATGTATACTGTTTCTGTTACAGAATGCCACGTTACATTATCTGTATCTGCTGGTTAATGAGTTCCACCTTGCATAATTAGTGTCAGACACACAACTAATACTCTTTATAGAAGGCTTACTTTGCAATTCAGTTCACACACTGTGATTTCTGGGTTTTTTTACAACACTGATCTTGTCCTTACTGTTTTTTTGAACCCAGGTGATAAATTTTGATGAGAATTCTGCAGAGCTAGTGGAAAAATCCCCAAGAGCCATATTTTCCCCTCTTTCACTGGATATATAAGCTGCCTATATACAGCTCTGCAAGAGAAAGTGACTGTGTTCAAGCTCTATATTGGATCTCCAGTTAGGAAGCAATGCTATCCTAAAACTGGCTTTCAGGACACTTGTAACATTCTGTAACAGGAAATCTCATCTCTAAGCTATGTGACCTGGGTCTGAGCCCAGTATTCTGCCCTTATTTGCCTGTTGCATAAAGTCCATACTAAAATATCTGTATTTTGAAGGCCACTATGGTTTGGCAGACCAATTTACAGCTTTGGCATGCTGTGGGGATAGATGTCGAGCCACAGTTGAGAGGTGGTTTAGGAAGCAACTCCTGGTTGCCTCTCTGGGACTAACTGGCACCTCTTCCTTCTGCAGCGCTCTGTCAGCCAGACCAGATCCTGACAGCGCAAAACGTACTTGCACAGCTGGGCTAGTTTTTAGCTGGAAAGAGGTGGCTAAGCCCCAGGGACTGGAGGTCACTGGCCTCATCTGTAAGGGGTGTTGTTCACCACTGCCTTCTGAGAACCAAGGGAAGGACAAGATCTTGTGGAGTTCAGTTCTTACCTCAGTTGGAAAAGGTCTGAAATCTCACAACTTACATATAGAGTGAGTCAAACTAGACTCTAATGATTAAGCTTCTGGCTTAAGCTCTGTTTAACTAGGAAGCACGTCCATTTGCACCAGCACTTTGGATCCAACTTGCACACAACAAAACGCTCATGGTAGGAACTGAAGGTACTTGTACAGAACATCACTAGTTAAGTGTTTCTAATATGATATTCTGTTAGTTTTGGTGGTTTTTTACGGTAGATTGAAGGTAAATACCTCACTGTTCTGCAGTAACAGTTGAGTTGTAAGGGATGGATCTGCAAAGTCACAAGGAGATTCTCATGCTCTGCTCATCAATGGAATACCTATCTACCTGGTGATAAAGTACTAAGTAATCTAACTTCTGTCATCTGCTGGTCACTTTTTTTTTCTGTCTAAAGAGAGAGGAGTGTTTGCAATGTAATTCCTTTTGGGAGGGTGTTTTTACTTCAGAAGATGGTGATTTTTTTTTTTATTTTTTTTTTTTATTTAATATATACAGATCCTTACAACATTCAGGTCAAAGAAACATATCACCCATTTGGAGACCCATTCAGTCCATCTGCAGTCACTCCAAGTGCCACAGCACTGCAAGGCAACAATTCATCTTAGTTTCTGGGTAAAACTCTAAGCTATAAAGTATGAAGTCACTTTGCTATGAATACGTATGTGAGGCAAAAATGGAAAAATTCTGAATGTCATTTGGCAAAGAGCTGGAAGTGAATGTCTGAGACTTCCAACCCACCTCCTTGCCTTGAGGACTCAATACTAACTCTGCCTTGCAGCATCTCCCTCCATCTCACAGTCTTTGAGTTGGAGGCAATATGGAAAGATAGTTTACTTTTGCTAGTGAAGTTTTTCCTGAAAACTAGGAAGTGATTATGTATGGAACTACAGCTAGAATTTAGCCTCTTGCATCATTCTAGTGGCCTGAGTTACCTAGCACTTAAAGAAGAATCTTACCCATAAGACTCTATGTTGTCCGTATCTTTTTATAGAGCAGCTTTTTTAACTTTACTACAAGAAGGGGGCCTGAAAAGAAATGTCTTTACGTAGAAAGCTTCAAACTGGGGGAAGGGGGGAGGGGGGAACAAAAACAAAACAACCAAAAAAACCAAACCAACCAACAACAGGAAAAAAAAAAAGTAAGAAAAAAATAGTGTAACTCCAGACATGAAGCCTCAGGTGGCTGAAGGAAACTGAAGTTAATATATTCCAGGCGCAGCCCTAACCTTAATTCAATTCTTGCCGAATTTCTAATAAGTTTCTGTAGGTCTAAGCTTACTCTATTTCTAGGACTGCCATGCTATTGCACAGCTGCTGCATGGAGAAGAAAAATCCTTAAAAAGACTCTTTTTAAAGAGCCCTACAGAATGTCTGCTTCCCCTCTCGTCTCCTGAGGGTATACTACATAACCTTAAAAAACCCAACCAAACAAAAACACAAAAAAACCCTCAGAGTAAATCTCGGTCTAGCAAGCTATGCTTAGAAAGACTGAGGCATCCACCTCCTCCCCCTGCGCCACAGTTAGTTGCTCTTGGGAATCAAACTAGCTGTAGCTGCCACTTCTGAGATGTAAGTCTAGTCACACATCTCCATGAATTATTTTTTTTTTAATAGCCTGTGTTTCTTGAAACAAAATGCATCCTCTTCATCTTCTAAAGCTACTCAGCTTTAAGAAGCTTGATGGAAGAGGAACCATGGGAAAGGAGAGCTAAAAATTACTACCTTCACCCAAAAAACAATACACTTTTTGGGGAATAATTATGATCTACTTTTTCTAGACCTGATTATACAGTTACAGTGCCATTGGCTGCGTTAGGGGTGGTTTTTGGGGGTGTGGGAGGCTTGGGATGGGTTGTTTTTTGGGGAATAGGGGAGTTGTGGGGTGGGGGGGAGAGTGTTGAGGGGGTTTAGGGACAGCAACTTGATAGCAAAGCTGGTGAAAGCCTGCTGTGCTTCCCAGCACGCACAGGAAGGCAGTCTGCGCCATGGGAGAACGTGCCCTGGCACAGATGGAAGCGATGATAAGCAGCGATGCAAGGAGCAGCCAGGGAACCAGCAGAAGGGAAGAGGCTGAGGAGGAAATGAGTCGGATAAAGTGAGTAACGAGCCAAGGGGCTAGAGAGTTCAGCTGGATCCTTGTACTTCAGTATCTATAATCAAAACGTACATATTAAACGATGTAAATGTTCAGCTACCATTAATATTGGTATTATATCAATATCAATAGCATTAGTATTGATGTTATTAGACAGCGCTCTAATGAGGCTTGAGGGACAGGACAGAACACAGGTTGGAGCCAGGGCTAGTCACAGAGGGAGAGACAAGATACTAAGCAACTCCTGGAAGTTCAATTGGAGGTAGAAAATGTCATATTTAATTTAAAAAAAAATAATAAAAATATTTCAGAAGCCCAGTACAGAACTGTGAGCAAAATGACACATAGTGGTAGTGAAGTTCATAATTCAAGAAAGTTACTTACGCCGGTGGACTGTCTCCGCAGTACTTGCCAATTCTTTTAGCATCATTGATTTCCCCACCATTAAACACTGCGACATAGTCATATCTGCAGTAGTTGTCTCTCTCCACATCAAACTTCTCAAACTTCAACTCTATTAGCTGCAGGGAAAGTGTAAATAAATCATTAGGGTTTTGATATGCAGAATTTATTAGTGCTTCTTATAGTAAGTGACCTCTTCGTATGAAGTACTAATTGATTTTTCTTTCCATAAAGGAAAAGTCCTTAATCCACCTAATTGTGGAGCAAAATATTTTAATCCATGTGACTTCTCTCCAATAAATAGTTCAACACATGACTCTAACATTCTGTAAAACATTTTGTTCTCAAATATACGCAAGTAACTTCCTGATCAAGTTATTTTTATGAGTGAATGAAAACAGGATAGTAGGTGTTAGGTGTGACGCTGCTTTTAAAATGACTGTAACAACCAAACAAACCAACGGCAGAGAAGTGGCTTTTAGTGTCATTGCATCATTCAAGATATGCTAAAGAAAAAGCAAAGGTGAAGTTGGTAAGAGCCGTTCCACTGACTTCAGTAAGAGCAGGGTTTGTATTACTGTGGTTGCCAATGCCGTTTACTTGATGCAGAAATAAAAAGGTCAAACAAAAATATTGATAGAAAGAAAATTAGTAAATAGTAAGACTAAAATCAAGAGAAAGTAAGTAAAGGAATTGTGTTTCCATACACGATTTCCATAAATGTTGGGGTTTTACAAGTCATAAGTGAGAACTAGCATACACCTGGTATTTGTAGTGCTGATGCTATTATCTCCGATATGACTTGTATTTATGCACTTTTCTACTTAATAAAGAAAAACAATGGACAAGAAAACAGGAATGGAATTTACGACCCTGAAACAAAGTCCTGCAGTATGATTCTGTCAGTTGTGTGTAGCAAGGAAGGAAAACGCAACATAACTGCACGATTGAAACAGAGGTAATATATGCATCTAGGTTGCTTCTTTATAGAAGCACAAGAGTCTTTAAATCACCTTCCCATAAATAGCACAAATGAGGCTTGAATGACAACATTGAAATGTGTTGATTGTAGATAGGCAGGATTTCTCTTTAAAGGGCTGTCTCACACAAAGATGATATTAAATCTTTTAAGACTGTACAAAGAAAAAGGAGTCATTTGTACATCACATGCACTTCATTTGGTTTACTGCCATAATAAAAATGATCTTGTTCTACGTTCATCGTAATGATAGCCTGATATCACCTGATGTCTTAGTTTTGCCTGGATATGCTTTTGCACTGCTCAGGTGTGTAAGGCATCATTTTGTTTCCCATAAAGTATGAGTAATCTAGGGGGACTTGTTTTCAAACATGAGCAACAGGCTTATTTCAAAAACTTTGTCGTCATGATGAAAAAATGCACTTTAAATGGAAGTACCCATTTGAATAATACCCTTGTGATCAAAAAAAAGATGGTATAGAAAGAAGTAATGCAATGGGGAGCAGAAATGCTGAATTTTTCCATGTGCAGGCAAAACAGCAGGCCATAATATCTACTTTACTATTGTTCATAAGTGCGCTTTGCACTAATAAAGAAGTATTTAATGACAGAATAGAAGCTCTTTGCCATCATGAAAAGCTCCTCCATCTTCTGTAATAAAATGAAGTAATTAATGGTTTGTATTAGAAGCAAAAGAGTGCCTTGTTTTATTGCTCACATGCTTGTGAAAGGGAAGTACAGACAATGGCAGCTAAACTTTGGCAAAGGGAAGTGTGAGCAGCTTTTCATGTGCACTTGGGAAGAAATGCTTATTCACTACTTCCTCAAAAATGGCTTTTGTCACTGTCAAAATTCTGCTACATTTGCATGCAAACAACCACTGTTGCAGTACATGAAAAATATATATTCAGAAACTTGTAGATTTATGGAACAGGATCTTCAAAAGGCACAGGATATAATACCATTATTTTTATGCTTACATAGCCTTTCTTAAATCTTTGGTACAAGCTTAGGAAAAGTTTTTAGGCTTATCTAGAGATATTTGGAAAGAACCAAAGTAAGCTGCAGTTTACAGATAAGGTTTTAAAAATCACTGCCTATCTATAGGATTGTTAAATGACCTGTATCTAGCAAGCAAGGAATGTGGATTAAAGAGGGGTACAGGAAAGACTAAGCTGATATACTGTTTCAGTTCAAGGGAGAAAATATCTTGGTAAATTGAAAAGTATGAAAGATCTGAGGAATATATTTATCTGGGGCAGCTTTTTTTATTTGGAGGATTACAGTCATGAGCAGAAGATTAAGAGGAAAGTTGTCTTTACATGTAGAGGAATTTAAAAAGCTGGTCGTGGTTAAGAAAAGCAACCTACCAAACATGCTTGGCGAGCAAAACATTCAATCATTGTAGACTTCCTGCCAACGTACGGAGCAGATGGCTCGGCAACAACCAGAAAATGTGAAGCTAGGATTGAGGTTAGCCCTGCAGTGTAGGGAACACACTTGTGTTTGCCATGTGTGGCAAACAGTGGCAAATGAGCCCTCTTGGTCTGCTGTGACATCTCTTCAGGTCTTAATGAAGTGGTAAACATATGCTTTGATGGCATCTGGCTAATTAAGCAAGCGTTTTATGAGATGGAGCTTCAAAATATGAAAGAAAACAAATTTATGAAATGTACATTGAAAATCCCTGTGCGGGACACATCTGGATATATTCCCTGTACTGTAAGCAGAATAAAATAATTTCTGCTTTTAATAAATTCAATCAGCTCTGCCAGGGTACCTCAATAGCAAACTGCAGCAACACCAAAAATGCTACAAATGTTGTTAGACCTAGCATTAGTCGTCATCATGTTTTGTCCTGAGATGATCACCTGCCCTAACTTAATTTGCAAGATGTTTTGTTAATTAACAAAATCATCTTCAAAAAAATCTGTTTTAAAAGCCTCACCAGTCACAGGTGCTTTGAAAAGTTTAATTTAGGGGAACGTATCAGTGCACAGAAGAGGACACACCATGTTGAGAAAGCACAGGAGTTACTGGAGTGAGCCAGGTAATACATGAGAGGATGGTGGGTATCGCTGGAGCGTAGGTGTGCCTGCACTCCTTGCTTCACATTGCTTTACTCAACTTTACGTTTCAGCCAGATAGCATTTTTATTGTTTTGGTGCAAGGCAGGCAGCGTGTTGTGCGGGCAGGCTGTTGCTGAGGTATTAGCCGGGCTGCACCAGCGGGGTGATGGCAGCGCCTTACCTGGTTCTTCGGAGCAACGATGTGCCAGGAGCAGGTGACTCCTGCTGGGTAGTCTCGCTCTGGCCAGTTGGGCGTTTGGAAGGACCCAGACGGCTTCTCCAGTCGTCCCCCGCAGTACTGATCCCCTGCAAGTACAGCGCACCATGCTGACCAGAGAGCAACAGGGATGCAGGTAACCCACATGATGCGCTTGTTTTACTGCTGGGGCCTCGGTGAGGGAGACATGGCCCGTCCCAGGAGGTTCCAGCCGCCTTTGCCACGGCCCCACGCAGGACATGGCTGCGCCCTTCAGCTCAGATGGTGGCACCTCTGGGAAAATGTATTCCCAGAGAAAATGCCAGATGTAGAGGAAGAAGGGGGTTAAAAAAAGAGTGAGAAGCATTCCTGAGAACACCAGGGTCGGAGGAGAAGAAGCCCCAGGTGCCGGAGCAGCATCCCCACAACCCATGGGGGAGCTGTGCCAGGGCTGATGTGCATTCCCGAAGGAACTGTGGCCTGTGGAGAGCCCATGAAGGAGAGAGGTTTTTCCTCCATATCTCCTCCTCCCAGTCCCAAATTACAAATCTACATCAGGTATGTAATCCTTATTTATAATACGATCATGAACCTTCTTTATTAAATTAACCCTATCGCATCACAGTTGTTTAATATATCTTTCAAGAAGTTATCAGTACAGGGATACAGCTGGAAGGACTGATAAATTACCCATCACCTGCACTGTGTCTGCCCAATAACCTGTCTAGGCTGGTACTGTGCTAATAGCAGAAGCCTTGAAAAAGAGTCACTGAGGAGGGCGATACCACCTCCTGGTGACCTCCCAGCCTCTCGCAGCTCGTGGCCTTCCCAAGCACAAGACAATGCCTTTACGTTTAATGATACCTAACAAATTTTTCTTTCATATGTTTTTTCTAATTGTTTTTAAACCAGTGTAGAAATCAGCAATCCACAACATCCCCTGGCACAGCCCTGCGCCGCTTAACAGCTCACTGACAAAAATCAGCCTCTCCTTTCCTTTGCAGCCACTTGCTCATGGGGGTTTTGTATTAGAAGAGACAGTGACTGCGGTCCCCGTTCACTTCCTCCATACTGGTCATGACTTCAGAGCCCTCTCCTACACTCCCCTTGACCTTCTCCTTTCCAGCATGAAGAGGTCCATGCTGTGCAGCTGGTCTTTGTGTAGAAGATGTTCTTTAACTCTTATCATACTTGTCGTCTCTGCTTCTGATTAATTTTATTATATCCTGTTCTGCGATGGGAACATCAGAATGGCACACAGTATTGAAGGTGTAGATGTATTATGGATTTGTAGTGGCATAATTTTTTGTTGTTTTGTCTTTATTCCCTTCCCAAAAAATTGTTAAGTTTCTCTTTCTTTTTTGATACCTATTGAGTACTGGATTGATGCTTTACTATTGTTTTCACAAATTATCTATTTTAAACCTAAGATCTCACTCTTAAGTGGTAATAGTCAATTCAGAGCCATTGTACTGTACATAAAGTTAGCACGTTTTCCCCTTATTTGCAAGATTTATCTATATTGAATTTCACCTCCCATTTTATTGACTAGCCATTACCATATTGCTACTCGGTGCAGTTCTTCTGCACCTCTTACAATAGTTAGCCCTCCTCTTTACTACTTTGATTAACTATGATGGCTAAATAGTTACACTTTGCTATTTGCTAAGCAAGATAATTAATGAATACGTTGAACAGCACAATCCCTAATATCTCTGGCATCGCATCCTTTTAAGCATTAATGTGGCTCTCCACAGAGTTGTACAGTTATATTGATCTTCAGCACATACATAATTGTTAATTACCTCTTTCATGTGGTTCTGCTGCAGAAAACTTTGCAATGAATCCACTTCCAGCAGTATTAGCGTCCGAAGTCATCTGCACCAACATTTTATTGCTGTTGGATACAAGGGCACCTGGTTTCACGGTACCGCAGAACCTGCCGATGCGTTGTCCATTGGCGTGGCCATTGTATATGTCCACAAAATCATACCGGCACAAGTTGTCACTTTCCAGGTCTAAATATCTAAAAGAAAGAACCACCACTTTTCCTTCTGGGACCTGCAGAGAGAGAGGGAGGGAGGGAGAGATGTATCCTGAAGTGTGACTGACACCACATATCTATCTGATCCCACTATTTGCATGAGTATTTGCATATCCTTCACTTCTCACCAGGTAAGCTCTTTTTGTCAACTATACTCCAGGCAGAGTGGTTTTAAAAATCTTATTGGAGCAATCATAAAAACAAAGCTCTGGCCATCTCTGCTGCCATTATCTTCTTCCTGATCCACAGTATCGTCCAGCCAGGCTCATATACTTGATTATATACCATCACCACCCAGTTCAGCTTGGCATGTTTCTCTTATTTTCTGCTGAAAGTATGCAATCAGCCACGCAGCTCCCTGCCACCAAGTAAGGTGAGGACGATGAGATTAATATGGTTTAAAAAAAAATATGGAACAAGCAATTTACAATTTTGAGCAAATGAAATGGCCCCTCTTATTTTGCTGATTTGTGTCATAAAGTTTCATAGTTCGGAGGATTTTTTTTTTAATTTACTGACACACAACTTTTACATTTATAAATAAAATTGGAAACTTTATGGCTAACACTGGACAAACCTAATATTTAGCTATTGGAGTGAGTACATTTATCACAAAGGCTGCAGTGAAAGATTTATATTTGGAAAGAAAATGTAAAACTATAAACAGAGACTTGAACCATTAGTGGGCGTCCTCAATACAGAAGAGAGTTTTGTTTTCTGGAACATCTGAGGAAACATAAGACAGGGCAAATCTTATATGTCTGCATCTGTGGACATTGCAAAAGAGGCAAGAGTACTGAGAAGGATGTAAATTAAGAGAGAATAATAGTTTACAAGGAGGAGAACATTTCCTGGGATAGAGTTGCAAGCTTTTAAGAGAATAAGCAGCATACTGAGAAGTGAAAACTATTCTAACAAAGCACTCAATGCTATTTAACAGGACAGGAAGAAGGAAAACAGTATTTTAAAGTACAGAGGGACCCTAGACAGGCGGAGTGTAATTATCTGCATTCAATTCATAGCCCGGTAGAGTGGTTACCTATTAAAATAATTGCAGCTGTTCTATTTTACTGACACACTGCTATTGTTTTCTGCTTTAAATATACAACACACACTTAATGTATCTGCAGTAAGCCCATATTTAAGCCACTTTATTCAAGAGTTCATGAATTTTTTCCTTCTTTAACAGTGACTCATTTTAAAACACCAGTTTGAGATAAACTACAACTAAACTGTTCCTATATGAAATTGTCAAACAGTGTTTGAATTCTGTGAGTTTCAACAGTTAAAAATGCCTTGTCAGATATAGATGGAAGTGCTATAGATGGAAGTGACCGCTTAACCCACAGAAGATACTAATACAGGCAGCAGCTCTAGATGTAGTGAAAAATGTGCTGTGGATAATGTTAAGGGTACTCATTCTTGCAGCTGCTTTTATGTCCAGTGCTGATACTGATCCTGCAGCAGGACACACTTTTGCACGAGCTGTTTTCAGCTGCCCGGGACCCGTGCACGCACTGGCTGACCAGCCCCACTGCAGTTCCTGTCGCTGATTTCAGAGTATTTTCCTTTAATCCTTGTTCAAAATTCTCTCAAAAATGCATTCGGTTCCCCTGTGCTGACGTACATCACTACTACTACTACTACATCAAAACCACAAAACTCATCTAACCCTACCCAGAAATTCCAAAGCACAATGACTATGTTTTAGAAAACTTTAAAGCCAGATGTTAGGTTTAAAACTCACACTACAGAACTGAGCAAGCCCTGTAGCTGGTATCAGAATAGAACCCACATGTATATTTAGTCGGCATAAGGCCAATACAGACACATAGTCATATTGTAAGATATCCTGTGAAAGCAGCATGACTCCCTGAATCACTGATCTCATAACTAAACCTCTTATTGCATTCACTTGTCTTCTGGTCTGAGTCACTAAGAAGCATTAAGACATGGTCATTTTAACAGAAAAAGAGCTAAAAGGAATTTGGTATTCCTGTCAGAAGACCTGAATGTTATTTATGGCTATTCTACAAACTCTGTGACCGGACAAATCAGTTCAAAAATGCTGGCTGTAAAGTTGGTCAGATAAAGTCAGATTTAGGCAGTTAAATTTAAGCAGTCTTTTTTTCTAGAAGTATGTATGTAAATTAACATACGCTCTTTTGGGGTGGAACACTCATTATTTGTAAGTTTGTACAACTGGTACAACAGCATCCAAATGAAATGACGTTTAAAGGTTATCATGTTTTAAAACAGACTGAGCTTTTATGCCTACAGTGAAGGTTGTCCAAGATTTTCCGCTACAGCGTCTTGCAGCTTTGGTACAACTTACCCATCCTGAACACATTTCCCCTTTCCCTTCCACTGTTTCTGAAAGTTGAGCACGAGTTACTCTGTCATATTAGATGAAATAGTTTTCTCAGTGCTTATGAGATTCTTCCCTACTTTCTCAGCTTGAATTGCTTCTTTGAGGACACCTACTCCCTACCCAAGTTTGAAGAAGGAAGCTGAAATGTGAGAGACGGCTGGTTCTGGGGTAAGAGAAGGTCTCTTTGCTGTCCTTGTAGAAATGCATTCAGATTTAGCCAAGGTGATGGCGATGGCTGCTCACCCACAGCTTTGTTCCACAAGCGCTGCTCTGCTCACCCCAGTCTGAAGGCACTCAGTCCTACGCCCGGGAATTCCGCTCTCCCATGCTGCCCCAACCGGGGCACCGGGAACCGGGACGTGGGACTGACCCGTGCTCAAGAGGGAGAGGATGCTGGCAAAGCAGCCAAACTGCCAGCCAACCATTCACTCAATCCTGGGGTTTCTGTTTCATGGTGTAAGTAAATCTGTGCAGTGTTGTATGCTCCCTTCTCCTCTCTCCACCACTGACTATGTTATACTATACTACATTACATTATCTAATTATATTTCATTATAGTTTTTAATCTCTCTAGCGTCTATTAGCTCAGTCTACTTGACCTTAGTCAGGACCGTTCCCCATAGATGTACTGAGTTTCTAAGTTTTGTTTCACGACAGTTTGTAAGAAAATGTGTAGGAAAAACTCAACCACACAGTCATGAATGTTTAACAAGGAGCCTGTTCCAGATTTTAGTGGTCGGAATAATCCTTGCTCACATTTAGCTGAATCTAGGGAGATAAGTCATTTACAGAAATGTGTGAACTGGGATCCTTAATCACAGTCACTACTTACTGCTATTACTTTATAAAATAATGTAATTGCTTATTAAAATAATATTTTTCAGTATTCACAAAAATATCAAATTTGTTCCAGTATGTTAAATTAATTAAAATTTTGTGGTCTGACCAGATGACATTCAAGAGTGCAGAGGATGGTGGTTCCACGTTCTGGCAGCAGCCACTCCAGTTTGCAGATACTCCCAAGGAATCCCACCCAAAACACAGGCATCTTTGCAAAACAATACTTCTATTTCATTTCTACCATTTTCCTTTTTTAAATGTTGAAAGCTAAGGTGCTAATATCTGCCAATATTTATCCTAGGACATTTAAAATATTGCTCCATGAGAAACACAGGGGAGAAAGCAAAGGCCAGCATGACTCAGTGTTGTTTACTTTTAGCCATGTCCAAGCCTGATGCAGTGAGATGATGGGATACCTCAGAGGAGGAATTGGAAGGAATTGCAGCTTTCAAGAAAAAAAAAAA
>VYXH01002463.1:321966-358430 GCA_013397275.1 Burhinus bistriatus | reverse complement strand
GGGGGGGGAGGTGGGGTGGAGGTTAAATGAAGAATATGTGATGCTTCCTCTGCAGGGTGTGCCTTGTTTTTCTACTTTATCCATCCAGCTGGTATCTTTCAACAACAGAGGCACTTTAGCTTCTGCCTCTCCTTGCCCCACTGAGGGTGACTGATCCATACTTGCCGTTGGCTTCCCTTCTTATTTTAACTCTATGAACTTCTTTAGGATCAGACATTATGGCGCTAAACTCATGTGAAGGATGCCTTACTCCTACTGAAGGCTAAAGGAAAATAGCACTCCCTGAATTTTTAGGGGGAGTTTTTCTAGAGCACAATTCCCTATCATTGCAGGTATTTCATATAACGTTAATCAAAGTTCACTTACATTTAAGCAGTTAAGCTGGTTTTTTGTTGTTGTTCTGACTGAACACAAAGCCCTCTTCATCATTGTGCCTCTCAGTTTCTGGGGAGGATTCCCAAACTGTCATACTTTTCAAAATTACTTGGTTTAGATTATTTGAGTAGAAAATAATCTTTTGGTGGGGAAAAGCCTTAAATGCCAACTTTCTGAGAAAATATTTTTCCTAATTTTTAAACCTATATTGTATATGGGTTTAATATGTTTTGGTATACGTTTAATACCAAAATGCTGATTTTATGTTTTGCCATAGCAGTCCTAGGTAGACTTGAAAAATACCTCAGCTACCTGCAAGGCAAACATATTATTTCTCTCTACTGAGAATGAATGTGAAAGTTATTTGGAGCTACATCCTGGGAAGAAGCACAGTTCCTGCCTAGTTGCTTGTTCCCTAGCTCCATCCTCTCCAGCCCCAAAGGAACAGTTTTTTTAAAAAATTTGTATTAGCTTGCTCTCCCTGACAAAGGCACTAGATTCTGTTCAGCTATTTCTTTTCTGCCAATACAACCACGTGTAAAGATCTGTTCTCTACTGGATGCCCAGTTTCACAATGATACAGGAAAACGAATGCTTAAAACGTAGAGAAAATGATTTCAAATATTTCACTCCCCCAGGGCAGATTCCCAGCTCCTCCGATAAGTAAATTTTTCAAACCTTGCTTATTGTCAGCAAACCTGCTGGAACACAACTCCTGAACCTATAAAAATATAACCTTACATAACTCTGACAGTCTTGAGTATTATTGTTGCACATAAAGTTGTTCGAGTTTTATGGGAACTACACAGTCTGCCAGAAAAACACAGGACAGCAGTCCAGATTCTTGGACTATGTGACACATTTATGTGAGGTGATGGCCAAGAAGGATTACAGAGTATTAAAAGTAAATGTATATGACATATTTTAGATAAAGCTATATACATTACTACAGGAAAGGAAATAGCTGTACAAATGACTTCTTAGCAAAGCCAGCTAAAAGCTGCGGGGTAGTCTGCCAAGGCTGTAATATAACCACAAGCATGTGCTGAACACTTCTTAGAGCTCTTAGAATAGAGAAGCTGTTTTCTTTAGCCAGCTGAAAAAGTCCCAGTCTCTTGAAATAACAGAACCATAATTGAGTTAGAGAGACTCTTCTAGCTTTAGCAAACCAGTTGGAAAGATTTCAGCTGATACCTGAATGCTACATTGCTTTATCTGTATTACCCATAACGTTTTCTAAACCTATTTTCTTCTAAAGAGCTGAATTAGCTGCCACTCTGCCTCTCTGTGGATTTCTTCTATAGACGATGAGATCCTGTAGTTGAGAAAACAACAGCTTCACGCCTCTCGTGACCCAGACACAAAGGGAATCAATGTCTCTTCCAGTCTTGCAGACTTGTCAGATCCTGCATTAGGCCGAGTGTTTTCAGGAAGGTGTTCACAGCCCTTGGCTAAAATGGACAGGCAAAAAGTCTTAGTCACCTTCTAAGATCAGATGCTAAATGAGGAAGCCTAACAGTAACTACAGCATATTTCTTCATGGCACTGTAAGTGCCTTTCTTACTCGGGTGCTATTGCAAGCTATTCTGAGCCTCAGCAGGATCTGCTGAAAGGACTTTGTTGTTTAAATTCAGGCTAACCAGACCCTTGAATGTACCACTTTCCCTCAGTTTGGTAAATCATCCTCTTTTTAAAGAGGGTGAAGCCTTAGTCTTGCAAGTTTTGTAGTCCTTGGCTTCCCTACATCCTTCCTGCGCATCCCAAAGGCAGTTGATGGGGGGGAAAAAAAACCAGCTTGGCTTCGTGAACAATATTGTCTAATAGCGGTTAAATGAGGTGGGGGCACAAGAAAGCCTGGACTGCTACAGTTGTGCAGCCCTTCTCTGGCTTTGGGTGAGCTACAGCGAATGGGTATGCAGCAGTCAAAAAGCAGGAGTAAATAGCACGGCAGAGAAGTGGGAGTCAGGATGATCACGAAGTGCCAGAAGACATCAAGTTCCTCCCATGGTCAATAAAGCCCGAGTGCGGACGCAGCTCTGCTGCAGCTTTGTGGTAACGCTTCCCACAATGTCCAGGCTAACTGGGATGCTCACGTCTTGTTGGCAGCAGCCACATTAAGTGTGCAATGAAACTGCTCTGTGTGGACTTCTTAAATGCAATCAATTCTTCTCTTCTCCCTCTATTTCCCAATATATGATGACGGGTAGATCCATGGGATGCTTCAGTAAATGCTTCTTTAGTGCTGCCTCCATTTGTAATCTGAATTTTTTAATAGTAAAAACTTTATGCTGTTATAATCAAAATTATTATTTCCCTCCAGACTCAATTTTGAACTTTTGAAGATGTAATACCGAGTTATATTGGAAAACTAACTTTGGATATTTTTTCCCTTTTATTTAAGGCATGTGTGTATGATTCCAAATGCAATTTGCATCTGCTCTTCAGATTGTAAAGTGGGCCATACTAATTGCTGTAATCTCAGCCCCTCGACAGCAGGAAGCAAGTTTATTTATGAGCATATGCTGTATTTCACATCATACTTTCCTGGATAAAGTCGGGCACAGATTAAAGGTAACCTCTAGCTTGGCCCTAATAATAATGCAACATAAAGGTGCAGAAAGCAACTGTTTCAGCTTCACTGGTATTCTTCAGATAAAACGATTAAAATTACATCACTCGTTTGGTACGAGAGTCGTTCTAACCGAACACTGTAAACAGATCAATGTCTCCTGCTTTGCGTCAGCATCTCTATAGTAGCAGGAGACAATTATCCTGTGACATCCCATTCTGCTGCCAACACCTAGCCTGTAATGCAGGCTTTGAACTGAAGTTGTCTTTAGTGATCCTGTCAACACACAGACTAATTTATTTTTTTCAGCTTTCTTATACTTTTTTTTTTTTTTTTTCCTGTAAAACCCATATTCTAGGCCTGAATGTCACAGGAGTTCTCAGTGAACTGTGTCTAAAAACTGGAAAGGAAATTTGGTGGGAAATTTTGGAGGGCTTAATTTGTGCAGATGTGAGGAAAAGTAATCATTCATTCAGATCCCTTTCTCCGAGCCTCCGGAGAAGGACATATCCAGCACTGAAGTGTTTAGTCCTAGTTGTTTAACGGCTTTTGCTGTCCATGAATACGATGTCTGTGCCCTACAGTCTCATTTCAGCATCACAATATCAATCGTACCACATGCTTTCGCACTGTCATTTATAAATGTAACAACGCTCTCCTACTGCTTTGTCAGCTTGCTATACGACATACTCCAGATGTCCTGGCTGGCAGAACACTCTTATTAGCACACTACAAGCAAACCTGCCTGAAATTTTTGGTTTTGTTTGAAACTTTTTCTATGTCGTCCTGCCAACGAATTTTGCTTTTCATTATCTACACCTTCAAGCTTTACTTTAATCCATTTGATCTAACTGTTGCTTTCTGCAGTGACTGAAAAGGTAAATGTTTCCTTTCAAGTGGGTTCATTTAAAACAATTAGAGGTATATCTATGGAAGTCAATGAAAATTTGCTTCTGACATTAGCCAAGGTCAGCTCTACTTCAGCCACTATTAGCATATTACAGCAACCCCAAAAAAACCTCCAGATAGTTGAGCTGCTCTGAGGTACCGAGTTCATTGTTGCACATGTGTTATCCCATATAAAACACTGGCATTAACAACAAATAGCTCTTCATTGTCTTCAGCACTGATTTTGTGATATTAAAAATTCTTACTGTGATTTTCCAAGTACATTTGCTGTTTGGAGGGTAGACTCCAGGAAATCCTTCACTCCCAATAAACCCTGACTCTCCAGATACAACTCCTCCACATGCAAATGTAGGCCTGAGAATAATAGGAAAAATAGTGCTTAATTTTAAAATATATTTCATTTATTCTGTATATACTAGTAAAGAGGCACGGACTGTCTTATACTTAAAAACACAACTTAAATATTTTAAAACATTGCAAACTTTAAACATATGTTTATTACTTATGTAATTTCATTATTGACATAGAATGTGCAATTTAACATGCAAACTTAGGTGTAGAGAAAATTAACTACTTGGACCTTATATCTGGGTTTACACAGACTTATCCTTCCTTCCTTTTTTAATTCATAAGCTGGAAGGTGCGGTGGTGTGATACATCATTGCAAATTGCTATTATAATGAAAAAAATTAGTAAGAAGTCCTTAGTAATGACTTTTTATAGTATATATAATAGTAGTTAAAATAGCACAGTAAAAAACCCCCAACTTTTAATTCCTTTCTATTCCACCCTGAAATGCTCTGAATTTTAATCAGGTAAATCACTGTGGAAGTTTTCCACACCGCAGGAATACAATCCACCACGTGCGCAAGTCCTGCTACTCTAGGCTGGTGATGAATCGTCCATCCTGATTTTACCAGTGTGAGGACACGGAAGGCTAAAAAGGTCAGGAGTCCGCTCCCTGCTCTGGCCGTGCTGGGCTGCGCTGCGGGGGCACACGGGGAGCCCTGGAAAACCCCCGCGCAGAACCACAGCCTGACTCGCGAGGGTCATATAATATTATATTATATTATATTATATTATATTATATTGTATTGTATTGTNCGCGGGGCGGCGGGCGGCATCTCCGGGCGGCGGCGGGGGCTGTGGCAGGGCTGGGGCCGCGGAGCCGCTCCTCCGGCTGCCGCCTGCTCCTCCCGTGTGCGCCGGGGCCGGGGGAGGAGGCAAAGGCTTCCGCGGCCCTCCGCCCCCGGGGCAGGGCAGTGCCGGGCAGGGCCGCCCGCCCCTGCCCCCTTCCCCGCGGGCCCTGCCCCGGGTGTGCCCGGCCCCGCCCCGGTGTCTCCCGGGGAAGGTGGGCGGCGGTGCTGCGGCCGCGGCCCCGGGGGCACACCGCGTACGTTGCGCCCGCAGGGGCTGAAGGGGCGCGCAGCGACCCCTGCCTCCGTCAGCGGGATGTCCCCAAACCGCGCAGCCTCCTGCGACGCCCTGCGCTCTGTCCTCAGGTGGCACAGGGGGGGTGTTTGTCCTGACCATGAATGAACTCAGTGTCACCGTTTGTGCAGTCGTCTGCAGCTTCGCCAGCGCTCAAAAAATAGTAACGCTACTTTGAAAATTCTTCTTTATTTAAATTCTAAAGTAAACTGAGAATGCTTCATTTTGTTTACCAATTGGTAATCTTGACCCATTTTAGTAGCCTTTTCACTCTGGCTGTGAAAGATAGTCTTTAAAGGGCTGTGGCAGAGCTCACAGTAAAGAACTCAATACTTGTGTGTTTGTAGGATTTGGGCCAAAGTTGGTTGACTGGGAAAAGACATTAAAAGTTAAGTCAGTATTCTCACTGAACACAAGAAAGCTTGACATTTTTAAAAATGTTTACTGAAACCACATTGTTAGTGCTGTTGGATGATGACATACAGATTATCATGTCAATAAATGATAATTTAAGGATTGTTTTAAGAAGAGCTTGCCCCTCTTCTTCCCGTACGCACCTCTTGCAGCAGCAGAAGGTAAGTCAGTAGTAAAGTGTTCAGGCACAGCCAACTGAAGCAAAGACTGGAG
This sequence comes from Burhinus bistriatus, assembly GCA_013397275.1. Classification (NCBI taxonomy): domain Eukaryota; kingdom Metazoa; phylum Chordata; class Aves; order Charadriiformes; family Burhinidae; genus Burhinus; species Burhinus bistriatus. Next base: position 352,519 of record VYXH01002463.1, on the reverse strand, counting down.
CAACTAAACAGAGAATCTACTGCATGCGAGGCAGAATATAAACCTATTATTTTATTTTTAGCTTATTTATTAAGCACTTAACACTACTACTCTTGCAAAATACAAAGGGTGGTCCCACTCCCAAAGCCTTAAGGAAGTGCTGTGGATTAGAGAGGGTGCCCTGAGGATTAAACAGAGAGAGGATGCTGCAATTTAGCTGTTGTAATACCTGTACTCTCCTTTCTGCAGCGCTGGATGAAGAAAGCAGTAGAATAACCTGGATCCATGCTTGCTAAATTTCCAAGAGGATTTGTGTGGGAGAGGTGCACCTGCTGTTGGGATGTCGCAGATCTTTGGAGGCAGCCTGCAAGTCAGCTTGGTGAGTAAGAGGTGCCAGCAGTGTTCCTGTGTGCACAGAGGCAATGGAAGACAACAAAGAGCAGAGGCTGAGGTGTGCACGGGTTTTGCTGAGGCCCAGGTTTTGTACCAGTGCGTGTCTGTCAGCAGCACCACATCCCCCACTGGGGCTGGAGGAAGGAGCAGGACACACGTAGGCAAGGCTTGGTGAAGGATTGGGGCAGGGAGCCCAGTGCACAAAAAGGGGGCTGTGGAAACAGAGAAGATCGTAACGCAGTCAGAGCAGAGATAATATTTGCAGCCGTGTTTTGAACTGATTTGAAGTGACAGAATTGGGAAATAAGAAAGCTCAAAGGGAGACATTTACTTATTCTATGACCAACAGGATGCTGGTTAGCAGCCAAAAGTTTAACCACTACCACTAGGTATACTGAGTTTAGTCATGAAGGTAATGTAAAGTTCATAAAAATTGCTAGATATGGAAGTCAATGTATATGACTGTGGTGGGTTGACCCTAGCTGGACACTAGGTGCCTACAAAAGCCATTCTGTCACTCCCCTCCTCAGCCGGACAGGGGAGAGAAAATATAACGAAAGGCTCGTGGGTCGAGATAAGGACAGGCAGAGATCATTCACCCATTACTGTCACAGGAAAAACAGACTCAACTTGGGGAAAAATTAATTTATTACCAATTAAATCAGAGGAGGGTAAAGAGAAAATAAAAACTAAATCTTTAAACACCTTCCCCCCACCTCTCCCTTCTTCCAGGGCTTAACTTAACTCTCAAATTCTCTACCTCTTCCCTCCAAGTGGTGCTGAGGACAGTTCTCCACGAACTTCTCCAACGTGAGTCCTTCCCGCGGGCTGCAGTTCTTCACAAACTGCTCCAGCATGGGTCCTTTCCATGGGGTGCAGTCCTTCAGGAATAGACTGGGTCCCCCATGGGGTCACAAGTCCTGCCAGCAAACCTGCTCCAGTGTGGGCTTCTCTCCCCAGAGGGTCACAGGTCCTGCCAGGAGCCTGCTCCAGGGCAGGCCTCCCATAGGGTCACAGCCTCCTTTGGGCAACTACCTGCTCCAGCATGGGGTCATCCACAGGCTGCAAGTGGATATCTGCTCCACCATTAACCTCTATGGGCTGCAGGGGAACAGCCTGCCTCACCATGGTCTTCACCACAGGCTGCAGGGGAATCTCTGCTCCAGTGCCTGGAGCACCTCTTCCCCCTCCTTCTTCACTGACCTTGGTGTCTGCAGAGTTGTTGCTCTCACATATTCTCACTCCTCTCTCTGGGTACAATTGCTGCTGCACAGCTTTTTTCGTCCTTCTTAAATATGTTGTCCCAGAGGTGCTACCAGCATCGCTGATGGGCTCGGCTTTGGCCAGTGGCGGGGTCCGTCTTGGAGCTTGCTGGCATTGGCTCTGTAAGACATGGGGGAAGCTTCTAGCAGCTTCTCACAGAAGCCACCCCTGTAGCCCCCCCTGCCACCAAAACCTTGCCACACAAACCCAATACAATGACACAGAGTTTTGTAATCCTCACACTACAGACACGTGTGTTTCCTGCTGCTCCTCTCTGATTGTCAACATTTTTGAAGTCTAGAGAAGACCCACTATTTAATAACAAGAAAGTATTTCAGGCCTTACATCCTCTGAAGAGCTGGCCTCCACGCAAAACCACCAACAAAGGCTGTTAGTTCTCATGGGTTACATGTTCCAGGACTCTCTTTACATGTGGTTGCTACAGACTTTTAACCTCTTCCAAAGGTAGTTTTAAACTTCTGAACAGTTAATGTGATAACAGGTTCTTCATTACCACCCAAGAATATCTACACATCTGTGCAGCAAAGGGAAAATTCCAGGCGGATGAGCAAATCAAGGCAGAGAACAGGCTGCTGGGAAAGCCCCACACACCCGTACACAGCATGTGCAGCCAGGCTCCTGCACCTTTGCCATATTGGGAACATGGCACTGGCTATCCGGGAACACACCCTAAATTACAGACTACAAACAAGGCACTCAATCTAAATTAAACTATATTTACCAAATGTAGATGATGTTGCTAAAGAGAATTCACCCATGAACTACACCAGAGACATCTGGCTGGTTTCCATCAATGGCTGCGGAAGGAACTGAAAAATAAAAGGCCAGTAAGCAGTTACCCATAAATAAAGGTGTTAGCATTGACATTAATCTTAAACCAAATTAGTGTTTGTTAGGAACACAGCAATGGGAAAGAACTTTCTTCTTCACCAAGCCCAGTCCCCTGCTGTTGCAGGGAACCAAATCAAATAAGCCCATGCATAAATTGATGATGCTTCACTTTTTGGAGTCAGGAAGCTGGTGCTTCAAGATGCTCGATCAGCATCTTTTAGAGTCCCTGTCTTTGCCGGATAAAACTGTGACATGCATAGTTAGGAACTGTATCTAGGAAATCGATATAAATTAAGCTATAAAGGTTTTAAGCTCAAAACCAAAAGAAGGCAGATTTTCAGTCTCTCATGCAATCTTAATTATGCTGCCTCGTGTATGTATTCTTTACATAAATGATGCATAGGTTATGTGACAAAAATAGTATGGAATTGCATAAGCAAAGAGTCTGTATTAATGTGAATGAAAAACGTCTAACTTTTGACGGATGACTTTGCAACACAAGTAACTTTCTTTTCTAATGTAGTTTCTTTTTGAAGGCAGAACAAAACCTATTTTCTGTTACATGTGTCCCTGAGGCGTAGCATCTACAGGCTTGGAATGATGAATCTTTAGTGATACACTATTTAACATTTAAACTACAGAGCTAGTGCCACAGTAATTATAAAAAATGCCTGCTGTCCTAGGGTGACATTGCCTCCTGTAGTGGTCTAGCAGAAATGTCCAGCCTTAGCAGCCCCTCTTCTCTCATCGGCTGCTGCTAGCTCTCCTGGACTAAGCTAGTGATGCTGGTGATCCAGGGGCGAGTGCTTCTCCCTAACAGTCACTGAAGAAAGATATTTTGTATACAAAGCTAACAAGAGACAAATTTCCTAATGAATGTCTGGCAAGTGTGACCTTGTCTGCCTGAAAATGAGACAACTGCTGAAGTGGAAAGAGGAAACCTGTACCTGAAATGTAGCCCTGGCAGTCTGTCACCAAGATGTTCTTTGAAAAGACTGTAAAAGATGGTGCAGATCGGTTGCAGGTGGTCCTGCTCCTGCACATGTCCCTCCATGCATCCCTGCCATCTTCCTTTGACAAATTTAATAATGATGTTGCTGTGCAGCCAGAATGACCTGCTGATCTGTCTGAAAATGACACATCCCCCCGCAAAAGCTTAGTTTCTTAATCTTTATGCTCCAGCTTTCAGGCTTCTCACCAAATCTTATTTTATTCTGTGGAGAGTCCTCTGTACAAAATCCCTTGTAACGTGACAAAAAGTCTCTTAGTGTTCTCTTAGTGTTCTCTTAGTGTTCTCTTAGTGTTCTCTTAGTGTTCTCTTAGTGTTTCTGCACAAGTCCAGTTTGGCTGACACTGTGAAATTATTTTAATTTAAATTTATGTAAATGCTCTCAGCAGCAGCTCTTTATTTCGTTTGAATTGTAGAATGGTTTGGGTTGGAAGGGACATTTAAAGGTCATCTAGTCCACACTCCCTGCAATGAGCAGGGACATCTTCAACGAGATCAGGTTGCTCAGACCCCCATCCAACCTGACCTTGAACGTTTCCAGGGATGGGGCATCTACCACCTTTCTGGGCAACCTGTGCCAGTGTGTCACCACCCTTGTCCTAAAAAAATTTCCTCTTTATATCTAGTCTAAATCTACCCACTTTTAGTTTAAAACCATTACCCCATTAAAACCATTGCTACAGGCCCTATTAAAAAGTCTGTCCCCGTCTTTCTTGTAAGTCCCCTTTAAGTATTGGAAGGCTGCAATAAGGTCTCCCAGGAGCCTTTTTTTCTCCAGGCTAAACAACCCGAACTCTCTCAATGCGGTCTTAAGTGCCAAAACCTTGATATTTTCACTTCCAAAAGAACTTTGGTATTTCCTGGAATTGCAAGTTGTCTGTTTTCAGAGTAACACTGGACAACATGCAATACAGAGGACATATCCCTATTTTCTTGATAATCTTAGCACCTAAAATGACTCTTACAAACTGATGTACCCACCCAGTTCCTAGGATTCCCAAATTTGCTTTGGTCTGTAAGCCAAGGAGTTGTCCATGTTACGCCTTTAATTGAATCCGCTACTTTATAGAAATAAAAAAACCACACAAGAGTTGTCACTGGAAAACTTGCAGAGCCTCCACCCTTCCCCAGGCTGGAATTCCCACTCTTCTCTCTATTTGTATGTCAAGCTTCACTCTTGGTTCATTTATCAAATGACAATGTGGTTTCTGGATTTATATAAAAAATGGCTGTGATGAGTCATAGACCTCCCCCTCCCTTGCTTTCTTTTGATACTGAGATACCAAGCGCAAATGCAGTATTGACAGTATTCCCACACCTTGTTAGGAATTTAGGAACTGAGCTTACATTCCTTAACTAACATTTTTGTTTGTTTGTTTTTGTCTCTTTGCTGGCTTTACCTCAAATAATAACATATTTAATACAGTTGCAAAACTTCATTATTCATACTATCATTTAGCAGAGAGACCAGAGATGATGCATTAAGCATAAAAGAGGTAGTTTTTCAGTATGGCTTTTCTAAATTATCTTCTGGTCCTTCCATTTGTCAGTTTGGGCAATTCTGACATCAGTTTCTACTTGCCTCTCCTCCTTATAGGAATACAAGCTGGTATCCTAGTTACTCTTTATTTTAAAATGTTTTACCCCCTATTCTTCGAAGTCAATTGCTTATTTGCCAGCATAAGAAGATTAAGGAGAATGGTGCTGATTTATCATTAGTTGAATTGTTTTTCATCATAATGTAAAAATGATAAATTGGACAACTACCGCTAAATTGCAAATATTCCTGTAACCAAAGAGATCTAATAATTATTAACCAGAGTGTCTGCTATCAAGCAGATGCTTGAAACATTTATAATGTTGTGAACAGACACTCCATCATAGTACAAGCCTCCGAAAGAATTGTTTCAACAATGAAGCATCCCAGGGTCCGTTAACCAAGAGCGTGCACTTACAACAGCCATATCCCACAGCAGGTGGAGAAATTGCTAAAGTACTGATCAGACAAATGGATTCTAAAAGAATATTTTTAAGCAAGAGCTATCTCTCTAATAGTGCATTTTAAACACGTCAGTCTGAGGAAAACAATCGGTACACAAAAGGAACAGGAACGTAAATCATGGAGTAGAAGGCCATCAAACGAAAAAGGCAGAACCCCTGAATTGCCTGCAGGTACCTGTGACTCGGGCAGTCCCATGGCTGAATCTTGCAGCAGCAGACAGAGAGGAGCAAAGCACACCGGTCTCTGCAGGACAGCTTCCAAGCCCCAGCATGGGGCAGGGCATCATCAAGTGTTAGTAAATGCTATTCTTACCTAGAGACCTGTAAAAGCAAAGGCAGATCAGCTGCCCAGTCAGTCATTATCCCAGGCTCGGTGTTATCTAAATCAGCAAGTACTCAAGTAGATAATATTATAAAAGAAAATTCCAAAGCAGGTTCCCTTTGCTTTGGCAGATGCGGGAAAGAAACATGAGACCATTAATTATGCTTGTGCTCGGGGAAGGAAATACAAGAGGAGTTAGAAAATTATGTCACTAAAATGGAAAAAATAGACTTTCTGTTTCTGGATACAAAATAGAATTACTTTTATGAAGGATATTAAAAAAAAAATCATCCTTGGATCCATTGTCATCATATAAAGACAAGACTAGCTCATGTCTGTATATGAATAAATTTCTCGAGACTTAGAGTAGAGTCTGGTTTATAGATTGAGAAATGAAAAGAGCTGATATTTTGAACAATCTACAGCACAATAGCATCCTTTCCCCTCCAAAACCGCCACCACCACCAGAGACTTTTAAGCTCAGCTCTGACCTGAATGAAGTGGGTGAGAGTGTGGAGCCATTGGTGTGTTACGTGGCACACGGGGTGGTGCTAACAAGCTGGTGATGATCACAGCCATCTTTCCTTCAAGTTGGCTGCAAGCGACGCTGGAGGAGTAAGGTAAAGGCACATGCGAATCCACTCAGAAGTTGTGACTGTGTAGGGAGAGACTTTGTCAGGTACTGTAGGTGCAGAAGCAAAGAAAGAAAAGTTGGAAAAGGCATCAAGGGTGCTCCAGAGAAATGTCTTTCAGGCTCAGAAAGTGCTTTTGGGAAGAACGCTGTCAAAAAGAAAACTGGAACCATGAGCAGAGAAGCTGCCTATTTTTGTGTGTGTGATTTAATTCTCTTGTGTTCAAGGAAGAGAAAGTTTTACATCCTCTATAAATAAGTAGGTTTGTATTAAGGCACCCAGCTTCAGTTTCTCTTTTTTTCCTATCTTCTGAATGCTGTAGTTGAAAAATAGAGATATTTTTAAAGATCATCGAATGTGTTATGCTGTCATACTGCTAGTGCACAGGTGATACCAGGGACCTAAGTCTCATGGTGCAGTTTCACATGTTATAATTAGTTTACTGTTACTGGCAACACAGATTGGAAATCAGAACAGAACTAAGCCCTGTGAGAAACTATTTCATGCCAATAGTCTTATTGCTTTTCCTGAATTTCCTTCTGTTACTCTTATTTATAAGGCTATACATAAAAAGGAGAACAATTTGATCAAATTTATATACTGCAAATGTTCTTAGGAAGAAAAGTGTTGTGAACAATTTTAGTTCAGCCAACTAAAATACTGTTTTCCTACTTTTGCTGATAAGAAAATTCACTATCTGTTTCCAAAATAGCATAAACTGTATGGGAAGGGCACAATGAGGAATGAACGCTTTACAAAATGTGCAAATGATATGATAGCCTGGGCAACAAGAGATGGGAGAATACAAGGAAATTACTGTCAGATGTAATAATTCCTGCACTTGTTTTCTTGACTTGAATAGGAGGCCCTAACTTAACTGAGCAGCTCAACAGCTACATCTAAATGACAAAATGGGGAAGTCTACATCTGAAGGACTTCCTTCCTCAAAGATGAAAACCCAGAACAGGGAAAATACCCTTTCTTCAACAGGCATATTAGATCAAGTTGAGAGAGATGAAATATTTGGGAGGGAACATCTTGATACAGCTATTCTTTGCCAGGTACAACATCATATTGATGATACAAAAAGACTTACTGGATTCCTCTAGTCATTTATGCTATACCCTCTGTTGTCTTTATTCAGTCTTTGGAGCATAAAGTCCTTGGCAAGAAGGAGGGTGTTGCACCATTGATGTAAATTAGGGCTGTTCCTGTGCAACAATAAATTGTACCAGGGTTGGGCAGTTCTGACTAGGGGAATTACAGTCAGTCCCTATGGCCTCCTTCCCATCAGAGTACAGGGGTCATGGAATGCAAAAAAGAGGCCAGATTATTTCACTGGTGGCTGGAACTCAGCTATCTGCCATGTGCGTTACAATGGTACATTTACTTTTTCTAAATACTGAATTACTGCCCTGGGAGATGCACATGTGCGTTCCAGGCCAGAATTTGGAGTTTAGCCTAATATTATGTTTTTTAAACACATCTGGGATCTATTATGTTGCTGGGTAATGATTTTCACAGAATCATCATTACTTAATATGTAAAGAAATGTCATTGTCACTATCAGTTTCAGCAACAAAGCAACATGTCTGAACATGAGATAAGTGCTTCTTGCTATGGGCAAAATACTATAGGTCATTAAAATGCTAAAGTATTAAGGCCAAAAGTTATAAAAACTGGATGGAACCTATGTGGAAATTTGAGGAGTCAAGCCCAGAGACTTCCAGATACTAGCAGTTTTGTTTATAAAATGTATCACAAAAGTAATCTAAACACTAGAAAAGCATTAGAAAAACAGCATTATAGGTGAAATTAGATATATACTTGGTATAAAAATGCTTCAGTGTTTTTAGTGTTCTATGGAAACAATTGCATGAAACATCTATGCAGTTCTAACTCAGCAGCAGTCCTTTGGTACTTTAGGAATCAAAAGTGCAGGGCCAGAATCAAGCAGCAGTTTATTCTTTTTTGTATTCCAGGAGTTACTTGTTTTAATCTTTTCAAGAGCCTCAGACTACTTTGGTTTTAACAGTCTCTGAGGAAATTTCCCATATCCACCAAACAAAATAAAGGGCAGACTGAGTCACTAATATTGTCATTTAATTTTAGTGCTCCTAAACTATACTTAACTTCAGTTTGGAGGTGGACAGTTGAGCACAGGCAACTGTTTTGAAAGAGTCTCTATGTTTAAATGCTTCAACTCACTTATTGAAAGGGTACTTTGAGAGGAGAAAAGTCATTCCAGATTCTAAGCCTGGTCTTTGGGCTCATTCTTGAGATTACAGTCAACTTTCTTCTTAATCCTTGCAGGTAAGGAATCAAGAATGCCTGCCTCTACCACATAACATTTTCTGGCACATGTATAGCACCTCTGAATAAGGAATCGGAGAACTTTGCAAGGATTGGTAAGTATTTATTAAATTTCTGTTGCTACCTGTTCTAAAGTTGGAGAACTGTAGCACTGTAACTCCTTCCACTTAAAAAAAAAAGAAATGTATGCCTGGCTTTCACTGTGTGTGCGAGACTAATCAGGCTCCTGTTTTACGTACGCTATCATTCTTTAAGAGGTACAGTACTTTGCCTGAGGTATGCTGAGCCAGCATTCCATCATATTTCCAGAGGTACTGCAGTGCACTGATAACGATTATCCTGCATAATGTCAAATAGTAAGGAATTTTTTGCTGTAAATAAGTACAGATGCGGATATGTGATGCTAGTTAGATAGATGCTTGAAAGGCAATGAGAGGAACAGTTTTATATGGAGCCTGAATTATAAGTGCAACTGATAGATCATGATTATTACATGTCTATCCAGCACAACATCTCTGTATTCAGCTTTCCAGCTAGTTTTCAAAGCTCTTGGTTCTTAGGCTTTTAAACTCTGCTGACACTTCTTTCTGCCTTGACACCACCCTAAATATGCCTGAAATGTTTGCTGGCCTGTCTCTTGGTTATCACCCTCTCATGACTGCAGCTTTTACCCAGGTGAAAGTGTGCTTCTATGGATTCCTTAATAATTTTCTGGTATTATTAACCCCAGAGTCTCTTCTTAAGTACCATTATTCAATTCTCTGCTTTAAATGTAAGTGAAATTCAAATAGACCTAATTAAACTAAATGGATTCTAAGCTCAGTGTATCTTCTGAAGCACTACTATGTCTCTGACCTGCCCTGGATTGTTATTTTTTGAATTTATAGCTGTAGTATCACTTCTATGTTTTCTGTCATGTAGAAGATGACTCCAGCATACTTTTCCAGCCAAGCTATAATGCAAGACTTATACCCAAAAGTTTATAGCTACAAAAAAATGATCATAGGTCTGATGCAAACGCAAAGTTTTTTGAAAAGGACTTTTGATCGTGCTGCATCCTTGTTGTGTTCAAAGTTTATTTTGACAATTTAACTCCTTTTCAGAATTCTTCAGATACTTTGTATTAATATGAGAATCAGGGGTTACATGTGCCATTCAAATTTGGATAGTTTAGCAGCCCATTCCACTCCTAATCCCAGTTTGTCTGTTTTGGTTTAGTTTGGTGTTTGAATTACCTTCAAAATATTAATCTATTTGTTAAACCAGAGGCCATATTAAAGTCACGCATATCCCTAGAAAAGATGAAATCAGTCTAAACACCATCAAAATGTGAATGCAAGCTCAACAGTTATTAGAAGCACAGATGTACAAAACACAACTGAAAATAGAAAACTTGTATTATTTGTTAAAAATGAATTATTAAATTTTGTAAAAACAAACAAACAAAAATTACCAACAAACTCAAACACTTGGTTCTGGGATAAAACAGTCTCTTTTTTGGAATTTTCATATCCAGTTTTTAAGTCCAGAAAAGAGAAATATAAAACTGTCAAACCAAACAGAATCTTAATTATTTGTCCAATGTTAGGTTGGCTGTCAGTTAGATAACAGCTTACTGAATTGTTGCAAGAAAGAGTTACTGTGAAAAATAATTCCTATAACACCTTCAGTATCCATGGGACTAGGTGGAAGCAGATATTACAATCACCACCTAACATCAGGGTAACCTTGCTTTTGCATATTTCTTCAGTAGATTAATTGAATGTTTTCCAGTTGATGGAAATGTAGTTTTTCCAGGCTGTGAATTCCCAAGCTACTCTGTCTTTCACAGAAGCCGTTCACTCTATGACAACAGGTACAAGTCACAGTTTTTAAACCAGAAAACAGAGATTACCTACCTAAACTCTGATTAGACTAAGATAAAAGGCATAGAATTTGTGGAGCCCATACTGATAAACAAGATATTATTTGGAAATACTTTCTAAGTTAGTTTGGGCTAATAATTGGCTGAATACTTGGACAGGAAAGAAAATCTCAGTGCCTAGGAGCTGAATTTGATTTTTTTTTTGTATTTCTGGATGAAATTAAGTCCCCGAACTCAGTTTCATTTGGTACAAACTCTTGCATTTAATGCTAAATATGTATTTTTATGTAAATTCTTGTCAAAATAATGACATAAATTTATGTGTAAATCCCACAGAGAAAAAGACAGTTATTAGTGTTCCTGAAGAAGTCAGTAAATGCCTCACAAAATCTAAGTCTAATTCCTCTCCCCTCCCTTCTCCCCCCATCTCCTCTCTCCTCCGAATTCAGGTTAGGTTTCTGCCTCACAGCAGTGATCTGACCACCATCCCCTTGGACTGGAACAGTCCCACTTTGTTAAATACACTTAAATATTCATGGAGCCAGCTGGTGAGAGAAAAAACAATGCTCTGGTTTGGGGGGTTCAGCAACCCTCCTGGGAAGGGTGGGGGCGTTAGTCCCAGTCCCAGTGAATGTGTAATTATTTACACAAAGTAGAACAGTGTCAACAGGAGAAGTAACAAGTCGCGTCCCCCAAAAAATTTCCTTGCAGGAATGAAGAAAGCTGAAGAAACAATAATGCATTTGCCAGAAATCTGCCAGGTAGAGTTAACAACAGTTTAAGCAAACTCTTAAAATAAGTTACAGATTATTCCTGAAATAGCTAAGCTTTTGGATGAATAGATGTTCTTCCACATCTCTGAGACAGGCCTTGTTCCTCATATTAAGTGAACAGACCTTTCATCCTCCAAAGCAAAACAGCTCTTAAAATAGAAATCATTCAGAGCATATTTTAAGATCTTAGCATCTCATAACATCATACCTCTACCCTTGCACCTATTGACATCAATGGAAGGAAAAACAGTATTTATATGTCCCACAAGCAGATCTGTCTCTTGGAGAATGCTGCTTTACAGTGGTTTGTGTCTGACAGGAATAAAGAACTCTTGAGACCTGCCTGCCAGTTGAATAGTCACAGCTGTGTACAGCTCTGGCAGCAATCTTTTTGCAGTGTGATTGCTGAAGACATCAAGCAAGGCAAGGTTCTTAGGCACAGATGAGTTTTCATTGGACCAACTAAAAAGACGGACAACATTTCAGGCAACAGATTCTTACTCAGGGCTAAGACAGGAGGAGCAAGCTTTAAGCTACGTGCAGGCTGAGGAGAACTGCTCTCACTTGATGTCAATTTGTGAATTAGACAACATGACACATTTTTCTAACATTTTGTTATAGTTCATATGAGTTAGCATTAGAGAGCTCACAAAAAGCATAGACAGTTCCAGTGCATTGCTGTGATTTTTTTTCAATACGCGCATTTTGCTGAAGTCTGAATCTTAGAGAGACATTTTGCACGTAGACACTTAACTGTTACTGACACAAAGATGGTGTCTGACTGATTACTTACTTTGTATAACGTGGCCCCTAAGCCAAAATTCTCACTATAGAAGTAGATACATGATGAGATAAAAGAGTAGGAAAATTATGAAATCTAGACCAAAAGATGAATATGCCAAGCAACACTTAGTAGGAAGTTGTTATAGTGATAAGATTTGCACTTTAAGAAGGTAGGTCCCTGTGACACCTCTTCTGCCACTGCACGTGTGAAACCTGTTCCTGAATAACGGCTGTAGGTGTGAAACTCCTGTGACCATGGTGTTGAGAAGGCCTGGGTTTTCTAGCAGTGAGTCTCTGCTCAGGTCAGGCATCAAATCCATCAGCCTGGCTTTTGTTGCAGTGGTGCGACAGCTACTAGCAGATAGAGGAGGGGGACACAGACATCGCTTCTCTGTTTGACCCCGGGCAACATGCCATGCAGAGATTTTAGAGAAGCAGTAACAAGCCAGGATGGGAAGTGTGCCGAGAATTCCTCATCGCTCACAGCAAAGAGGGGTGTTTTGTCCAGAGCTGGGGGGACAGTCACCTCGGAGTGCCCCAGCCCAAAACCCAGAGACCTTGGTGCTGGGACCTTGTTCATTACCCAAATCTCTGCTCGGTTCCAGTTGGGCTGTTGGGTTCCATGAGCTGGTTCTGTGCAGTTGGACACCGGATGCAGGCAGTGGGGTGTATAGCACAAACACCATCTCTGGTCCCCCTCTGTTCACCCTTTCCCAATTGCACAAGTGGATCATTGCCAAAACATTTGGAGGCCTGCGGTGGGTGACATTTGGCTGCATGATAAATTTACCCTGGGCAAAGAGAGACACTGTTACTGCAGTGAGCTATTCAAGTCTGACTGAAGCTACTTAACTTAAGCCATCAAAACAAGGAACTTGAAATAGGAGCTTTTCTCAGGGCTTCCAAGCAATGAGTTTCGCCTTATACATCTGACCTACAGATCCCTATGTCTAGCCTGACAAAAATTGGCATCAGGAATTAGAAATTCACCACCTCTGGCTTAAAAAAGGGAGTAAAAAAAACTAAGAGGTTTAAAGCTTTAATCACCAAACCCAGAGCTGTCTGAAAACTGTTTTTAAAGCTCAACTGTAAACAGTGTAGTAATTCATATTACAGTAACCATAGAGTCATATCCTCTTTTGTTAGTCATATGTTTTGCCAATAAAATGACTTTCATAAAACAAAAAAACTTCATAGAGTGTGGAAGGTCTTTCAGGGGACTGTATAATTAAAGCACGGTATTGTCTGATATCTGGAAAGAAATTCTTGACTGCAGAACAATACATAACCTTTAACCTTTAAAAAATATATTTTCAGATAAAAGATTTTCAAAGAAAATTTTTAAGGAAAGCTGCTGTAAAAGCAGAGGAGTCTCTGTTTTGAAACTCATAGATGGAAGGGACAGAACAGATTTCCGCATCTTATACATCTTGCGTAAAAACTATGAAAGAACAGTTGTCAGCAAGGTGTAAGAATCCACCAAGTGATATTGTGATAAGTACTCAAAAGTTAAGGAGTTAAATATGACATAGGTTTTGCTAGGTGGAAGGAGAATGACTGAGCAGCAAGAACTGCATCAGAACTGGTATATGTAGCTAATACAACAATTGAGCAAGTAAAAATTGGTGCAGAATCTGTATTAAGATTCAGAAAAAAGGAGATGTGTTATGGAATTATATCAACCAGGAAAAACAGCTTGGAGAGTATAGCAATATGTCTATCCAGATTCTGAGCTAAAGATGAACAAAACTTAGATTATTACAACAAGTTAAAAAGTGTTAATACTTCTAAAGCCATAGCAAGGAAATGCAGAATTACTGAATCTGCTGGCACCTTTCCTGTGTGGGGCAGGTCAGCATCTCAGGCCCTTTCCTCTGGGAAGAAATCACAAATTCTGTCAAAGAGAGACTGAGGTAATTGCAGTGGTCATAAAACTAGATGCCAACACATTTTTCCAGCACCACGTTCCTATTGAAATTCAGTGTGAAACTGGCACACAACTCTAACTGGTGTCTTTTGAAAATGCTCCGATGCTGCTCCATTACCTTACTAAAGTCCTTGAGGCAGGGGCACACGATTGACCCAGCGTTACAGAGAAGAAATGGAGACACAACTGTGTACATATATTCTGGATATAGGGTATTTTACTTTTGCAATTTGAAATGTGGAAAAAGCTAATTGTAGACATTTCAATATGTACAGAGATGCAGTGAGCAAGTGTAGCGGATGCATGTATTTTTGGAGGAAGCAGCATTTCTCTGTTCCTCTTGCTGCTCTGCTGTGTGCGCCATAGCACCTTCCACAAAACCCAACCCAGCCCAGGAAACAGACTTTGGGCTAAGGGGAAGAGGGCACCTGGCCTTAGGAAATGAGTGTAGTGAGCCACTGCCTAGCTGGGGTTAAGGCATCCTTCAGACTGGCTGTCACTGGCCAAGTGCTCACCGGAAACAAACTCCTCTCCTGGCCCAGGTCTCTGATGTGCAGGTGGTGCAGGTGTAGAACTCTCTGCAGTTCTGCAGGTTTGCTTTGTAGCTGCTTGTCTTTGGGTTTCTGATCTGGCTTTTCAGCCATGGTCTCCTAACTCTGTTCAGCTCTGCTCCCGAGTGTGGGCTGTGGCTGCGGGATGCTGGGCTTAACCTGTCTCGTTGCCTCAGTTTGCTTTCCTGGTGACAGAGGATATAAGGCTGGGATGGTGGGGCTGCACAGCAGAAAGCGTGAGGCTGGGGTCCCTTGAGAGCTGCCGCTGTGCACCTGCAGGATATGGGGGGATGAAGGTTTTGCAGGCAGCTTGGAGAGCCATGAAGCCTGGCACCTCTGCATCAATTTTTTTTTTCCTCCCATACGTCTGTGGTGTCTCAGGAATTCTGTGGAGGCTTAAGATAACTATTCAAATGAGCACTGGTGAGAACATTGCACTGTAATGCCAGCTGGATCAGTCTGGAATATTACCTGCAATGGTCAAAGTTAAGCAACAGCTTAAAACTGTTTTATTTTACTAACAGCGAGTCTCAAAGCAACTCATACTTCTGAGACTTGATCTCTGCATTAAAGTAATTTAAGGGAATGTGGGAATTTTCAAGGAAATCCTTTCAGTTAAGGGATAACATAGGGAAAGTTATGTTTCCTCATTACATTCCTATTTCTTCCATTACGTTCCCATCATAAAATAAAAAGCTTTGACTGCACAATTTTAAGTGAGGTCTGAAACCTGAGACTTAGCATAAGCATACCCTGTAGATGGTTGTCCTTATGAAAACCCCACACTTCAGTGCATGCTGTGGTAATGTGTGTAAGAGGAATTGTAAATATTTCACTGAAACTCACCCTGCGAAATCCTCCAGAAGAGTGTTGCAAATGAGAAAAGTCCCCAACATGTGAAACTTTTCTGTTCTTACCATGTCACTAGGAAGAGTCACTGTTTACTGCATTAAGTCACTGTTTACTGCATTAGCTATAATCTAATGAGATGCTTCCTGTGGCAGATCCAGGGCTGGAATAGCCGGACAGATTGTGGTGGTTCTATTATTAGAAGCCAGTTATGTTTGACATTGAGCATAAAAGATGGGGCTCATACTGCAGCACATTTCTCACACTCTTAGTTGAGACTAAATCCCTACAGTTGTTATTGGAAAATATGGCCAGGCCCCTGGATTCTCATTGATCAGACTTGCAAGTCTATCAGTCGTGCTGAGATATGCAAAATCTGTTGACAAAGAAATGATGACTGATATCATAGCATCATCGAACCATAGAATGGTTTAGGTTGGAAGGGACCTTAAAGATCATCTAGTTCCAACGCCCATGCCATGGGGAAGAACACCTCCCACTAGACCAGATTGCTCAAAGCCCCATCCAACCTGGCCTAAGAACAAAATCTGATGAGAAAAGACAATAAATCTTCCTATTACCAAAGCAAATTCTTCGGAGTCTAGAATTTCACTCTCAAGGATATTTTACATGTAGATAGGTTGTGTGTACGCTTAGTTTATATAATGTGTCTGAAACATCCAAGAAAGCTTTACCTATAGATAGACTGTGTGAGGAAATAAGAGCATTCGATTTTCAGTGGCATGTCAGAATAAATTGATCATTATGTTATTATTGGATTCAACTGAATGTACAGGCATGATTGCATGTTGCTGCATTTTGACCACACCTCAGGTGGGACGTAGAGTTAGTTACTCTTCTTTAGAGCTAATACAACCAATGGTATAAGACAGGAAGAGAAGACTATTGAAAGGCCATAGGTAGTTAGGAAGTCAGTTGTATACCCGGTCTGCGTGACAGCAGTTCGTGTAGTTACACAATGTTAACAAGACTCAGGCAGGGCATTGGTATGGCACTGACACAGGGAGAAGAGCCCTCTGTACAGCACGGGCAGTCTTACTATCTGCTCCGCCTTGGTTTTTATTGGAGAACTTCCACCCGCATCCGAGGCACTTGTCAGAGCTCAGCTTGCCCTGAAGCAGTCAGAACTAAAGAAATATGGCTTCAGGCTTCAAATTTGTAAAGAGAAGATGATGAGATACTGAAGTGGGTTAGAAAGTGTGAAGAAATAAACAGCTGGGGAAAACATTTTTGAAAGGAAGAAAATAGCATAGTAAAGAAATTCAGAAATGCTTTGATGAGATGCTAGATCTGCTGACTTGCACGGCTTGTGCCAGAACAAGATGTAGGGGTCGTTGGGCAGCTTGCACAGGAGCTTATACTGTAAAACCCTTTCCCATATGTCAGTGTTAAACGAGAAAGGAGTAGACCAGGCTCGTTCATATCCCAGTTTCAACAAGGGCTGTGGAGATCATCTGACAGCCTCGGGACAGCTCTGGCTTGCTCCTGTGCCCAGAACAGGCTTATTCGAAGGATGAATAGCGGACAGGAAAGCATGGCTGTCTCAGAGGTGCTGTCGGATCTTTGGCTGCAGGTTGGGAGTAAAGTGTCGCTGGCCAAAATGAATCGGACCTCTCCAGGAGAGCTCAAAGGTCATGGCAAGCCAAGAGCTAGTATCTGTGTTGGTCACTGAGCAGGAGGGATGAGCGTCAGCTCGGCTTTACAAACAGCATAGCTAGTCCAACAGCTCCTGCTCAAGTGGGATACTATGAGCAGGGGACAATACGTATACTCTGCAGTTGAAGGAGGAGGAACAGGCCAGTTGACTAGCAAGCAGGGATTGAATCACAGCACTGTTATAGTACTTTAATTGACATTTCAACATTAGAGCCAAAAAGAAGACTGCAATATTTCACAAAATACTTTTTAATGTGTTAGGTGCTGAAAACTGTAGCGTGAAATATGTGTGCATTTTTGATATTAGCTGGGAATATGGTAGGTAGGCTGTGCTAACACGGACCACTCTGAGAACTGAGTGGCAGAAAAAAGCCATTCACATCCAGTAGGCGACAGGTCGGCTGTGGCAGGGTGGACATGGTGTCGTGCCAGCCAGATGTGTGTGCCTCATGGCTAACTCAGGCTTTACCAGGGCTGGTCCTGCTCACTTGCCCTGAATTTGTCCTGAGAAAGCCTCACACAAAGTTCTGGGCCAGGAAAGAACTGTTTCTGAACTGACGACTTTCAAATGCTCGACCTTGCAGCTTTCCAGGTACTGGAGGATGAAATCCTGCACAAGGGGATACTGTCAGAATTTTTTTTGACCTATTGCCTGTTTTGTTTCTTTGCTTGTTTAGCACACAGTAGTTTGATATGTAAGTCTAACAGGTATATTAATCTGTATCTGCGGTGGTATGTATATGGTAAAGGAAACAGAACAAATGAACTTATTTTAGTCAATACATTTAAATAAAAAGTCATCATGGCAAGACGCATACTCTTGCTCTGACTGACTCACACTCGCTTTAAGTTCCAGGAATGCCTAAGAGGGCAGCGTCATCCCCTCCAAAACAGTTTTTCTTTTCATATGGGATTATATCAGCAAGCAGCTGCCTCTAAGGCATTATTTTTGCCAGACCATCAGGCTCTCTGTGCCAGCCTCTCCCTTAAAGCTTATACGGATGGGGCGTCCCTTCCAAATAAGCCCTGGGGGCAGGAGAGGTGCCCAGTGGAGGGGAGCCGCAAAGGGCAGCACTTTCATCAGCTCTGCAGTATCCAGGGAGAACAGGGCGGTGGGTGGAGGCGCCTGGTGAGTACTCCTCTGCTCCCCTCTGCGCGCCGCAAATGAGAAAAACAGAGGCTAGCTACCATGGAAAAAATGTGTCCTTGCTGGAGCCATACAGCTTCTCACTGGCCTTGCTGGAGGGACATCCCTGCACCCTGGGAGCGGTCTGCGCGCTCCTCCTGGCGGCTCTGCTCCCCAGCCACCCACCTTGCTGCCAGGCCAGCCCGCCGCCGTGCCGGCTGGCTTCCAAAAATCACTGCAGCCAGTTTGTTTTAAAATAGACGCTGCACTACACTACGCTTCATTTGATCTTCACACACACTACTATGCTACTGTTCAGGTCTGTGCATTGACTAGGGTAGATCAAAAAAAAAAAAAAATCTGAATTAGCTGACACTTCTCAATATACACGAATAATTTCTTTTGTCTTTTTTTTCATTTCAGGCTGGTGAAATAGGAAGATTCAACCAGACTCTGAGATTTCAGAGCACCGATGGCTGAGTTTGAAAATTGAGGTTTGTTTTCTTAAGACTAAGTAAGTCCAAACCTTGCCTAGGAAGCTCCTGCTGGTTGACCTCAGTGTCCTCCACAGGTCTGCTGGGCACAGACTAATGTTGCAAAACTTTCTTCTGAACAGCAGGCCTGAATCTCTTTGTTCTGAGGCTCACTTGGCACAGCAGGCAGGCAGGGCTGTAATTGCCTGGTTCTCAGGCTGCTTTGACTTGTGTGTAGGGGCAACCCTGGTGGGATCATCAGGGGCTATGTGCCACATATGGATGAGTACAGCATAGAGGAGATGTGCTGTGCCACTTTGTATTCCTGTTGCATCCTCTGTGCCAGTACTGGAGCAACATGATTAAGGAATAAGTAGGGTCAGAGGGCTTTTTACCAGCAAGAATTATTCTCCAGCCTGTTTGTGTCGTCCAGGCAAAATGCAAAGGGAAGAGATTTGAGTCTGGTGGCTTTTTTGTGAATTTAGCTTGTGAATCACTGGTGAAGGGAACCTTACTACTGCTAATCTGTTATGGTACACATGGGAAGTTTTCACCTTAGAGACTTCATTTACCAGCCTGTTTGTTGCAGATTGTTTCATTCATGAGAAATCAGGTGACTGAAATGGCATTTAAAACAAAGAGTGCTTAATGTTGAGTAACAAGCTGGAAGTCACTCATGTCTGGGACATATCTGGCAGTTCTGCCCTGACACTGAAGCTAGAAATCATGACGCTTCCAGAGTCTGAAAAACACAAATATTTGTTAGCTATATGTGCATATTTGGCTAATGAATAACATTGCTTGGGGTTCTTTAAAAGCATCAATAAACTGCATTTGATACTGCTAGGTGGACATCCAGTACTTTCCAGAGGACTTGCACTCCAAGCCACAACAGCGGTAAAGGTGAGATGGCCAGATTCACTGTGGGTCTTCAGTAACTCTGCTTGGAGAAAGTTACTGTGACTTTCAGAAGAGAAAGCAGTGATTACTTCACTTGGTAGTATTTGTAAGTACACCAGTTCACTTGTTGTGCAAATCTATGTAACAAGTCGGCCAGAAAAGTCAAAATCAACAAATCTTTTCAACTCTGAGATTAATTTTTCCTTTTTTTCCCTTTAATAAGGAAGACTTCTCAAAAGTCTTGTTGGTAACAGCTGGAGACCTCAGCCAAAGTATGTAGGGCGCGACCAACTTTTTTATAAACGTTGCTGTCTGAACACATTTACCATGTAAGTAATTCAGCCTTATGTCTGAATACGGGAATATACTCATCACAGCTTAACTGTAATGGAGGTATGTACTATTTTCCATTTGTTATACCAATTCACTATACCCTTTAGATTACTGATCATCTCAGTAGAAGCAGATCCTAACATACACTGGCTGTATACTCCCTCTGAGGTGTTAGTGCTGAGTACTGAGTTAGCCGTGACTTCATGTGATCTTAATTATACATCCTGAATATTGCACTTGAGCAGGTTTTCCACTCTCGTATACCCTCAATTCCCTATGTTTCGCTGAAACAGTTAAGTCAAATTATTTTTTATTGTCCAAAGTACATCTGAACTTTAAAATAAAGGATATGGCATGCTTCTGTTGGAGTGGAATACTTGCAGTTTGAAGGAACGTGCTTTATTGCTGGGGACAAAGGTAGTCACAGAATATTTGGCTTCTGTGTTTAATCTTTAAGTCTATATAATACAAAAATAAACATTCTTTTTAACCAGGTTTTTTATAGTGCTCAGTGAGTCTGATTACTGTTCCAAACTTGCTTATTCCAAGCTATGGTTTTCTACCAGATGACAGGAAACAATGTTTTGTTATTGTAATTGCTACAATTGGAAAATCTGTGGTTTTATTTCATGACTAAGTTGGTGCATTTCTAGCTTTTACACATGTATTTTGCTCCTTGTTTCATATTAAAATCTTTCAGACAATGGTCTGAAAGGAGAACGCTTTAAAGGACTAAGGCAGAGGAGGGAATGTGAGTCTTGGGTGTCGGAGGGTAGGACACTGCCTTCGGGCTGAATGGCAGAATTTGCTGTGCCAGACTCTTGCTGGCAGCATTTCCCTGGCACTGTCTGCTCATTAGGGCTCTGCTTCTATAGCACACTTAAACACGAGGAAAAGTTCACCCCTGTGAATGAACAAAGATAAATATATATTTGTATTAAAGTTAAGCATGTGCTTATCAGCTTCGCTAAATTTGGAATAATAAGAGAGAGAATGCCTGTGTGTACAAAAGTGTCAGAGAAGCTCTCCCAGGGACCTGTTTGCCTTTCGCTCATTATTTTTCTTATTTCTGAGTGCTTCAGATATTGCTGCTTGTTATCCACCCCGTTGACATTTCATAGTCTCCTTTCCAAGTGCTGCTAAAAAGGAAAGCTGAGATTTTGGGACACTACTGTGTGCCAGTGATTGAATTCCATAGCCCCAGGACTGTGGATGCAGGGAGCCCAGCATATAAAGAGGGAAAATTCAAGGTTTTTCTTCTTGTACAAGTGGCATTGCCCAATTCCTCAGGACAACAGAGTGACAGAGAATAGATGTTTCCCAGCAAACAGAGAATAATAGATGAGAAGTATACTTAACACCAAAAGTGAAGGAAAACTGTATTTTCATATTTCATCAGTCAGGAGGGACACAAGAGGATTAGATCTTGGGGGCAGAAGAGACTCAAATTAGAGAACTCTATAAAATTGTTTACTCTCCAGAAAGATTGTGTGATATTGTTGTTGTCGTTCTCCTGTAAAGCAGGCTGTGCTCCCTGGCAAGAGAAATATTTCCAGCTCCCCACTAAGAGAAGTGTACTGCCACTCGATAAGAAATCTGTCGTGTAATAGAGGGCTTCCTGATGCAGAAAAGTGCATCTGTAGCATCTGCCCCAGAGGCTCTCATTACTGAAACCAAGATTTAGCCTTAGCCTTAATGCTGATTTGCTTTTCATTTTTACCAGCTTTTTAACTTTTAATGAGTTTCATCTCCACTCACAAATTCTACTAACCATACGTTATCCTATGATGGGAGAATAAAATCTGAAGGTTAAAGCTGATTATCAGATGTTGCTTTGTTCCTACACGCTGTCCTGACTTTTAGGGCCATTTTTCAGAGAAGTGATGTCATGGTAACAAAATGTAGATTGCCTTCAGATTTCCAGCTGGTTACCAGAACAACTATGGAGCCATCTCAGCTGAAGGCTGAGGTACTGACCTCAAATTACCTGTCCTAGCAGTGACTTTTGTTGCTTCCCATTCTGCTCAGTATTTTGCCATCCTCACTGGCTCCATCAGTTTTGTGAGGTTCTCCTCCAGCACGTTCATGTCCAGCAGTCAGATCCAGAGCTGGCTGATAACATTATGAAAGGCCTTAAATGTTAACAGTAGGATGCAGTCTTTTGAAGCATTTGCTTATTTGTAGCATGTAGTCTTTTGAAGCATCTGTTTGTGAGGTGGCAATGGCTGTTCTTGCTGGGCTTATCAAATACCTGAAGTCATTACCGTATTTCAAATAGGACATAAAAACTCCGCAAGTAAGAGCTCTCAAGAATTTTAGAACTTTCAAAGGAATTCCACAAACCTCAATGAGAAGATCCTACAGTTTTCCATTGCGTTCAGCCTTTTAACAGTATTAGGGGGTGCCTGCAGTTATGTTGGGCTACATCGTGACCTGCTGAATCTCGACACAGAAGGCTTAAAGCAGATACTTTATGTAATTGCAGTTCATTGAGTGCTTTTTGGTGCCTGACTTGGACTGAAAACAGTATTCTGCCACTTGGAACATTCTTAGTCTGCCAAATGGGAGACTTTATTTGATGCCAAATAGACCTCTTCACTCTGCAGTCAATATTTTGCTGTGATTCTTGACATAGCTGTTGCTACCAATTTCATGATTTTTCATTGAGCATTGTAAGCAGAACACTGATCTCCTTATACATATTAATGAATTTTAATATAATTGGGGTGCCTATCATTAATTAGTTAGCATAGATACTGGAGAACTAAAAAGGCAATAATGCTATTTTATTGCTTTAAAATACAAAAGGCAATAAAATGGCAACAGTCCTTTTGCTGTAGTATAGTGTTTTCAGAAATACCAACACCACTATACAAGAATCGGAAGTTCCTGTGCTTATGCTAATAACATCTGTGTTTGAAGATAAGTACATTCAACACAGTTCTGATCCTACAGGTGCCACAGTAATTTATATGAGAAATAAAAAAACTTTATAAATGCATTTCTGCAAAAATGTACTCAGAAACAACTTTATTTATAGCTCACACCTTTTTTTGCTAAAAATGCATAGTCATTACATATACAGTAGTCAGCATCCAAAAGTGTACAAAGAGTAAATTTTTAAACCCTCCCAAAAGAACCAAACAAAATTCACACTTTTTGTTCATTGCATGCACAGACCCTTAAATGTGATACCTCTTACTAACGAGTGCTTGAATCTCTAGCAGACTGTTTCTCCATATTGTTAACCCTCAGCTACAACCACAAATCCTAAGGCGTTGACATGAAATAGCAAAGCCCTATTTCAGAGTCCTCCAAGTTCTGAGTATGACCCAGGAAGCAATTGCCCTGAAAGCAGAATGCTGCTGGTGGTGTTTCCTAACAGGGAACTTTGAGCAAAAGCCTGCTTCCTTTGTCTTAGTCATTAATTTATTACTGAATTCCGTGGAATAAAGCAGCATCTGTCTAAGCAAGTTGTGAAAATAATTTAACTTTATTCCACACCCAGCTCCAAGACACTAAACATCTTGAATGGAGGTCTGTGTCTTTCAGTGCATGTGACACTTCCTCAGCATCTTGCATCTCATCTGAGGAGAAGAGGGTAGTCTCAGCTGTAACTTGGGTGTTGGTTGCATAGCCCTGACTTACAGGTGTCTAACAGAAGCTAGGAATATACTCGGATAGGGCAAATTTCTAATAGTAGAGGCTTTGACTTTATGAACCACTCAAACCCTTTGATGTCCTTTTTTTTTTTTTTTTGTATCCACTACGGCTGCCAGTTAGAAAAGCTCTTAGAAACATTGTCTTTTACTCAATGGTGCTGTTTATACCAGTCCTTCCAGGTGAAGGGCAGAGTAGGTTAGCAGGATGATTACTCAGGGCTCCACGGCAAAGGAAGAGTACACATATGTGATAAGAAGATCCAAGTTCACTTTCTGCTTAAGAATAGGATTGGCTCCATGTTGTTAGTTTTGGGGAACCAGAGAGGAAAAGAGAAAGTTGTTTGTCTGATCAATATAATTTTATGTTCCCAAATGATTACACATGTTTATTTAAGAGCTTCATTTATTTAAGGTCTTTTTACTCTGATAGGAAGTAGCTTGAAATTCCCAATGGCAATTGAGACGTAATCATAGTCTTACAGACACTGATGGGAAATCTTGCTCCATTGTTTCACAGTAACTGGAATACAATCCATGGCTAAATGAACAACGAGGCCTCATGTCAGCATTACAACATCCCTCGGTACAAGTCACCAGTGAGAATTTCTGAAGAGTACTTAACTCATGTATGTTTTCTCTTTACTCCTGACCCTTAAGCATTTAGTCAGCCTGTTTACTATTGCTTAGGTCTTGATTGCCCCCCACCTGAATCCAGTGGAAATTTTGCCATTAGTTCCAAAGGACACAGGATGTGAATCTCCTAGGAGTATGGCAATGACGAGGGTTTGTCCTACGAGTTCATGATCTAGAAATGTTCATGTTCCTCTCCCTGTGAGATGAGGAGCTACAGAAAAATATAACATTCTCTCTGCCGGAGTTCAGTAATATTTCTTCTTAGCACCTAGGAGGGTCTTTGCATTTTTAAGTGCTTTACAAACATTAGCTAGTCTTCAGAGCAACCCTGCGAGGTAGGTAAGGTATATTCTTCCCATCTTACAGATGTGGAAACTGAGACACAGAGGGTCAAATTCAACCCTGGTACAATTCCAGTGTTTTACATGAATTAAATTCATTCAAAATGAACACAGTTTAAACAACTTGCCCTAGATTACCGAACAGGTAGTGGCAACGCAGGGACAAGAACCCAGGAGTACCTGACTCCTCAGCTTGTTATTGGCCACTTGGTCATTTTTACTCTCATAGGCAATGACAAACAGTATAATCTGGGCAATTACTACAGGTATGATTTGCTTCTGTAAGGCATGTGGATGGTAATCAACCGAGTTAAGTGCAATAATACTTTATGAATGTGCTGCCTCAGAGAGTTTCTTAAACATGAAGTAAAACTTTCATACTGTCATTTTCTGCAGGTGCACTGTTGACAAAAACCCAACATAGTAGCTGGATTCAGCAAATAAATAATAAGCACAACACTTGAACAACTAAGCAATATTATCATTTTAGAAAAAAAAAAAAAGTGTTTCTACTTTTAACCGCTAAATTTCCATAAATGCAGCATGCAGATGAAACCTTTCCCTTTGTTTCCAGACTGCAGATTCCAGTCTTGCTAGCGAAGCAGCTCAGAGCTGCACAGATATCCTGGGTAGTGACATTCAAACAAATACACTGCAGAAGAAGAAATAGCATATTGCCACAGAATACAGGATAATTACTACAGACCAGGTATATCAATCTTACACAAAGATGAGCTTGAAGCTTACAGGTTAGTTGGAAGTGCCCGGAAGCTAGGCTTATTGAATATATGCCGATGTGTAGACTGCAGTTCTAGGCACGTGCTGATTGCGACGGGGGGTGTCCATGCCACCAACACTCTGGGAACGGGCCCCATCAACAGACAGTTCACATTGGCACAGGTATGTCAGTCTGAACATCAGTGTTGGCCAAAGACGGAAAGACACATAGGCGTTTTCAGGCCATCCCCTTGTGCTCCAGTCCTCACCTCGTCCCCCATCGCCACACAGATTCTACCACAAAAGGTCTGAAAAGCCTTTTTGGTTTTAAAGATGAGCTGTGGAGTCCACAGTGTAGACCTTATGGCAGGTACCCAGGCAATAAAAACATTATGACAGGTACTTTGCAAAAAAGTTTGTTTTCTAGGGTGTCCTTATTGGTCTAGTCTGCAGGTTAGACCTCCTGGTCTAAGCTCTGGACACGCTCACGGGTGTTCAGCCATGTGTGCTTTCACACCAAAAAGAGATCCCGCTCCCTTACAAGCCACACAAATGCTGACATTCACTTCTACACGAGTAAACTCAAGCACTGTAGTTATAATATCTTGTTCCACTTTTGACCTCTTTAACTCAGTTTTGTTCTGTCCATATTTACGGAGACTGGCTATCAGACATGGCAAATGGAGCAATTATCTACATACATGTCCTTCACTGAATAAACACAGACACTCAGGTAGCATTTCCCTAGATAACCTCCACTCTTATTGTAACTTTTTAATTTGTAGCCACATTTTAAACAAACAGACAAATGAACAAACATAACATTAATTAGAACTCTTAAAATCTAATCACATCTCCCTGTACCCATTCACTCCTGATTCATACAGCTTGCTTACAGTGGCTCAGAGAGCAGTACTTGCAACCAGCATTTGCAAATAATTCCACGAAGTGCTCAGGCCCATACACGTGCCTCAACGTTTTGCCAATAGAAACTTTTAAACGAAGCAATATTCTTAATATTAGAGCCAGGTACCAAATCTGCAGCGTGACAGGGGCTCACAGGCAACTCTTGTAACTGCAATAAGATTCCAGTAAAATTGCAGTTGGTTGCAATCCAACCTTTATACTGTTATCTGTCGTTGAGATATATATAGATGACCCTGTGTGGCCTAACTGCAAATATCAAATGTATTTTTACAAGTTAGCAACAGCCTTTTTTGACATTGCCTCTTGAGATGTCCTCTACATTGTGACTGACAAACACAAATAGAATTCATTATACAGTACGCTTTAAAAGCCTTTTTTTACATTTGGCTTTTACGGTTGCTTGTTTCTGAGCTGTCTTCTAGTGCTAAGTTTTGCTCTCCCTGGCCTTTTTGATTTCTTTCTTAGTTTTTAATTGCTGGTTGGACATGCTAGTGGCATCTCCCAGGCAAACCCTTCCTACATAATTAGTTTTGAAACTTGGATGAGTCATTGGGCTCTAACTACTGTGCCTCTATTATTTTTATTTGAATACAGCACATCTCAAAGATTTTGGCCTCTTTTTGCAGTTGTGGAAATTCATAGGATGACATCGTTGCAGGTCTTGTTTCATTTGCTTTCTATTGTGAGTTTCCAGGGTTTTTTCACAATATAAAGCACATTTCAAAGCATAACAGCATTGTGAACCAGCCTCCTCTCCCAGTGGTGCAGATCGTTTTCTGCTTTATTGGCAGCTGAATAAAGCAATGCCGTATTTATGACAAAAGTTAATGAAAATATGTAAAATTAAAAATACTTCATGTAGTTTTCATTTTCTTTTAATGCAGGTTGGCAAATGAAAACAGAACACAGGCAGCCACACGAGGCCATGCTGTTTTTTATGGCCCACCGGTGATAACTCAAGAGGCCACAGTTTGGGAACTGCTGTTTCAGAAAATGCTAGCCAATCTCTTCAAGAGACCACATGTGACCCTACCACAAATTGTATACTAGCAGAATTGTGGCTGGCAAAGAATACATATTTTTGTTAGGCCATTCTCATCATTCACTGAGAATCTAAAAGATCCAAACCATTATAGTTAAAATGGGTTACGAAAAAGATAAAATGAAGTGGTGTAATTTTCTTTTAGCTTATGCACTTTCATAGGGAAATTTTCACAAAGCTGACACTGGTACAGGACGTATCAATTATTGGTTTCTGTGATGATTTTGACCCATATTAAAGATTTGACCTCATAATCTGTAGCTATAGTTCTTCCTATATTCCCGTCATAAACAAAGGGGGCTTTGTCTTACAGAAGACTATGGGAGTGGACTCAAAACCTTTTCTTGGGGTTTGGATGCCATGTCCATGAAAACAGGAAAGACCCAAGCAGAAAAGTATTTCCACAGTAGGGGCAAAGAGGCTGAGTTAGAGAGCCGTTACACTATTGTGCAGTATGACACCAGCATTTCCTAAGTACGTACCACCCTTCTTTTTGAAAATGGGGTACACAAGCAGTTTCTCACCTGAACTTCAATTTGTAACCCCCTTGTGTAATATTATTGCATACTTGTTACTTGTTCTGTCAGACAAAATCAAAATGCACCTGTTTAAAGTCTGCACATAGTTTACAAAGATGTCTCTTTATATAGAAAGTAAGTTCAATGTATGGTTAGCTGTTTGTCATGTGAGAAGGATAATACCTGGGTTGCTGTGAAAGGATACTGCTTTGGAAAATATCTCATAATTCCTGGCTTTGAACACCCCCAAAGCTTCTGAAAGAGGACTTCAGAATACCCAGCTGCAGCCACAACTAATCAAAATAGGAAAAGGTGGGGAATGATGAGAAAGTGCCAATATCCAGTACTTGTAGAGCCAGAGTTTAGGTTCTGAACTCAAGATTCAGCAGTACCTTCTTCTGCAACTGATTTTAGGATGGTAAATCTGACAGAGTGCTCTAATTAAAGAGCAGAAGAAACCCGTTTCATGTAATTCTTTAAAAGATCCAGAATGAGATCTCATGCATCAGTTACTCTCTTTACATCCACAGAACTCCCACCGAGCTTGGCAGGGGCTTATAGAAAGTCTGGCATCTGACTTTGACTCTAAAGGGCTGATCTGGGGGTGATTTACCAGGGAAGATAAAGGGGCCCCTTAGCAACCCCCTTAACACGACAGATGTTCCCGACATGCTGGGGGAAGAGCCATGCCATTATGCAGTGCCCTTCTTCTCCCCCCACCCCCACTCCAAACTAGTTTGACCCCTTTCTGGTTCAGTTATTTTACATATCCGTCTATTTTATTTTAGTATCCGAGTGGCTACACCAACCACTCACTGCCTATCTAATTAAAGTCTCTCCATCAACTGGTAATTCTGTAATAATTCACAGCTGTTTCTCCTCTCCCTGTTAAATCTATTGTTCCCTGGCTGAAAAGGCTGCAAGACCTTAAAAATTATAGATAGCTATCGATTTGTTTGCATTTAAAATCCAGTATGTGGTTGCAAAGGCCTGTTACAGTATCACAGAGAAAGATAAATGTCAGTGCATAATCTGCTAGGAGATTTCACGCAGGAGTTGATTAAAAGTCTATGAGTAATCATTGCACAAGTGTCTTCATGTGTATACACATATATACATATATATGTAGCTAATAAATATATAGCTAGATATATAAATAATATATGTATATACAAAGCTAGTTTCAACCTAATTGTTATGAAATTAGTAAGTGGCATTCACAGTTCATGCATTCTTCCTAGTAGCAGAGCTAAATTATTTCAGCTTATACTCTAAGCAGCAACATACCAGTAAGCGTTTGCTTGCTTCCCCTGGTAACCTAGTAGTTTAAAGAGCACGAGCAGTTCCGCCATGGTCATTTTCTCCAGCAACCCTCCGTGAAAGGGACCTGGCTCTTCCACAGGTGCGTTTTCCCCAGGTTTCACAGCATCTTCAGGACTTGGTGGGGCCAGTCTGAGGGTCACCAGTCTGAAGGTCATTGGCCCTGGAGTCTGCAGCCCAAAGGTCACTGGTACGGTGGTTGCTGTCCCAAGGGTCGCTGTCCGGCTAGTCCTGCTTGCAGAGGTCTGTGACGTTGAGGAACCTCCTGACGACCACGGCCAGGCAGAGCGTCAGGAGCAGCATATACCCCACAGTGCCCAAGTAGGTGGGGGCAGCCAAGGGTGCCTTGAGGAACTCGGCCAGCCCGTCCTCCACGTAGTGCACCTGGTCATAGATGCTGAGGAAGGTGAAGATGTGGAAAAGCTGGTGGCTGTGCCCCACGATGTCGAAGAGCCCCGGATGGATCCGCTCGGGGATTTTGCTGACGTTGAAGAAGGCAGCCACCAGCAGCCAGCAGTAGCGCCGGTAGAAGTAGACGAAGAGCGTGGGGTTGCGGGTGCGGAGGTCAAAGAGGAGGCTCTCCAGCATGATGGGACAGGCCATGCTTAGTGGCATGGCGAAGACGAAGGTGCGCACGGCGAAGGGGTAGGCGCAGCAGGCGGCGCGGCTGCGGCAGCAGGCGGCCGTGCAGCCCACGGCCAGCGCCAGGGCCACGGGCAGTACCAGGGCGCGGTAGGCCGCAATGGGCAGGCTGCAGTCCAGCTGCCAGCCCAGCCGCTGCTGCACGTAGCGGCTCATGGCGCCAGCGTCCAGCAGGCTCAGCCCTGGCAGCAGGTAGTAGGAGTAGGCCACGGTGCTGGCAAAGCCGTAGTAGCTGATGGAGGCATAGTCCAGGTAGAAGAAGGCGGCGCGGAGGCGCGGGGAGAGGCAGCTGAAGAGGTGGGCCGTGCAGCTCATGGCGAAGGTGAGCAGCACCCCTGAGGCGTAGCACCAGAGGGGCAACAGGGCCGGGTGGTGGAAGGGCACATCCCCGGCGCCCCGCAGCAGCAGCAGCCGCCCGAAGCGGCTGAGGAAGAGCAGCAGCGGGATNATCGCGGTAACTGGAAACCGGCGGCGCATCCAGTGCTCCCGGGGAGCGGGGAGAGACGCCCCCGCCGCCCCGGGTAGGGTTTCCCGGTGAGGGAGGCGCTGGATACCCGAGCCGCCGTTAATGATTGATGCGGCCGCGGCGCGGGGGGCGGGAGGCCGGGCCCGGGAGAGCCCCGCCGCCGCCGCCGCCCCGGCCGAGCCTCCCTCCCCGCGGCGAGGTGTGCGGCCGGGCCCGGGCAGTGCAGAGCCCGCAGGGCCCCTCTCCGTCGGCAGCTCGCCCGGGG
>VYXH01002463.1:255631-311810 GCA_013397275.1 Burhinus bistriatus | reverse complement strand
CCCCCCCGTGGACTGAAGCCCGCGTGGGGTCAGTTTCCAACTTGCGCGTGTGAAGGGAAATGGTAATTCGAGATCGAGTCTGTTCTTTTGATTTGCGATGAAATTACAAATTTCGCAAGATCGCCCTGATGTTCGCCGCTCTTTTCGGTGTGCCCGCTCTACTTGCTGTAGTGTTTGTTGGTTGGGTTTGCTGATCAGAAGTCCGGGTCGTGCAGGAGTTCGGACAGAGTTGTCCAGAGCTGCGCGCTGAAGCCGGCGGCTGGCTGGCTGCGGGTGTTAACGGGACAGAGCTGCCAGCTCTCTAAGCATCCCCCTCCCGCCAAGAGGTAGAGGGTAAGATAGGTTTTGGGAGATCTGCTGGCAGCCCACGGTTTGAGGATTAGTGAGACTCCCTTGCACTCAGCCTTGTTGCGGGTTTTAGACCAGAGGTATATAAATCTAGCAGGTTTTTTAAAATGTTTTTTATTTTTAATTTTTTATTTTTGTGTGTGAGTGTGTAAATCAGTCAAGGGAGAAGCCACGTTTTGGTTCAGGAATTTCCAGTGCTATATAGATTAACAATTTTTACCCATTTTTGTATTTGGCTGTTTTGTTTTGTTTTGCTGCTAGGAAACTAGCTGAAATGTAGTTACCTTTGCATGTTTATCCAGTTGGTGTTATTAGAGTAGGAGGGTTTTATTTTTGTGTTTCCCTTTTATGTTCTACTCCAGATATTGCCAGGAAACATTTTTTTGGATCTTGCCTTTGGCTTGGAACTGCAAGTAAGAGCTGGACAGAAAACTTTAGTAGTAAAGTAGGTCTTAATTTATGGAGAATAGTTTCCAGGGAATGAGACATTTTGGGATTTCAAGTATAATTAGACATAGAATAATGATTTAATTATTTATTACTGCAACTGATAACATGGTACACAAAACCAACCCAAATGTGATCCCTTTCTTTTCATGGTTACATCATAGACTTTTTTTGTTTTGTCATTTACTATTTCTTTACTGATGATACTCTTTTTTTTAACATACAATAACAGTTAATTTATAAGAACTGTTTTCTGTCCTAGATCTTGGCTCTGCAGAGGTATGTGCAGACACTTAAATCCTCAAACCAAGTCATCCATCCCATTGCATTCAGCGGGACTACTAGAGAATGTAAAGTCAAATGTGTGTTAGTCTGTTGAGCCCTGTTGAGGACATCCTGTATCTTGCCATCTTTGTGCAGTTCTGCCTCAGCCCTCAATTTCCCATTACTCTAGACATATATGCTGTGTTTCCAGTAGTCTTTTTCCCATGCTTTATCTTCTTGTTTTATATTGTCAGTATTATTTTATGTGCCAAAGAGAATAGTGATAGTACAGACCTGGATCCATGAGAACGTTTTTGTTGAAAAGTGACATAAAGACATGCCTAGCTCTTGGGATTTATTTCCTTCAACTTTCTTGGGGGGGGGTGTGTGTATGCAGTGTCTTTTTTTTTGTCATTTCATGAATGCTTGCAATATGTATATCCATAGAGATACTTTTCAGACGTCTGCAGAAAGAAGTATGACATAACAGTACTGAGATTACTAATATTCTTATATTTGTAATTAATTAACGCAAGTATAAAAATGTGTATTTTAGTTGAGACTGTATGAAACTGTGGTTTAATAATCTAAGCAAATAATCATTTTGCTTAATTTCGTAAAGCAATTATTTATCAAACATTTTGATTTTTTAAAATCATTTAACATTCATTTACTTACATATTGAAATTGCGGTTTTAGGCTCCATTTCTTTTGGCGCATTGTGTTTGCAAGTTATAAGAATAATTGTACTTGCAAAACAAATATGTGTTGTAGACTCCATAGGATATGTTTCAGTGGCAATTCCAAGATGTGCTTTTGATGGTTTCTAGCCTACCTCCTGGGAAGACGCAGTGACATTTTATTTTGTGTGTTCTGTGAAGAGCTGTGGCCTAGCGGTTGAAGGCTTTAACACTTACAGTAAGATATGGTTTCTCCCCTTCAGAACATGTGGTGTTTGTGCTTCAGTCTTAGTGTCCAAGTACTCATTTTGAACATCTAGCTAGTTGTTTTGTTTTATAGTGTAAAATCAAATTTACTTCAGTCAGGCATTATCTGTTTGATTCACTATTTGAAAACCGTCGCCGGAAGTGGTACAGGTCCAGGAGCACCCATGGCCTGTGTTGCTGTGGTGGTAACTGCTTTCTATGATACTGTCAGCTTCTCAATAAGCTTGAGAGTCTCTGATGTGAAATGTGTTGCAAAAGCGTCATCTATTCCTTTGTCACTTTGAGGTTAGGATAGCGAGATAATGTGCTTGAGATTTCCAGAAATCTAAATGGGAAAGAAGGACAGAATTAAGGAAGAGAAAACAGAGATTGCCCAAGACTGCACAGGAGGTCAGTGTAGGGTATCATTCTAAAATGTCAGATACTGATTATGTTCAGTTATTATCTTGATGTAATGAAATATTAGCTACTCAGTGACTCTGCCATTTTCTTATTTTATCTTCTGAGAGTAGTGACCATACTGCATGTCCACTGCTTGGGTACCGTGTGGCAGAAGAGATTATCCACTGGGACCAAGCTGTGGGTTTCCCGTATTTCATTCTGAAAGACATTTTAACAACATTCCTCAGGCTTATTGAGTAAGTTATGTGTTAATTAAGTGTTGAAGAACAGTACTTATTTGCTTGTGAATGGACAGCTTTCCTTGGTAAGTTAGTGTATGAAGAGTGGCAATGTAAAATCTGTATGTGTGGTGAATTCCAGTTAGGTGTAGCATTCTGCAGGATGGTGAAACTCGTGATCTTTAACTTTCCCTGTATTGTTGTTCAGTTGGTGACCAGGAGCAGGAGAGGCATAAATGTGTTCCTCTGTTGACGGAAATTTAGAAGGTGGTGTCCTTCTCATCTCCTCTCTAGCAATCGAGAGTTAAATGTTGGCAGCTCCTGTTCATCTGAGTTTAAGGTTATAATGGAACAGCATTCCTTGTCCATTTACTTTTGTGTTGGCAAGTGATACCCATTTAAATAGTGAATAACATTAATATGCACTATTCCAGTAAATGTAAAGAGTAAATAGATTAGCTATAAACTAATTTGCAGGTGTTTGCAAGCATTTATTTTCTAGACAGTTTGATAGAGAAAGGAAGACTAAAAAAGACAATTTAGGCTGGAAACCTCCCTGCCTTTGCTGGATTTTAACATCTTAATTTAAGCTGTGATTCCATGTGCTTTTCCTCAGGATCAGTGCTGGCAAACCTATCCTAGCCTTAGCTACTTTTTCCCTCCCAAACATTGGCCTCTTTAGTTGATTTGGGGTGTGGGGGGGAGGGGAGCCTGCTATGAATTGGAAACTGGTTTGGCTGAACCTCCCCATCTCTCTCTTACCTGGGTGATCAGTTAGATCTGGAAAAGTGATCTAGTTCAGTGCGAGCAGCTGCCCAGTGTGGGGGCAGAATCAATGGGAGGTGTTGAAACGGGACGAGAGTGTCTTGCACTAGAGTTTCTCCTGAACGCTTTACCCTGAAGCTAGTGGTTTCTGCAAGGGCAGGGCTTTCATTTATGTTTAAGTTGTAGCCATTAAAGTTGTAAAAATAACATTCAGCATTTGGAAGGCCACAAGGATTGCCTTCTGGGTTTTATTGGCAGCTTTTGTTGCTTTTTGTTGTTTTACTAAATGGTGTCAGTATTCATTAAGAAAAAAAGTTTATGTTATACAGCATATTTTTAAGCATTTGTGAAATAACGTGATTGTGCCAATTTTGCCCAGACATTGTTAAATTTGGAGAAACTATGGAGAGCTGGATTTGTGGGCACTTGCACTGCTGACAGGAAGGAAGATTTGGGAGAGCAGTCATCTCTTCTCTATTTGCTTTGGAAGCTGCCATGAAGCTGGAAGAAAATTTAAACATCAGAATCTGAGAGAGGGCTCTCTGCTTTGGCTTTCTGATAGGAATTTGTCATAAATCTCATTTGTATGGTCCTTTGAAGATTTTTTTTTTTTTTTTATTCTCTTGAAGGTTGAGTAAACTTGGCTAGATTTGGTAATGGAGCTTTGAGCGACCTGACTTCCAAGGCTGTGGTTTGACAGGGCTGTATTTTACTGGAATGCCTTTTCAGCAGCCTGCATTGCTCCTTCAGTTATGCTGGCACAATTCTTTGAGGGACCTGTGCAGTGAAAGAGATTGAGAAAGTGATCCAGCTGGAAAATAGTCTGGTTTGGAGGGGAGTTGGGGGGGAAGATAGGTTTCATGCAGAGTGGTAGAGGCAGTGAATTGGGATTAGGAGGACGTAGATTGTTTATGCTGGCAATAACTGAAAGATGGATTCATTGCATTTTTGAACATGAAGGAGCTAGCCTCACATCTCAGACATCACCAGGTGCAGGACAGAGCTTTGGGTATGTTTCTTTTAGCAGTTAGTTCAGTTGAGCTGCTTAACCTGATGAGAAGCCTGTTCCAGGTTTCAACGCAGGTGGATGACATCTTCTGAAATGCTCCTCTCTATGAATCTTTAAAAGACACTGTGGTTCTGCTGAGTCAACTCAGCTGGTGTAACTCTTAAGGAAACAAAATTGCCCCTTTGGTCAAGGCAGTACAGATGGATGCGAAGTGCAGTACTGTGAGAGGTAGTTCTTTTAATAGCTGCATTTAGAAAGAGGCAGATAGCAACTTGTAATTTTGTCAAGAATCATTTCATCTTGTGCTTTTTGGGTAAGGTTGCTTGGATGGTCAGAAGCAGCACCAAAGGTATGAACTAAATTTATCGTTGGGAAGAGAAGACCTTAAAAATAAGAACTGTTTAAGGAGGAGAATAATGTGGCTCTGCAAAGCTGCTAGTTGCTGTGCAAGAAAGTTGTTTTAAAAGCTAGAACTGCTTTTAGAAGTTTTCAGAGTGCATTTTAGTCAAAATTCTGTTGCTTGGCTGATGTTCAGAGTGGCTTGCTCCACAGTGCTGTGGTCCCTGTTGGGTTGAGGAGTGCTGCTGTACTTCTACCTCAGTGACTTCCAGGCTTTTTTGATTGTTGGCCTGCTTTTCTGCTGTTAGCCTGCAGAATCTCTTGCATTCTGCAGTGCATTGAAAGCCTTTCAAACAGTATCATCTGCTCTGTTGCTGGAGAAACAGATTTAGTGTCCGTTACTTTTTTTTTATGTTCTTCCTTAGGATATTGTGTCTTAAGTGTCATTGAGCGTTGGTACTGTTTGTTACTGTGTGTGATGCCTTGTTTTTTCTCCTCCCTGTAAGCAGCTTCAGCACCCATCCCTGTTGGAAGTTGTCACTTCCAAAACTTCTGTAAATGAAACAGATGTGGAGAATTGAGAAATGGTCATTTCATTCTGCTGTTGCCAAACAACCTCCTTCTCCCAAGCAGTGCTAGGTCTCGACTCTGTTAGTATGCTAAGGCTGACGGCATTGTATCAGTCCACATTTGAGGTTTATCTTTTTAACTGCAGGTCTAAACTTTTTTTTTTAAGGGTGGAATTGTAACTGATGGTTGCTGCAGGGTGCCAGTTGGCAGCAGGAAGAATGCTGTTTTCAAGCTCTCAAATTCTTTTGCACCGTGTCTTTCTTCTGTCTGTGTGATGTGCTATACGTTCGTAAACTCTCTGGGGGAGGGCAGGTTTCCTTAAGCTACATTTTTGCAGTAGGTAGAGCTGTGGATACCAGATTACTGATTTGAGTGCCATAGGCAGTTGTGAGTTGCAAAAAAATCCAGCACCACATACAGAGGAAAAGTTTGCAGGAAGAAGTGTTAGTAAAAGATGCTTGTGATATTTGCTTCCATGTGTATTTTAATGAACTGCTACTGGTACATGTGAGCTAAACTTTTTATTAACTTCTGAGCAAAGATGTGCCTAGTGAGTAATGTATAGTGTTGTAGGTAAGTGGATTTGGGAGGTCTTTGAGAGCAAGGTGTAATTGGGGTGTGTGTTGTTTTTTCCACCTTTCTCTTTCTTAAAAAAACCCCAAACATATATTCCTAGGAGCCTTTTTCTTCTCCAGTTTAAGGGTTGTATCTTTGTGTCTCTCTTTACCTTTGTGGACTTAGTTCTGGTTCTTGAAGTGCTGTCTACCATTTTTTCTAAATTGATTTGACTGTAAAATGTAGGAATATATTTGTCCAAAGATAAATGTCTCTATCTTAGTTGATGAAAAAGCATGATGTGAAATGAAAACAAGTTCTAGGAAATTATCTTCTAGAGTAGCATTTGGTGCTTGTCTGTTCTAGAATACTGGAGAGGAGCACTGTATATTTCTATTTCTGGTAGAAACTGTAAATTCTTGGTAATAGGGAGAAGTACTAATGTTCTGTAACTAATGAACAGATTTCAGCTAATGGAAATGTTTTATTTTGACTTAAATCTCAATTTAGATATGAATTGTGCATCAGGCAGTTATGTCTTAATAGTAGATGTTATGTCTGAGGTTTTCTGGAATCTGGGCATTACATATTTTAAAAATGTGTTCAGTCCTGTCTGTTGGAGTGTTCTCCATCACTTAAACTCATTTAAAAACCTGATTTTAAAAAAAAGTCTGTGCAAATTTTGTATATGTGCTGGTTTATGTGTTAAAGTTCAGCCACAGTTTAATAATGTTAGTTAGTACATACTTGCAAATTGGACTTAAATTAGTGTTCTTGAGGTGGTCAGTGTCCATCTGTGCACAACATACTAAGAGCGGTTTTGGAAATGATTTTATAGTAAGGCAAATATAATCAAGCGCTTTATGCAATCTTTAACAACCTTTAATGACAACTCTTGCAGATTCAGTGTAAGAAACAATTTTTTTTCTCTGCAGTGGTGCTAGTGGCATGTTTATAAAATCCAGATGTGGAAATTTAGATGTTTTTAATGGTAGCAAGAACAGTCTGTCTTTAATCCCTTTTTTGCCTTATTGACATTGTTCATGCTGTGACCCTGTTTAGATATGAAATTAAAATACATTACATGTATCTTTGTTCTTGGATTTTTGGATGTTGAAGTTGAAATAAAAATCATATTCAAAGAACTGAATTAAAAAAAACCAAACAAACAGAGGTTGTTTTTCCGTTTCTTTTTCTTTGCCTTACCTCCTCTTCATTCTCTCTTCAGGTCAGAGCGCCAGATGCAGTACACACCACTGGATCTGCTGATACGCATGTAAGTCCAAAATATTTAAAAACAGCAAAAAAACCCCCCACACAAACAAAAAAACCCAACCAAAGCCACAAACTGAAAATAGGCTTGTTCTCTGAAGAAAACTACTTGCTGCAGGCAGACTCTGCTACATTGGGTATCTAATCTGTAGGTGTTTGTAAACGAACCATTGATTTTCCTGTTTAAAAATATCCTTGAAACTTTCAAACTGCCACTACTGTAGGAAGCTCTGCTGCATGATACTGCATTCATAATAGATACTTGAACAGGAAGAAGCTGTAAGGACTCTGTATATGTTTATCTCTTATACTGAGGAATTGTTCAAAATATGAGGTGATGAATTGTAAGAGTCACTGTATATTAAAGTGTCTTTTTGGATAAAGTTGGCTTCTCAAAAATGAGGTGGTGTGACCCTGATGTCATCCTTTATTTTTCTTTCTAATAGAATATACTTAAAGCAAAAAGTAAGAATAATTATCTAGTCTTTTTTTTTTTTTTTTTCCCCTTTACTGAAGAGACCTTTGCCTGGTTATGTGGTTAATGTGTTGCTTGAAGGCGTACCTATTCCTGAGCTAAAATGAAAACAGGCAGCAAGAGCCAAGCAGAGCGTTAATACCAGACAATTCATTCTGTGGTTTGGGTTTTCTTCAAAATGTCAATTTGATTTTGTATATGAAAAAGTCAATTACTAGCTGTTAAATTGCTTATAAGATAACATTATTCAAGTTGTGATAGCAGAAACTTTTCACAAAGAAGTAGATCCTTTTATTGATTTGCTTTACTTGCTACAATTTGGAAAACTACTCTTTTGAATATTTTGTGTTGTCCATGGAACTGGAACTTCAGTACTTTGTGCTACCTTCTAGTCAATGCAGCATTATGTTTGCTTTCATACAGTGCTTTGATTACTCAGCTAGAAGCTTTCTCTTTGCTTCCATCACTTGCTTCACCCTGTATTCTGTTTTTTGAAGGAGGAAGGCCTTAAAGTTTTGTATAGCTCTGTTAGGAATTCTGTGAAGCTGCATATCGTTAATAATAATGTTATAATTGCCTACTGGAATGTAACTAGCAGGCATAAATTAGTTCAGTTCTGTTAATTTATCTTGCTGTAGCCACTGTGAAGGTGGTGGATTTTGGTTTTTTAATTTTTTTTCTGAGACCCTTCCTAAACTGAGGAGATCTTGGTACCAGGACTCTTGTTATCTTACAGCTGCTTCCCTTATGTCACTAGAACGGTATATTCATGTGGCTGATCTGCAGGTATCCTGTAACGTTACTGTGAGAGATTATTTCCTGATGACAGGATAAATTTTGGGTAGGAGTGTGGTATTTGTTTTGTCTGTGTTGCCGTGCCATAGCAATATGCCCATGTTTTGCCAAGGTTGTATATTGTTTGTCATACTGAAGTATAAGCTGTCTTTCAGACAACAGGAAAACTGGATTTTATTAGCTTTAAAAACGTACAGATGCATGAAAAGCTCCTGATAAACCTGTCACAGCAGCTCACATTGACAAACATAGTGTCATACACCAGATGACTGCACAGACAACGCTGCATTAATTTGTAACTGATAATTTTCCTTTTAATGATGAAGTAGGGAACGTTTTTCAAAGAAGTATGAGCTATTCCGGTCATCTGCTTGGCACAGATCTAAGAGGTGTTTGTGATACTAAACGAGGATTATAAACTGAAAAAATTTCAAACAGTTGTTTTTCACAATGCTTTTTTGTATGTAAAAAATTCTGAATAGGAAGCTGATACTAGAAATAAAACCCTTTACTAAGAAAATTATTCCCAAAGGAATTCTTTGTTTTTTAAAGAACTGTCATTGCAAAAGTGGTAGTTTTAAGCATCACTGTGCACTGTGTAAGAACATCCAAAGTATTTTGAAGATAAAGGCTAATAGCTTATAGTCTTTTGTTTGTTTTTTTTTTCTTGTTCTTATGCTGACTCTTTAGGAATTGCTGTGTTAAACTAGGATTTTCCAGAGAAGTATCTTATGTTTTCTCTCCTTTCCTTCCCTTCCCATTGCCCATGTCTTTGGAATGCGGTCTTCATCCTGTTATCTTTCCTCTCTCAACGCTTTACCACCTGTTAACTACCTAAATAGAATCTTAAGAATTCTAATTCCATACTCTTCAAAATGACTATGTGGAGTCCTTCCTTCGTCAGGTTTTCAAGAAGGGAGGAATGGAGGTTAAATTACCTAAAACAGAAAGAATCTAGGAGCTGAATGTGAGGTCTTTTGTTTTATTTAACTAGTAGCTGAAAACCTCAAGAATGCATTTGCTTCTTTGAGCAAAAATCCTACATTTAACCTCAAAGTACAACTGAAATTTTGCATCCATTTTGTTCTTCAGTTATACCTGTTCAACATGGCGCAGACATTCTTCTGGCCAAAATAGTCAGAAAAGCTTTTAGAAGTTTTCTTTCCTTTTTCTTTCTGGAAATTCAATCAAAAAGATTTCCAATCAAAAATATTTCCAAAGGTTTAGAAACCATGTGTTGTGTAGTGATAAGATCTCCAGGCTCTTACAGTAAGTACCCTTCAGATTTCAGCTGTGTTTGAATGGTATATGAAAAACTTTCTCATTAAACCAAGGGTATTTGTTTTTTAAAAACATAGATTTAATTTTTTTCATTGTATTAAATAGTGGCAAGTTCAGAGAGAAGTACAGGAAGCCTTTTCTTTGTTTTGTTTAGGTTAAGTCACTTCAGGTAGAAAGTTTCTGGTCCAAACCAAGGTAAAGAGTAACATTATTTTAATTGTTTTGTAAACAGTTAAGATGTTTGTTTTCTTACTCCTTTTGCAGCCTATAATGGAAAGCAAACTTAAAGCATTCAGTATTGGCAAAATGAGTGCTGCCAAACGGACTCTGAGCAAGAAGGAGCAAGAAGAATTAAAAAAGAAGGTAATGGTATAGCATTGCAATTTTATTTTGTACGCAGAGCTGAAATAAGTTTGCTTTAGCTTACAACCAGCTTTATCACCAAATTTCTATATTTTGATAATTGTAGCTTTCTGAGAACAAAAGTGAATTGTATTTTGCTTGTTTAATTTGTTCTTGGCATCCATGGCATTAAGATAGGGAGAGAGAGGCTTGCTTCTCTCTCCTTCTGTCTAAGAAATCAAGTTCTTTGTCTTCCTGAATTACAGCAAGCCATTAATTGTTTTATTGCTTAACATGAAGACAGCCATCACTTTAGGTTATTTTCTGTTCTTCATTTGCTCTCTATCATTGGATTTCAGTAATTAGAAAGAGTCCTCTCTGAAATTGTTTCAATGCGCATCCTTGTTATTTTGTAGAACATATTTTTGTCTAATGGCTTCTTTTGGAATTAATAAAAACATTAACATTTGATACTGAATTTTAGGATACTCGGGAGCCTCTGAATTTTAGGAAATATGTAACTTGTGGTTGGTAAGGTGGAAGTTTTGAAAATTTTGGCCTTTGAACTTCACACACACAACTCTTAGTATTTTTCAGTGGGATATCTCCTGCTAGGTTGTTGGAAATACTAGCCTAAAGAAACATGGTAGTGCTAAATTTAGTGTTTCACTCAACTTTATTGAGTCATTGAATTAACTTCTTCTCTGGGAAATGCATAAAGGTGGTCCAGTTGTTAATCTCCTTCAGTCACATGGGTTGAGCATAATGGGTAGGATGGAATATGTATTGTTCTCCGATGCTTAGGTCAACAAAGCTCCAGTCTCATAATGCTGGTCTTTCATATGATCTTTTCTATTTGGCATCTTTTGAATGTTAAATTGCCATGTAAACTCTTGTAAATGAACAGTCATATTTGAGCATACAGGCTTTATTTGCTTTATGTATTATGTGCTGTGTTCTTCCCACATTTCTCGGAAATTTGAATTCTGTCTAAAATTGAAACTCATTTGATGCAGTTTGTAGCATGAACTCTAGAAAATAAAAAGGAATATCACATAGCTAATTTAAGAATAGCTATCTAGTGAAGGTTGTTCTGTGATGATAGTAAATAGATTAACATTTGCTGTGTAGGAGGATGAGAAGGCTGCTGCAGAAATTTATGAAGAATTCCTTGCTGCCTTTGAAGGAAGTGATGGTAATAAAGTGAAAACATTTGTAAGAGGAGGAATCGTTAATGCATCTAAAGGTATAACTAATCTTTTTTTTGGGGGTGGGGGTGGTGGATCAATTGGCTTTGAGTAAAGATGAAGGTTGGCTTTGAATTGCATTTTAAAATTAATATGTTATGTTAGAAGCAGCAAAGGAAACAATGCTAAAATCTACTTTATGATTTGACTCATTAGGTAGGTAGTGATGTGATTTGTCTTTTAAACTTCAGAGGAAAAAACGCTTTGTTTTAAAATACCTAATACTTGTTCTTTTTCTTCATATTAAAAGATATAAATTACAGAAAGTTTGTATTATCACTTTTTAAATGAAATAATGTATTGAATTGAATGAACAAGACTACGGAAGAACAGTATTCTTTCTAGTGAACAGTATTGTGCAGCATTAGTTAATACAATTTGTTTTTCATTTGCCTCTAATTTCAGAGGAGCATGAAACAGATGAAAAACGGGGTAAAATCTATAAGCCTTCATCACGGTTTTCAGATCAAAAAAATCAACCAAGCCAGCCATCTAATGAGAAGCCTCCATCGCTCTTAATGATAGAAACTAAAAAACCTGTAAGTTTCTTATTTGAATATTAACAACATACTTAGGAAGTATTTAGAAGTGCTTAGAAAAGGTCTGTGTGATCTTGCAGAGTAGTTTCATCTGCATTTATCACATACTGAAAGAAGGTGGAAATTTTGATTTGCTTAATCCCATAGCAAATAACAAGATGGTGAAATGCAGAGGTCCAGTAGCCCTGTATCCAGCATGATATACGTAGTACTGCACTTTGATTTGGCTGCTGTATGTTTTTACTGTGTTCCTGCTAACTTGAGACAGGCTTCTCATGAGTACAGATTTAGTGACTGTTGCAAAGTAACAGTATCTCCAATCCTGAGAATTTGTGAAGTTTTAAAAGGAATTCTTCTTGCTACCATCTGTTTTTAGGTTTTTGTAGCTTAAAAAAAAAAATTGACCTTTGCATTGATCCCGGTTTTTCTTGGTGAGGTTTTTTGAATTTTTTTTTGTGTGTGGTGTTTGAAAAGGCCCTTTAGCTCTTTGAGTTGTACCAAATAAGTTGTAGAACTAGCACATTTTTGAAGCTGAACACCTTGTTTCTGTTTAATTTATTTTGACTTCTGCATGGTTTGATAATTTTTTTTTTGTTCTTAAACTGAGTTTTCATCATAAAAACTTAATGGAAATATTATGAACAAACTTAGTCTTCAAGTGATAGTTATGCATGATTACTGTTACTACTGTATATGTGTAATATGTAATTAATGTCTTGGTTGTCTTTAAAAAATCTTTTAATAGAGCTTACTACAATTTTTAAGCTTAAGTGAAACATACGATACTGCCTGTTAGGGTGGCAAATGAGATGTAATGCGGTAATTGTGGGTAATCCCATCCTAGCCTCCCTCCAGCTTTAAACAAAACTCAAATTTAGACTAGTGGGGTGATACTGGATGGCAGTTTTGATTTTCATTGTATGTAGAGGTCTACAGTTACAGAAATGAATTGTAGCATTTTTTTATTATGATGAGCTCTGTTCTGTCATATGCGAGTTTTTGTATTGTAAGAATATTGCTGTTTTTCAAATTTGTCATAAATACTTAACAAGTAATGCAATCAGTTTACTCACTTGCCCTGTCCAATGGTGATTGAAGATAATGAGGTAAAAATGATTTTATTTATTTGGCAGACCATCCCCAAAAACAAAAACAAACAAACAACTTTGCCTGGGGTGAGTAGGAAGTCCAGTTTTTCCGAAGCTGTAGTGTGTAACACAATAAATATTTTGTATGTCTGCCTATTGGAAACGTTTTCATTTAAATTTGGTTATATAAAAGCAATGTTGTTGAAGATAAGAGTTCACATGAGTTAGTTAAGGTGCATATATTACAGTAAAAAAAAAAATTACAGTTAAAAAAAGTATTACAATTTCCATATTTGTCATTCAAGAGCGTTTTTTCTGAGGATCTTGAACTATGTAGAGTAACTGTTTCTTCAGACCTGTATTTATATCTGAAAGGAAGCAAAAGAAGGAAATTCTTTTCACATAGAATGTTTGTCTCTGGATAAAATAATTGAAAAAATATATATATGTAAAAGAACTTACATATATATATATACACATATATCAATTTAATTAGAGCATGATGG
The DNA here is from genome assembly GCA_013397275.1 of Burhinus bistriatus. Taxonomy (NCBI): domain Eukaryota; kingdom Metazoa; phylum Chordata; class Aves; order Charadriiformes; family Burhinidae; genus Burhinus; species Burhinus bistriatus. Next base: position 298,401 of record VYXH01002463.1, on the reverse strand, counting down.
TTTGCTAGGGGTGTAGTCAGCTTCTAAGTTTCTAAGTGGAACAGACTGACAAAATACATTACAGATATTTTAAATTTGTATGTTGTAGAGAGAATGTTTGATCACACGTGCTGCATTGTAATAATAAGTAACAAAGTTTAGTTTAAGCTATCCTTAATTTTATATTTTCTAGCTTTGTGTTTGATAGCACTCAGTCTTAACGTCTTCAAGTCTGTATGTTTTGTTTTTTTGGTTTTTTTTGTTTGTTTGTTTTTCTTTTCTCCTGTAGTTTACTTGGTTTGAAAGCTGTGGGTAAAATATGCATGGAAATTATCTAAAATTTTGTTACATACATTTAATTTTTGTTTTATCTGCTGAAATGTTGGCTGATATATCTTTAATTTTAGCCTTTGAAGAAAGGAGAGAAGGAAAAGAAAAAGAGTAATTTGGAACTTTTTAAAGAAGAATTAAAGCAGTAAGTTTGACTATTTTTTACTGTAAATAAAGAATATGTAAGGTTTTTACCTTGTTTTTACAGGCAATGTTTAGGATCGTTCTTGCTAAGCTGTTTCCCAAAGTAGGTTTTTGTTTTATTTTTCTCCAAATGCTTGTGGAGTGGTATGACTTAATTAGCAATAGCAATGATAATTAAGTCAGAAACAGAGTAATTATAATAATTTATCATAAACAATGATAAACAGAGTATGAACCCATGCTGGTAGATGTTTGATATAGATGTCTGCGATTTGCCTGGATAATCAGTTGTCATCTAATTAGTGCTTTGGTGTTCTGTGATACTTCTGCCCGTTCTTATGCTGATTGGTGAGAGGATGTGTTTACCACTATTGCTGAAAAGGACTTCTTTTTTGAAATCTAGCATCGACCAGAGGCTATAAAATTATCAAAAAATAAACCAAAAAAGCCCGGTATACTGGCTTAAATCTTTGTCTGTTGAAATGAATGGATTTCTTTGCATGTCAGAGATGTTTGATTGTGACCTTTGGAATAGTTTGGTACTGCATTCCTAAGCAGAATATCAAGAACAAGTAACCAAAAAAGTTACATATAATTGCATAAAGTATTTCAGAGATCCCAGTAAGTGAATGACTGGCTATGTTTCCAGATCTACTGAAGGTGATTTTTGGATCAGTTAGGTGCGAATAGAACCACCCATCTACCAGGATAAAAAAATGGAAACCTAGGTTTAAGTTTGTTTCTGTGACAGCGGCTATCAGTGTGTTACTTACAAATGGAACTTGGGATGCAATTCCATTATAAACTAACAAGTGTGAACCTGTAAATGAGAACACTTGTTAACATGGTCTCGTGTGTTGTTAAAGTTAGTGAAGGTACAGCAAGACAAGTAGGTACTGTAATGGATGTTCAGGTTTTTGGTGTTGACTTTTGATGGGGAGGTAGCAAAGAGATTGGTAGCAAATTGAAATGTGTTTCAGACTCAGGAAGAACAAGAAGTTTTGTCAGTGTCTCTAAAACTATATCCAGAAGAATTGTAGTATGAGCAGCACGTATTGAATGTAACTGAGTGCCATATATTTGCCCTGATGTTAGAGATGGAAAACAAAATAATCTGTATGCATTATAAATCCGTAAATGGCTCTTGTGAGTAGTGTCTGAACTTCACTGCTGTCTGTTCATTAGTTGATGTAAAATAATTTAATTGACAGCCTTGTATTCCTGGTACACAATATCTTCGTACCAGGATTTAAGGCCAAAACTACAGAGAACCAAATAGTTACTTGTGCGAGTACTGTCCTCAGAGGTATAAACTGAGATGAGGTCCTGTATGTTCTGGAAATGGTCATATGGGGGTGTCTGTCATTCTACAAGGTGACAGCCTACATGAATAAGGCTTAGAAGAGGTAGGAAGAGAAGGTAGACACTAAGGAGTTGTGTGCATCTTGAAAAGTCTTCTGAATGGTCAATGCATCTCTGGCAGTTGGATGTGGAATTCGGGTCACTTTTTCAGAGGGCAATTCTTATTTCTGTTCTTGTAAACTGCTTCTTAAACCAAGTCAATTCTGTTTGAGATTAAAACACAGTATGAATGAGAAAGCGTGTAGCTGGAATAATTCTGCTCGATAAATTCTAATTGATTAAAACAGAAATTCAAACATACTCACAGTTTGAAATTTTTAACAAGTCCATTGTTTAATATTAAAAATTCTCCTATTCCTAAAGTTAATTGAAAATTTTAGAATAAAACCCTCAAAAAGCTATCGTTATTTACGTTAAACTTGTTTTGTAGAATACAAGAGGAGCGTGATGAAAGACATAAAACAAAAGGTAGATTGAGTCGTTTTGAACCACCCCAGTCAGATTCAGATGGCCAGCGTCGTTCAAGTAAGTAGATGTTATTTTTTATGTTTGTTTGGGCTACAAAATTTGTGGACTAAATTATATATATTTTTCTTCTATTTATTCAGTGGATGCTCCTTCAAGAAGAAACAGATCATCTGGTGGTAATATAGATTCTTTTCTCATTCAATATAACGTTGTCACTTAAATGCATAGCAAGGTTTAAGACTCCTTTTTTTTTTTTCTTTTCCGTTTTTTCCTCCATCATAGTATTGGATGATTATGCCCCAGGGTCACATGATGTTGGAGATCCAAGCACAACAAATTTGTATCTTGGAAACATTAATCCTCAAGTAAGTTTAGAACCAAGGAGTGGAGTGCAATGTTGTCATGTTTGAGTCCAGCTGAATTTTTTATTTAGTGGCAATTTTCCCCCTTTTTTATTTTAAAACTTATGTGTATGTTTAAACCCATATACTAGCTAAAATCGGTGAGTGTAGAGGCAGTGTTCATTTAAATAAGTGCTCTGTACATGATGCTGCAAAGGTTTAGACTGTCAGTTACTGGATGCAAAAATGCTCAGTTAAATTTTTTTTTTCCATGGATATCTCCATACAAGGTGGATCATATATCAAAAATTTGAGTGTGCTCCATTTAAAATGCAATTTTTTAAATTATTATTTTTGCAGTAGATCACATTGGGGAGGTGTCAATGAAATGTTATTTTTCAAGAAACTCAGAAAATTAAAGTCTCTACATTTGGACAATAATATGAATGAATATCTTAAATACAGCAGTAAGATGCTAATTTTTACCTTTTTTCACATAGATGAATGAAGAGATGTTATGTCAAGAATTTGGGCGCTTTGGACCGTTAGCAAGTGTTAAAATTATGTGGCCAAGAACTGATGAAGAAAGAGCAAGAGAAAGAAATTGTGGCTTTGTTGCCTTTATGAACAGGAGAGATGCTGAAAGAGCATTAAAGAATTTAAATGGTAAACAGATTTCTGTTTGTAATTGTAATTATCTTTGTAGGAATACTGAAGAGTAACTGTAAGCATATCCTCAAGTTGTTTTATCGACTAGTGGTAGATATACTGTAACTCCAGTAGATACCACACTGGCAGTGATTTTAGTTTATGCTGGCTGTTTACTAGCAGCTGAATGTCATCAAACTGTAGCCTACACAAGGGCTGGGAATACTGGTGGCTTTTGCTCTGATAAAGATGTAAAACTTTTGACTTTCAAAGAAGTGAGCAGGAGGTAATGTTTGATAATCTCTCCTCTGTAAACAGACTATTTTAAGAAGGAATCTTACTTGTAGGTGTTTACCAACGATAATTTTTTTTTGTGAATAAATGTAACTAGTGCACAGGATATAACAATTGGTGATAAATATGTTACATTCTTTTGAGTAATGGCTAAATTTCTCATACCGAAGGGGTAACTGGACTGCACCAGACATGTAATTTTGCGTATGGACTATCTTGTCTATCTTTTATTTGAAGAAAAACAAAAAAAAAACCCCAAAGTCCCAAAAAGACTTAGATGGTGAAGAAAGCTATGTCATTACAGTTCAGGAAGAGCCTGAAAATCAAAAATCGGCATCCTTGACAAAAAGAATAGAAAATGAAAGGTTGTGCTTGCATAGCTTACTCAAAATGATCCTTTGCTAGGACCATTAGTAAGTAGGCTTACAATATGTAGGAGGTCTAATTGGTTATTACATTTGGTTTTGAAAAACATAATTTGAAATTTATTATTATGAACAAAACATTTTGAATAATTGAAGTGCAGAAATAGTGCTGTTTAAAAATTACTCTGTTCCTTCTGATGTGCAGAATAGCAAAAGTTTTTAACTTCCCCCCGCCCCCCCCAACAATTCAAGTAATTGTGTACTGTAGTCTCCTGAAAATATACACTGGGGGCAAATTAATAAGATGTTTCATGTAATAGGCTTTCATTTGCACATGATGTGATCCGATAGATGTGATATGCTAATCGACAATGTAAGTAAAAAGTAAAGCAGGGTGGGCAAACATAAATGCTGCACTTGCATGGAGAAATACTGAGTGATGCAGAACCAATTTATAACAGAATGGTGTGGTTTGTTGTTTTTGTGTTTTGGATTTTTTGTGGTGTGTTTGTTTTTTGTTTTTTTTTTTTTTAAAAAAACTTTCACTTTTTCAGGCAAGATGATTATGTCGTTTGAAATGAAGCTAGGCTGGGGCAAAGCTGTACCTATACCACCACATCCGATATACATTCCGCCTTCTATGATGGAGCATACACTGCCACCTCCTCCGTCAGGACTGCCTTTTAATGCCCAGCCTAGGGAGAGATTGAAGAATCCTAATGCTCCAATGTTACCACCACCAAAAAACAAGGAAGATTTTGAGAAGGTAACTTACAGTACCCTGGGCCATATCTCATTGTTAAATATTACATCTGTGACAGTATTTCAGTGGCTTCATAGATTTGCATTGTCCAGGCTGACTTTGGTGGCCCTTAGTCTGCAAACTCACTGGCTCCCTGCTGTAGCCCAAGGGAACCTACTTAATTCCTGAAGCTCTGTTTCATGTCTGCGTTAGTGTATAGTATATTGGGTCTTGATTTATTTTAGTGCTGCTTTAAATCTGGCTATCATTTTCCCCCTCCAGGCTCCCTGGATTTTTTTCTCCTACGTCCCCCCCTTTTGTTGGCTGCCAAATTGCAGTATCTAAATTGTTTTCTTTAGAGAATATACTACATTTTAATTTTGGTAGCATTATTTTTACACTAGAGGAGTTGATGTATTTTGTGTAGAAGGTAATTATTCTGGACATTGAGTAAGTATTTTATGCTACTTACGGAGTCAGTTTTCAAACTTTTTTTCCTGGAATATTAGCTGATTAAAAGGGTAAGTATCTTGTAATCACAAATCAACTTGATTTACATTTGTAAGAATTTGTTGATTTCTTTGAATGACACTTAAATGGTAGGGCTGTTTTTTGTAAGACTTGGGAATAAAGTAATACCAACGTGATCCAAGTCAAATAGTTTAGAATCTTTTCATACATTTAAGAACTCCTTTCTTAATTATGTTCAGTGTAGTACCTATTCAGTGCATCAATGTACATTCTGACAGGAATGTTCTGATACTTTGCAATTAGTGAACCTTTATGGTTCACTGACACAACCATTTGCATTTTGTGTAATTGCTTAGTTATAACTTCACAGCAGTGATTGCCTGCAAAACTTGTGATAGATGTGTAGTATTTTCATTGCATATGTATATTTTTGCTTGTTACTTGTTAACAATACTCACATATTCTATGTTTATTATCTGATGTGACTTCATATACAGACTCTGTCGCAAGCCATAGTCAAAGTGGTTATCCCAACAGAAAGGTACATGTTTTTCTTTATTATTACTGATCTAAATATAGAAAATTTCCCCTTCGGAATTTTAAAGAAAAATGGTGATGTTGAGGAAAAAGGTAATGGCTTGACTGAGCAATGGTTCTTTCCTGACACTTGAGAGAAATGTGTGTGTTTTACAGTCTTATTACCCTTAACTTTTTTTTTCCTAATGAGGTTAGATTTAAGTAATTATCTTTTGTGTTGAATTTGAACACTAGAAGTAGTTGCAGGGTAATTTTGTGAGTGAACACTAGAGTGAAATAGCTTATCTTAGAGGCACTATATAAGGCCTGACATAAACCTCTGAGTACTTCATAGCTAGGATGCAGCTGTCTAGTGTGGGGCTGGTTTGGTTTTTTTTCTCTCTCCTTGGCGCCCCCCCCCCCTTTTTTTTTTCTTGACTTGTACAATTTGTAACCAGTTCAGTTAAAAATCAGGTTTTACTTCTGGGGTTTTTTTTGTTTGGTTGGTTTTTTTAATGTGCAACAGTTAATAATTTTGGTCATTGAAAAAGGGAGTTCTGTATTGCAAGGGTATTTTTACATTTTGGTCTCCATCAGTACTCCTACATTCACACTAGTCTAGGTATGCTCTTGCTCAGTTAAGCTAAAACCTTTTCCCAAACACAGGAACACAACACTGTTTTAAAAGTAAATAAACACAAAAGATTACCAAATTATCTTTGACATTGGCCTTGGTGAGCAACACCAGCTGAACTGTCTGCGGCAGCGGGGGACCAGGAAAACATCATGGGATGGATTGGGAAAGTATACAGTTTTTGACCAGACATTGGTACGATCGGCTCCAATAAATGTGGTTTTATTATAACTGAAAAACTTTTTTTTGTTGGCCAACTTAAGCTAAATGACATTTTAAAATAATGCACTTAAAACTATCATCTTTTTTTACTACACTGTTTTAATTGTCACAAAGTCCCTTTTTTCTTTTTTTTTCATGTGTGTGGGGGGGGAAGAAAGAGATTTCTAAAGCTAGTTATAGTAGTATATTAACATATTTGTCATTAGATGCTCAAGTGCAGTAGTATTTTTGATGAAATTTTAGGACAGTACAATTTTGTTGGGTAGAGACATGAATAATTAGGGCAACCAAGAGGTGTCTTGATTTGAGAAACACTGGGCAGTAAAACAAGTACTTGTGAAACTATACAGTGCTTACAGAGTAATTAGCTTTCAGAGAAAAATGTTTCCATTTTATTTACTGTAGCATTTTGAAAGCTTGTATGATAAAAAAACCTCATTAATTGAATTGTGTTTGAAAATACTTTTTTCTATTACAGCTTTCAAAGGTGCCAATCACAACTGCGAAGACTATTACACAGTGCATTGCATTATGCAAAAATTTCAATTGACTTCAATGGGATAATATATTTAATTATTCTCTTTTGTTTGAAAATTTTCAATACCAGTTTGTAAATTCTCTTACTTCTTAGCATTTACTAAGCAGAAAACCTTGAGTATACACAATCAAGTTTTTTCTGAGAAATTCACTTTTAAGTAGTCATGTCTCATATACCAAAATACATGTAACATCCTCTTTCAGATATGGTATGTACTGAATCTTTTTTCATACATCTGAGGTCTTTCCAAAGCAGATGTTCTTCTTCAAACATAAGCTGCTCTTAGGCAACTTTATTGCGCTCGATGTAAGAAAAATTAGATGAGAACCAATGGCATGGTTCTGCAGGAAGCCAGAAATGATCGCATTGAACTTGCCTTAGAATAAATGAATGGTGTAATAGCTCAGAGGCTTGAAAGCTAATTGTAACCTTTTTTTCTTACTGATGTTTTCAAATACAGTTCATATAACAAGGACCGTCTTGCTATTTAGCCTTTCAGAACACTACTTTAAATAAAATGGCTACAGAATTACTGAGGCTATGTACTCTTTACAATGTTTCTGGGATTATAAAAAGCAAACAGACAGAAAAATTAAGCTGTAGGTAGCTGTTTGGGGTTTTTTTTGTGTAATATTTGAGGCAAATGTAGATTTAATGCTAGCTGGTATAAAACAGTTGCTAAGTTTGCAGATGGCAGGAGCAGGTTTTTATCACTATATTTTTAAGTTGAAAATTTTTTTTGATCTAGTGCATTATATCTGTGGCAGAACTTTGAGTACACATGGTAGAAGATAATCACTTAAATTGCTAAAAGGAAATCTAATGAGATGCGTGTGAAGAACCAATATCCATTTGTTACATCTAAGAAAATAAATTAAAAAATGTAAAAATCTGTATTTTTTTGTTTGCATCACATTCAAAGGACACGTGCTATGAAGCTTTTGATACATGTAGGTGATCTATGTTTGAAAATTCAGGATCCTGTTTCCAAAAAAACCCCAAAAGGTTGGAAACTGATCACTATTCTTTATAAAGCTTATATGACTGTATCCTGTTAGCATGTTTATAAATACATATATATATGCATTTTCAGATGTGACTTGAAACGTGCACTTCACATCTGCTTCTTGCCTGTCTCAGGATGTAGTGCTGAATAAAACGAATACAGATTTTTATTTTTTATTTTTTTTAATTGTGATTTGGTTCACTTGAGTGTATGAGGGAGGAAACATTGGGTGGTATGACACGAAATGATGGACAGTTTTGTTCTATATCAATAGTTGAGTCTTGACCAAAAAGAGATCTAAATTTAATAAAACCATTGCCCTGTTTGGCATCAAGAAGGCTATCTGCTTTTCCTTTCATACTTGAATAGTTTGAAAGCTGAATGGAGTTTTTATTGAATATTTGAAAGTATGTGTGTTTACTTTTGAGCATAATATTCAGCCACTTGTTCCTCTGTAGAACTCTAGCTAACACTTTGGTCTTAGTTCTAGACAATTTAGATGAGGGCTTAGTTTTTGATAGTTAATTGTACTTTCGTGTTCAGTTGCCCATTTTTATGCATAAGGACTATTAAGCTTCTACTAAGCAAGAGATGGTTGTAGACTAAGCCGTGGAAATTCAGGAAAGAGGTCTCCTCTTAAATTCTTACTCCACCACTCCTAGGCATGTTTTTATTTTAGAATGCCCATGTCTATGATGCAAGGCTATAATATGTTCCATGTTACCTTATCTTTTATACAGTTTTCTTAACAATGCAGCAAAATAATCTCCTGCACAGTTGTAGTATCTTAGGTGGAGTGTAGTTTTATATAGTGTTAGGTCTGAATCAATTTTTCTTTAACTGTGTTGTTGTTGTAGGAATTTGCTCGCTTTGATACATCGAATGATAGAGTTTGTGGTACGGGAAGGGCCTATGTTTGAAGCCATGATCATGAACCGAGAAATCAACAACCCAATGTTCAGGTGCTTATTACTTTGCTTCAGTTTGAAATAGAGCTGTTTTCACTGTTGCTAATATTTGCATTTCTGAAATACTAGTAAGAGTTGTTTTTACTATGTCTATGTGTGGATTTAAATCTTACAAATTGTACACATGCTTATGCTATCTTTTTGTGAAGAAGGATGCACTTTTATTCCAGTTGTTATTAATTAGTTGTTACTAATGTGTACATATAAATAAGTAAAATACTATATATAGACTATAAAAAAAGTTTGTATGTATATAAAATATATATCTAAAATAAATAAAATTACATTTAATGCCTACTTTTCGGAGGGATTCAAAGTTATCAGTGGAAGCAGTAGCATACTTTTATAAAAACAAAAAAATCCCCCCCAAAACAGACAGGCTAACTCAATGTAAAGTCCAGTCTTCCTGGAGCCTAATTTCTAACCTTAGCAAGAGCTGTGAGTAATTTTTCTTTGATGTCAATGCAAATGGGATTAAACTTTAGCTGACATAGTGAAGTTGTCAGAATTTCCAGTTCTTGATGTTAATGGAATAAAAAAAAGGATCCGTTTCCAAATTTCTTGTGAAATGCAGTATCTGATAAACTTTTTCAGGGAAATACTCAATGACCTTTTAAAAACCTTTTAAAAATGTTTTATTTGTAGTAAGGTTGAAGTATAGAAATTGAGAAAATACGCAGGTCAAGATATCTTGGCCATTAAAAATGGGCTTTTCTGTTTTTCCTCATCTTGTCAGAGTGTTCTGACAGTTTACTGGTGGAAAACTTTAAGTCATTTTGTATTTGATCTGAGCAACCTAACTGTAGAACTACAATTTCCTGCACTGCTTGTGCTGAGGTTGCAGTTGCTCTGGTGGTGACTCTTTGCACTAATGATGCTTCTGCTTTACTGTTTGTTCTGCTTTTAACTTCTGAGAAATGCTGTGCCTCTGTGGAATTCTGCACTCTGCTTGCAGATTACATATGTACGTGTGTGGAGCAGTTGCACTTGTTCGGCACAGCTGTGCTGTTAGGTGTACATGATTTTGGCCATCTTGAGTTCACTCGGTAGCTGAGGTGGGATTCTGAACAGGGTTTTGTTACATTTTTTTATTAGTTCCTTTGAATTTGCTTCATTTAAATAATTTGTTATATGTTTTGTGTCTTGTCTTTGCTTTTTGGTTTAGGTTTTTATTTGAAAACCAGACTCCAGCCCACGTATATTATAGATGGAAGCTTTATTCAATTCTTCAGGCAAGTAGAATTTTAGTGACAATTCATAACTTCAAGCGCAATGAAATAAAAGAACACCAAAATAAAAGTATTTTTGTTTTTTGTAGGGAGATGCTCCAACCAAGTGGAGGACAGAAGATTTCCGTATGTTCAAAAATGGATCATTTTGGAGGCCACCACCATTGAATCCATACTTGCATGGGATGTCAGAAGAGCAAGAAACGGAAGCATTTGTGGAGGAACCGAACAAGAAGGGTGCACTTAAGGAAGAGTATGAACTTCCATCAATTTATAGTGCTATTTTAACTGTTAATCTTCTTGTTTTTTTCCTGTTGTGTTTTTGTAGTTATAATACATCATCCCTAAAATGTTATCATGCTTGTAATAATATTACTTAGAAACGCTCTTAATCTCAGTGCTTTTCAGTCAGTCTTTTTTTTTTTTTTTTCATGATGCTTGTTGCTAAATATGTTCTGGATTTCGTTAGATTTGCCATCATTGAACAATGAGTCCTTTCAGTGCAATTGTTACTAACTATTTGAAAGCAACTGAGGAGATAAGTTTTCCCCTAATTTTCGTTCCTGTCTGTTGGTGGGAGTATATAGCACCTTTCTCAACATTGTTATGATATCATGAACTAAACAGTTATTATAATCTTAAACTTATTGATGCTGTTCATCAGAAATTAAAATTGGGAGCAGTTGTTAATAAGCAGGAGGAGACAGATTATCAGAGTTGTTTGCTGTGAATCGTAAGTGTGGTGGGGATGGCTATGGTAGTGGAAATATATACATGATTTTCTTAATTTTGCTATTATTGTTACAACTGTGTTCTTAGCATGTGAAATTTTTTTTCTTGTTTTATTCTTTTCATTGTATTTATGATAACAGTCATGGTTCTGGAGTTCCTAATACATAATTTATTTCTCATGTCGTCTTTTTAAAAGGCTCAAAAACGTATTCTTTTGAGAGTATTCTCTATATATGAAGGTCAGGGGAAACCTGAAATAATTGCTTCTTACTAGCTTTCTGAATCTAATGTTTCTTATTCTGCAGCAGAAATTACTTGCATGCTTTAGCCTGGAGAGAGGGAGGCTGAGGGGAGACCTTATCGCTCTCTACAGCTACCTGAAAGGAGGTTGTAGCGAGGTGGGAGTTGGTCTCCTCCCAAGTAGTGAGTGATAGGACAAAAGTAAATGGCCTCAAGTTGCACCAGGAGAGGTTTAGGATGGATATTCGGAAAGATTTCTTCACTGAAAGGGTTATCAAGCATTGGAACAGGCTGCCCAGGGAAGTGGTTGAGCTGCCATCCCTGGAGGTTTTTAAAAGATGGGTAGACGTGGTGCTGAGGGACGTGGTTTAGTGGTGGTTTTGGCAGTGTTAGGTTGATGGTTGGACTCGATGATCTTAAAGGTCCCTTCCAACCTAGACGATTCCATGATTTAGACTTACCCATTTTGATTTAGGCTTAAACTAAATCAAAAAAGATAATTACTTTATTAGAGATACTGATCTGCTGCATTAGGTATTTCTCAGTTATTTTTCCTTGATTTCTGTATGTTGTCAAGACTTGAGTGGGAATTTTTTGCATTTGATGTAATGTGGATACATATGTTCATGAGTCACTGAAAAAGCTCAGGCAACAGAATATAAAAATATTTGAAATTGCTGTTGTACTAAAGATGGAAAAATCAAAAACATCATTAAATGGAAATTCCCCAAAGTACTGTTAATTTTATGTTGAAATTATTAAAATTTCTGATATTTCAGACAGAGGGACAAATTAGAGGAAATTCTACGTGGATTAACACCTCGGAAGAATGATATTGGTGATGCAATGGTTTTCTGTCTAAATAATGCGGAAGCTGCTGAAGAAATTGTAGACTGCATAACAGAATCATTGTCCATTCTGAAGACTCCTCTTCCTAAGAAGGTGTGGAGATTTTCTATAATCTGAATTTTGGGGGAAGAGCTCACTTAACAGCCTATACGTATAATTTACAAGTATTATTTCATAAGTTTCTGATAGCACTGAGGTTTTATGTTAACATGTGGGCTTGGATTTAAGTTATTTTTTTCACGTGGGATTTTGTTATGTATTTTTATTCTTTCTGACCCTGCTTGTAAGTAATGGTCTGCCTTACTGTGAAGTTGAAAACAGCGGAATAGTCTGTTCAAACAAGGAAATAAAAGTTGCGATGCCATGATCTGTCCTTTGTAATATTATGTAATATCATGTTACAGTGGCTAGTACACTGTCACGTAACTGGGGGCTAATTGCCTCTTGGCATGTTTGTTAACAATATGGCTGTGTTATGCTTAGTTCTAATTTGGTACTTCTAGATAGTTCAAACTATCTTGTATTCTATGTGGAAAAATGCATGTATTTTCAGGATAATTTAAACTTGCATTATCTTAATTTGGACATTCTTTATTATAGATCGCAAGACTCTATCTAGTGTCAGATGTGTTATACAACTCCTCAGCTAAAGTTGCCAATGCTTCCTACTATAGAAAATTGTAAGTATAATATTTTAGGTGACTGATGATTAAAAAAAAAAGAATATGCTTATATTCAGTTTTATATGGCTCTGGATACATGTGGTTGTAGAGAAATTCACCCTTTCCTATGAGGATACTGTTACAACACTGATGATACTTACATCTCTTTGCATGTAAACGTATTAAGATGTAGCATGTTTGTGCATAGGATTGCTTTGTACTGCAAAAGGAAGTGTATATGCCCTGTGCAAGGGGCCACTTGCATGGGACGTCATAGAGGTGAGAATAACCCATGTGCCTCTTTACAGAAAGAGAACCTGTAGATAATACTTAAGATACGGTGTAGCAAATAATCGATGCAGAGAGGTAAATTTTTTAAGTTGTTGTTGTTGTTATTATTATTGTTGTTGTTGTTGTTGTTATTGTTATTATTATTAGTTTTTTAATTCTCCATCAAGTTTGTAGAACTTATAAGGGGATTACGTACTTTACTATTCTTTTCTAAGGTGCTGAGTGGAATTTAGGAAAAATGTCCAAGCAAGAGTACCTTTTGTCCTATTTATATATTTGGTTGTGCTACTTCCTGGAGTCTCTCTAATGTTACGGTAGCATGACAGGGAATATTCAGCATGTTACAAAACTCTAGCGATTGCAAATCATGTTCCTCGTTGCAGTGTCTCTTTACTGTACTAGTTAATTTTTTGCACATTGAGAGAAACTCAAGGGAAGCTAGGCAGCTGTTACTCACTGTGCTTTCATTGAGGGCCTCATTGAGTAAATTAGAATAGAAACATAAGAATTCTTTAAAAATACAAATTTAATTTTGAGACAATCCATCCATTGTATGTAAGGTTGTAAAACTCCTTTTATCCTCCTCCAGTCGTTCTAGGCTGTATAAAGAGACTGCAGCAGATGTGAAGATCTCCCTTCACAGTTCTGTTGTTGTCCAAGGTGATTTAATATATAGTAATCATATTTGCTTTATAGTTCAGCTCATGGCTACTCTAGGGATCAGAACCTTGTGCCTTTGAGTCCCGTGTCCCAGGTATTTTCATGAATTATGTATGTCCAGGAAACATATATGACAAAGATTAACTAAAGAAATGTATATGTTTAATTCTAGTTTTGAAACAAAATTATGTCAGATATTCTCTGATCTCAATGCTACTTACCGTACAATACAAGGCCATTTACAGTCTGAAAATTTCAAGGTATGTATTTCATTGTTATTTACATGACGTAGAAGTCAAATAGTTGTTCCTGCACAAGAGGTTGCATACTATGATAGGTGGTTTAAACCTCAATCTTCCTAATCAAGCTTTTTTTTAAAAAAGTTTGCTGTCTTGCAAAGATAGCCTTGAAATTAAGGAAGAAAATTAGCATCTAACGGCTGAAGTGTACTGGTAGATGTGGAGTTGAGAGGATGATATCTTACCTAGTACTTGAATTGCAAACAATGCCTTCTAGCTTTTTGATTATTTTTAGACCACTTGTATTTCACTTTCAAAAATAAATTTGAGGTCAGTGTGGAAATAAACTGCTGGACATAACAGCATAAATTTACTTTTTAACATTTTTGGTGATAGTTAGGCTTTATTTTTTGAGGCCTGATAAGCAGTCTGACCATGGGTGGTCGAGAGTGATTTTTGAGATAAAGTGCTGTGCTTCTTACCATTCTCATGCTCAGCCTAGCTTTTCCTTCTTATGTTTTAAAGATGTCTCTACAGTTCTTTTTTCTTTTTTCTTTTTTTTTTTTAAAATCAGGCTTTAAATACAAAGCTTACAGTGTAGTTAATTTTTCTGTATTAAGGTCTTTATCCTGGTTGTCCTACCTTCTCTGCTCCCGTTTGCTCTACATTGAGAATCAATTTTGATTATCTGCTCTTTTAAAACTGTTTATTAAATTATATGATAAAGACAAGCAGTAGATTTTTTTTAAATATCTACATCTCCAGCTATGTTTAATGCGTCAAGCTTGAGCTGAAGCCCATCATTTCAAATACACTTTGCTTCTACAAAAAAATGAAAGTAGGAACATAATTTCAGTTCAATAGTATGAATAAGCCAGTGTTAATTTTTTTATTTTATTTACAAAGAGAAAGGTATTTTCTGTTACATTTAGTAGAGACACCTGCTTCGAACATCTGAGCAGAATGAAATTTACTATTGGGATAGGAACTGTGAACAGATGAAATTGATAATGTAACAGGAATTTAAAGGAAAAATGAAACCCAAGTGAAATTTTTAAAAAAGTAGTTACTATATAGATATTTCTGTAAAATTACTAGTCTTGCCCGACGTGGTATCATTGTAATATACTCCAGTATGAAGCTACTGAGGAGTAGCTGTCTACAGTAGTAGTTCTCTGTGGTGTGTTTCTGATCACTTAAAATTTCTTAATTCAAATTTATTGGTATTTTTTTCCTGTTGCTTCTAGCAAAGAGTAATGACATGCTTCCGAGCATGGGAAGACTGGGCGATCTATCCAGAACCATTTCTGATTAAACTACAGAATATTTTCTTGGGGCTTGTAAATATCATGGAAGACAAAGAAACAGAGGTAAGTGACCTTGGTAGTGATGCTAGCAGATAGTGAGGAAAAATGTGTAAATGTAAATTAGGGCTGGCAAGGATTATTTTGATATCCAGCCCCCTGAATCCTTGCTCTTAAATACAGATGTAACAGATATTTTCAGATACAAATACTGTTTAATCTGTTTATGCATTTTTTGCTTGTAGATTAGGTTCTGTGGTGGTGGTATATTGCAAAATCATTTCAGAGCAAAGACTAGTGCAGAATGACAGGTATTTCCTTTGTATTGGAAATACTCTGTAGTATCTGTATGTGAATTTTGAGTTAGAATTTCAGGCATTAGTTTTAATTTGAGAGTTCTAAATAGCTTGGCGGCTGACTACCTTGAATCATCCACTTTCTTTTTGTGTGAGTCTCACAGTTGGATACAATAGAGCCATCTGAGCTTTCTTAGTTTGAGAGGAAGGTTGTGATAGATCATTTACACTGGTGATATTCTACTTTGATCTTTGCTGTGTTGTATTAGAGCAGTAAGTTTCTAATTTTCTAGTTATGCTACAGCATTTTTCTCTTTTTATATAGAGGTTATTTTAAACAGGATATGTACTGACTTTTAGCTATTGCATAGTGATATGTGTGAATTATTCGAAATTTTGAAGCTTTATGCTTAAAATTTCCAGAATACCATTAGCACTGAGTGAATGTGTACTGATCTGTTTACAGTTAATATAAGTTAATATAATATAAGTTAATATAATAATAATGCAGTTAATATAAGTATTATTTAAGAGAATCAAGACAGTGGACAGTAATAAATGGATGTGTGTTTAGGATAAGTTAATTTTGTAACTCTGGAAACATGCCTTTCAGAACAGCGGGAGAGAGACCTACAGTATAATTGGAAGGTTAGCTTATTTCCCTTAGCAGTAGAGCAGGGTGAACGTGCATGTATGAAGGACAGTACCTGTACCTAAGAAGTTAGAATATGTAGGTGTATTTATCATTTACGTGTGTTCCTTAAATTTGTGTTCATAAAATCATAGAATGGTTTGGGTTGGAAGGGACCTTAAGGACCATCTAGTTCCAACCCCACCAGCTATGGGCAGGGACACCTTCCACTAGACCAGGTTACTCAAAGTCCCATCCAGCCTGGCTTTGGATGTGTTCCTGCTAAATAGTTGATTTCTGTCAGCTATTCAGATTATTGGTTCTCAGGGAATCTTTATATGTAGTAAGTATAATTTATCTGACTGCAATTGACTTTATTTCAAGCTAAACCTCAGTTTAATAGCTCTTCTTTTCAGTAAAGGTATTGCAAAGCTTCTGGTACATTGTGGACAAATTCCAAGTTCTTGCTTATAATTTTTTTAGAGGGATATTGTTGTATTTTTCCTCTGCAATAAGCAATTGTACTGGGTAGCAAAAATTGTTACAGTTGAGATTTTTGGGGTTTGGGTATTTTTAAAGCTACTTCTTTAAGAAGAAGTTAATCAAGAATTGGAGAAGTAAAGAAAAGCAATGTAGATTTGTTCTTGAAAAAATTAATTATTACTTGCTTTCAGGAAGTACCAGATGATCTTGATGGTGCTCCCATTGAGGAAGAACTTGATGGTGCTCCACTAGAAGATGTGGATGGAATTCCTATTGATGCTGCTCCTATTGATGATCTGGATGGAGTCCCAATTAAATCACTGGATGACGATCTTGATGGAGTTCCTTGTACGAAATGTTTCAACTTCACTTTCAATTTGAATCTTCAGTTTTTGGTGATCTTTTCCAGAGTCATTTTTACAAGTACAGCCAAGAATTAACATGACATGTAGCTCTGTAAAATGTTGAATTGATTAATTTCAATTTGTTCTAGGAAGAACTAGTTCAAAAGCTGCCTTTAGATTGTAATTGCTGCAGAGACGCAGTAGCTGTCTTCTGGTGTTATGCATATCAGGTTCCAAAGCCTAATTTCTTTTCTTTGCAAATAATAAAACAGTATAATATGCTTCAGTATTTAAACCTGATTGTTGTATTAGGATTTTTCCATTTGAATTTTTGAAGAGCTTTGGAAATTATTTTTCTATGTCTCTCTCTCCAACAGTGGATACGGCTGAAGACTCAAAAAAGAATGAGCCTATATTTAAAGTTGCCCCTTCAAAGTGGGAAGCAGTGGATGAATCAGAACTGGAAGCTCAAGGTTAGTTTTCAAAGTATATATCAAACTAAAATAATTCCTTAAGTGAAAGCTTAATGTCAGTTACCTATTTCATGATTATTTTCAACTGATCTGTTTAAAAGTGTTAATACACTTAGTATTAACAGTAGTATTACAGAAGGATTGGTTATAGCTTCAGTGAAGAAAATAGTGTATTCTGGTTTTGTTATTCTATTTCAATAACCTGCTAACCTTTGAAAATACTTTCTAGATCATTAAGAATAAGTATCAAAAATAAGTCTGGGTAGGTGTTTGGCAGTCTTTCTAAGCGTTTGTTTGGAAGATAAGATTTTACAAACTGACAAATACTTGGCTGTTTTTGAAGGATTTACTGAAACGTGATATGCAATTAAAGTGAGTAGCTCTATAAGCAGTAAATATTCTGGTAACATGCAATTTCGAGTATTTCTATGAAATAGCAAGTCCTGTATTAAGTGCTAGGTGCTGGTAAATTTTATCATAAATACTAATTTTCAGATTAAGTGATAGCTTTTTCTGTGGTTAAAATTACCTTACTGTCTCTTTTAGCTGTTACTACTTCTAAGTGGGAGCTTTTTGACCAACATGAAGAATCTGAGGAGGAAGAAATTCAAAAGTAAATACTTTTTCATTTATTTTCTGCCTCTAAGGTTGAGTGTCTTTGAAACTCCCTGTAAGAGAGAGAGAGATGTATTATAGAAGCAGAACAGAAATGAAATTTTGAAAGTGGGAAAGTAAGAATTACCGGAGAAAAATCAGGATTTTAGTGCAGCATGCTTTCAGCCCCCCTAATTTTTTTCTAACACAATAAATTACACCTTTTGGTAGAGTTGTTAATCATAATATTTAAATTGATGCTGATTTGAAAACTTAATGTCAAATAGTAAGGTAGTAGTGTTTTACAGTTTGGAAATCTTGATGTCAGATATGTATGAATACATCTAAACCTCTGCCTTTTGCTTTTGTTCTGATGTATATGTTTCTTTGGATCCTAATAGACTCCTTGGCATCTGTTGGTTTTGAGCAGTCTTTTACTTTGTTCTTCAGGCAATTGAGAACATCCATTAGTAATGCTTTAAATATCTTACTGCATTGCATGCGGTACTGCAGCACTCTAGTGGCTAGTTTGGGAATATATTTTTGAATATCTGCCATGTCTCAGGTTTGTCTCCAAAAAGCAAAAGTGCAGCAAATTTTGTTCTTTTATAAAACTTAATATATCTGAAAAGCACAATTATAGCACTTAAAAAGATTTTGTTGAGGTAGTGGACTAGTTTTGTAGCTGAGTGAGATATGGATTTGGTGACTGTAAATTTCAAGAATTCTGCACTCTGTTTATATGAAAAGTGTAAATTATCTGGGTAATAAAAACTAATGATTCACTTAAATGAAAGTATTAAGATACCTGCCTCACAGATGGAGACTGTTTTGTAGCTGCAGACTTTTACATAACAAACTTACTTAACGGTTTTCAAAGCTACTAACTAATCATAGAAACTGAGTAGGAGAGGTAGTAAATTTTGTAGCAGATAATTGTCTTAAATATATATATATATATATGTTAATTATTCTGTATGTTCTCTGTAAAGTCAAGAAGAAGAAAGTGAAGATGAGGAAGACACTCAAAGTTCTAAGTCAGAAGAACAACACATGTATTCCAATCCTATTAAAGAAGAAATGCCTGAATCCAAGTCATCAGTCAAATATTCAGAAATGAGTGAAGAAAAGCGTGCCAAACTCCGAGAGATAGAGGTCAGCATGTGGTGTTTTGTGCCACCCTTCTGTACCTTTCCAATCCTCCCCCTCAAGTTCTCCACATATAATAGGGAATTATCTTTACTGGAACAATTACAGACCTATTATATAGTATTTTTTTTTTTTTTAGTCCAGTGTATTTTTATAAAGGTATGTTTGTTTACAGCCTTGCCTTGTTTTGGCTTTCAGAGGAGCAGGAAAAAGTGAAAAATGGGGTCAGGGGATGTTGCATGTTGAGAATTACTCTGCTTTTTCAGTGTCGTTTTTCAGTACCACTGGTAGCCTGCTTGGGTTCCTCTACGCTTTCCTCCTCTTGGCAAATGAGAGTGACTTTTGGATGTGGCCTTAGTCCTATGCCTTTCTTGTTCTCTCTGTCTCTTGCCTTGGAGTGTCTCTATTTTATTGCATTTAAAAGTTTCTCCTTTCACTGTGTCAGCCATCAAGCAAAGAAGTAGATGCAACTAAACTAGGTGGTCCTGGAAATGGGACATTTTAACTGAAGACCTACATGCAGTTTATAGGGCTCACTCATTCTTTTATCCTTTCTCCAAGCATAGTTGTTAATATAGCTGTTAAGGGCGATCAGCAGAGATTCTTACGTCTTCATGCTGGCTTCTGAGCTTGCGGTTGACAGAGAAGGTAACTAAAACTTGAATTTAGCATGAGCTTTGTCTAGCAGTAAAGCCTTTCTGTTATACAGTGCCACGCAAAACTAGGTTTAAAATTGCACGTGATTTCCAGCTTGTATTCAGTATTGAAACCCATGATACACTGAATACTGAAATTCTTGTACATTCTGTTCAGTGTGTTAAAATGATATTAAGAAGCTGCTAAACTACTTGTTGCAGTTGTAGCATCTCCAAGTGACATTATGATTTGGGTAATATTTTGAAGGTGGACTTGTGGCTGTCTACCTGTTTATGCTATAATGTGCTAGTTAGCTAAAATCAGACATTAGCAATGCCTCATAGTATTCTTTTAAGATGTACAAGCAATATTTTAAATGTTACAACTGTTGTTTCTCCTAAATATGCTTCTGTTCAATGATTCAGACTATTAAAATTACTGGCCTATAGCTAAGCACTTAGAAACCTCTTGCTTTGCATAGCGTTTTGAAAGTTCATGATACATAGCCATTTGAAGTGAGTAAACTCTGAATTTGAGAAAAGCTAAATGGGATTTATGTCTGGCCTGACTCATGGTGGCAGTAGTTACATAGAAAATACATGCTGTTAGGCTAACGAAAGTACAAGTGAAACTAGTTGTCGTTTTGCTGTAATAATGATAGTAGTGGTTATGGAAAGGGGTCCTTTTGGATTGAGTATCTCTTTTATAGATGTTATCCTGGCAGTTGTGGAGGCAGATTAGGAAGTGATTTGCTTTAACCATTGTCAATTTTACACTGCACAAGTATTGTAAGTTCTTTTTTCAAGGTATATGGTCTGTAACAGTCTCAAATGGTAAATATTTGAGGTTTTCAAGTGCATGATGCTGTCTTTATTCTTTGTGGTAAGTAAATTACCATCTTGGTTTCAGGCTTGTGGAATTACCAGGAGAGGATTGTGATTTTTTTTCATTTTCAGAACATTTCAGGCACCATGTAGAAGTACTTAAATTTTAAAATTTTTTCTCAAGTTCGTCATTGACAGGAAAGTACTCCCTGTAATACTTTAAATCATTCACATCTAAAGTTTCTTCTTAGTACGTACCCAGTCCCTGCCAAAGAACGTGTCCATTATTAAATTCGAGGGGAGGAACTGAGGAAGAAACACCTCAATTTCCAGCTTTAACAATTATGCCATCTAGTATTAAATGTTGTGGAAAATCTTTTGGCAAGGAAAAAAAAAAAAGCCAAGCCTGATTCTGTAGCAGTTTACACAGTGACTACCAGGGAAGCTGAAACACGTTTTTTCATGCATTTTTTGGAAATTCATTAATACAAACAACTCCTCTTTCTTTTGGCACAGTTAGTAAATTCAATTTGTCAGCTGGGAGGGGAAAATAC
Source organism: Burhinus bistriatus (assembly GCA_013397275.1). Lineage (NCBI taxonomy): Eukaryota > Metazoa > Chordata > Aves > Charadriiformes > Burhinidae > Burhinus > Burhinus bistriatus. Next base: position 277,183 of record VYXH01002463.1, on the reverse strand, counting down.
AGTAAGAAACAAACTTTGGCCACAGCTGTCACACCAGTGCCATCAGAGAGAGCAAGTTATTAACCCTTTGTTTGTCTTCCCCCATATCCCTGTTAACCTTGCTGAAGTGTGAATTCTTTCCAGAATTTAGCAAGAGCAGAGGCTTTTTTGTAGTACTGAAGAACAATGATTTCTTTACTGTTGTTTTTCTTTTTTCAAGTGTGGAGTGATCGGCACTTTGCTTTACATTATAACTCAAATTTTAGAATGGTCTTCATGATGCTGTGCATGTGTGTCTTTCTCTCCCCGCCTCAGGGACATATAAAAGAAAGGTGTATACCTCTTTGTAAAGAGACCTCAGTGTTGTAAAGTGTTAGAAAAATGGGGATTTTACGTTTCTTAAATTGTTCATTAAGCATGTTTCCTCAGAGGCAGCAAAAACTCACAGACAGAATGAAGCAGCATTGTCCTGCTTGGACCTTTCTCTAAGGTACTTTACTTCTATTTCCATCTTGCTGCGCAAGATTTTATAATCCTACCCCAAAAAAGCCCAGCACAGGCTTCATCTGCAGCAGGAGGCAGGTTCTTCACAAATCCAGATGTATCAGTGCTTCCAAAAGGGTCAAGCATGAGATTTGCCTTCTTTAATAGCTGCCTTTACTGACCTTTGTGTTAGCCACCTGAGACCTCAAAGTAGCATTTGATTCCTTAATCAGAGGTAGAAGACCTAATGGTCTTCAGTCTTCCTGTTCAGCCTTTCAGCTATGTGCCACTGAGCTCCAGGAGATGCAGGGTTGGATTCTGTTACACCATCCTGTGTCTGTGCTCTGTCAGTGCCCCCCTGCCCTGTGTGTAAACAGAGATTCTGCCCTGCCCCTCCCCCCCAATAATAATGCATCATGTTGTTTGAGGTGCAATTTATTTTTCTACCAAGAGCTAAATAAGTTTTTCCTGCCTGTCACAAAGGAAAGGTCCACGAGAGCAGATTGTATCCAAGACCTGTTCTGGATTTCAAGGTCCTGTATAGCTTTGTCAAGTAACTGAAGTTCCATACCGTTTCTGTTATTTGTTTCTCTGGATTACGGTGCTTAGTATGCAGAATACTCATTTTTGTGTATTTGTTCATCAAGTCATAGGAGCTATCTGAGGCTTGTCATAGAGTGGTTTAGGTTGGAAGGGACCTTAAAGGTCATCTAGTTCCAACCCCCCTACCATAGGCAAGGACACCTCCCACTAGACCAGGTTGCTCAAAGCCTCATCCAACCTGGCCTTGAACACTTCCAGGGAAGGGGCCTCCACAGCTTCCCTGGACAACCTGTTCCAGTGCCTCACCTCCCTCGTAGTGAAAAACTTCTTCCTAATATCTAAATCTACCCTCTTCCAACTTGAAGCCGTTAGCCCTTGTCCTATCACTACATGCCGTTGTAAAAAGCCCCCTCCAGCTTTCTTGTAGGCCCCTCTCAGATACTGGAAGGCTTCTGTAAGGTGTCCCTGGAGCCTTCTCTTCTCCAGGCTGAACAACCCCAACTCTCTCAAGCCTGTCCTCATAGCAGAGGTGCTCTAGTCCTCTGATCATCTTTGTGGCCCTTCTCTGGACCCACTCCAACAGGTCCATGATGTCACCATCACTAGAACAATATAATCCTTTGGTCTTTACAGTCTGTGGAGGTTTCTGTGCCTAGCTCATTTCAGGCCACTGCAAAATGGCAAAAAGATATCCAATGAAATGTCTTACTCATTGTGGCTTTATAATAACGGGTAGACAAATTGGCTCTTGCTTGACCAATAGTTTTGCTCTTTATAGCAGTTGTTCCTTAGAAGATAATGATTGTCTTAATTTAGCAGATTCTTGTCTATTTTAAGTCTTTGAAGCTATTCCTGTTTAATACAAAGACAAAAGCAAGGAATTGCTTAGCTGCAAGATACATGGTCTTCTGTCAGTGTGACTGAGCATGCCAGAGGTCTGTTATGGCTGAAGAGGTATTTCATATACGTACATCAGTATTGCTGCCATCTGTTGTTGATAATATTGTAGCTGCAGAAATTCCACTGCCCATAGACTTACTGGAAAATTCAAGCTATCCAAGAAATACTTTGCTGTGCTTCTGGCAAAGTCTAGGGCTTGTTGCAGCCAATGTTGGGGTGAATCTGTTTTAGGGAAAAACAAAACACTTTGGTCTGCTTGGATGCCTATCCTGTCTGTAATCAGTCTGACTTTGAATGCCATTATATATCAAGCAGAAATTCCTATCTTTCATCAAGCATCTGGTGATTAACTTCCTAGTTAATCCTAGTATGTAGTATGCATCTAACTTACCTCAAGTGAGTTGTGTTTGAACCTGGCCACTTAAGTTCTGAGGATGTGTAACTGGAATAACCTCTTGTGAAAAAGCCTTTTTTCCCCCCTGAAGACCACTGTGTATTGACTTGGACAGTATCAGCAGAAGATTAGAAAACCAAGGACAGTTTTTGAAAATAGATTCATTTTGAGCAAGGGAGGCTATCCACAGCACACCTGTTCGTGTCAAAATGCAAGAAGCTACAGGCCCGGCTTCAGTTTGTGTCAGTCTGTGGTTTCGCTGAACCACAGTAGCAAGATGTTACCCTTTTCTGTAACTTGCTAGCTTACTACTTAGTCTGTAATCAAGGCCTCAACTTCTAGGAAAGGCTGAATCTTTTAAACTCTCCTCAAATGAGTTTGAGGAGAGAGGGGGAAGATTTCAAGATGAGAACCAATAGACAAGAGGCATGTTGTGGAACTGTTTATCTTGAACTTACGAGAGCTACCTTCTTGTTTGTAGTGAGAAATACAATCCCCGCATTGGAGCGTTTAGTAGAGATTGCTCATAGGAACTCCAGTGATATTTGACAGTTCTGCATTGCAGTCTCTGGAAACCTCTAAGCTCTCTGCTGTGGGAGACTGCTGTGTCTAAGAAATTAGTATTACAAAGTTTTGGCACAGGGTTTTGAAAAATCTTACCCTTCCATATTACCATGTGTATTACTGACTCCAGAGATAGTCTAGATAAAGTCAATGTATCTACTCCTAAGGATGAACAGGCTTAATAGTTTTTTGTCTGTTGGACAAGACTAGTTGAAGAATAACCAATTCAATGAGACTATATTAGTTCTTTCTAAATGCAGGTTTACAGAGTGGAATGCTTACAAAATTAATCGATTAGATGCTTAAGCAGAATTAAGCCTAAGTTTTAAGGATCTCTCTCCTGGTGGGGGATTATCTGGAACTGTATGATAGGAATATCATGTGGCAAATATGCTATGAATAGTGAAATAGTGATGGGAGATAACCAAATGTATAAGTTTATATGGTAATTCTGAGCAATACAGTTCTTCAGAGAATTATTTTCTGGACTTTGAGACCTAAGTAATTCCTTTTTCTTTTTAAAACATAGTTACAGTGGTGATGATTTAGAGCAAGTAGCAAAAGCTGCTATGCATGAAGGTGTAGGATGAGCTGATCTGATCTAACTGCTCACCTCTGCTGAAAGAAAATACCCCGATCCTACCTGTGAGCTCTGGCACTTGCTCATTCTTCCCCTGAGCCAATACATCTCACTAACGCGGGGAAAAAATAATTGAATGTGGGGGCTGGGCTTCTGCTGGGTTAGTGAATTGATATGGCTTATGGAAGGCTCAGCCAAGCACTGCAGCTGCTGCAAGGGCAGGATGGAGGAGGAGCCCTTTGCTTGGAGTGCAGGAGTGGAGAAGGAAGGTGGACAAGAATGATCTTTCTGTAGTGAGCTGTTGATATCATCTCATCATTTTGTAACACTTAGTCTCCTTTTCCAGGAGATGTACTAGAGCTGATTTCCTCCACCCACAATATCTCTCTAAAAGGAGTCAGTTTACATTGGTTCAAAGGGAGATACAGCAAGTATGCGGAAGAGAGATCCATTGATTGGTCTGTAAAAGACCACAGCTGTCTCAGGAAACCATACGATCTTAATATAGTTGCATAGTTGGATCTGGGGAGGTGTTGAGTCAGTGGTTATTGTAGAGGCTTTTCTTATTTTTCTTCTCTTCCTCTAGGCACCTGCTAATGACCACCATCCCTGACCCCAAACCCTGGCCCACAGTTATTGGAAAAGTTACATGCAAATAGTTCCTCTTGGCATTTTAAATTTCATGCCAGCAGTGGGTTGTGTGACATGCAAGTAAGACAGGCAGCTAGAAGTTCAGCATTACTTTTCATCCAGATTAGGTTATTAAATCAAGTAAAGCCTGTTGATCAGATTCCTAGTTTTCTTTCATTTCAGGTTACTTTGGGCTATAGACTTATGCTTCCTTGCTTTCAAAATATGGTTAAACAGAGATAGTGTCACAGCTTTGTTGGCTAAAAATGTACAGAAATCAAATCTTGTCAGGATGTTTTTTTGTTTTGTGGGTTTTGTTGCCTTTTTTTTTTGTTTTTAAATGATCTGGGTGATTTAGTTAGGAAAACAAAGTGGAAGTCTTATGGGCATGTTCATACCATGACAGCCCAAGAGACCTTTTGGATCAGCTAAGCCTCCTCCATACTCTTGTTTGGTACTGAATGTGCTAAGCGACTAATGGCCTTGGAGTTTACATGACGATAGAGAATGCAATCTTGATTTCTTACCAGAAAAGGTGGTACAGGGTGATACTGAATATATGGGTTCCAAGAGGTATTCCTGCTTTTGAAATTTCTAGAGCTGAAGAGGGGGAGAAGAAAAAAAATGCTTTTATGGAAGGTGGAGTGGTATGTGTCAAATGACGATGTCAGTTTTCCATTGGCTGTTGACCATGTAACTGGCTGAATTGTAAGCAAAAATGAAAAATGCTCAACCATATGTAGAGCATACTCTGTAAATGAGGGAGGTGAGCAGAACATTTGTCAGAAATTTACTGTGGTATAAAACAGCAATGCCTTACATCCACCCACCACCACCCCCTCCCACCTGAGTTGCTCCATCATGTTTGAGACTAAAATGAAAAATACATTGTTGGTATAAGCTGTGTAACTGAAGGGGATCCTGTTCAAAGTAGTGCTATCCTTGCCTGGCTTTTATGTTTCTTAACATACTTGTTCTTGTGATTAGTTTGTTTTTGTGATACCTTTCGTTTCTGCTCAGTTAGTAATTGGAAGGGCTGATTAGAATATATGGTATCTTCATATCCAGTCTGGCCTGTTGCTTTTGAAAGGGAAGAAAAAAACCTTTAGAGTTTGATTTTTATGCCTACATATTAGGGAATTGAGGACCTGGAGAATAAGAATCCTTTCGGATAATCAAAATCGACACAGTTGCAAAGTCTTTTCCTTTGTGTGTTTTCAGTGTGGAAGAGTTAAAGAAAAAAATACTTTGTGTGTTCACTAAAAATGAAACCTCAAGTACGGGAAAAATCTACTCATATGTATGACTGTGGAGGTCGGTAGTGAAATAGGAAATACAGGAGGGTCAGACCATAAACATTTGGAAGAGGGCTGACAAATACAACATGGCTTATTACCAAGCTCCTCCCCACCTCCCCAAAAAAGAGACACCTCCTCATCCAAAAAAAATTGAAGGATTGTTTGTAAAAGGCCACGTCAGTAAGAATAAAGAATTGACAAATGCTAAGAGATGTGAGGAAAGTTTTATGATGTGAATCAACTTGGAGAAAGGTTTTAGTGTATCTAGACAAAAAAGAACCAACAACCACGCATGGAAAAATTCTGACATTTGCTTAACTTTGTGACTCAGTTGGGGATATTACTGCAGTAAATTTAGTGTTACATTTAGCAGGACTAGTGAACTGAATTTTGTTGCTAAGCTTGATAGCACATGAAAAAGCGTTATGTCAGTAAAAATCACTTTTACATCCTAATCATGGCAGTCATTTGATTTCAATATTTAGGGTTAAATGGAAAAAAGGCAGTTTCTGAAGGAAAACTTAGAGTAGGCAAGAGAAGTTGAAACAATGTATTAAGACACCTGCAGTAAATGATGTCATTTTGAAAGAAAAAATATAGATAGCGATCTGAGAAGTATAAGGGTGCAGTGTTCTAATGATGGGAACAGAATTTAGTAAAATAACAGAAAAAATCCCTTTATTTTTAGTTCCTAACATGTCTGTAAACAACTGCAGGTGCCTGCAGACAAGTATGTGGTTTTGTTGATTTGATCCAGTTTAAATAAAGTTAGCGTCTTTTTGTGCACAAACTTTTATAGAAAGAATGAAGTACACAGATTGTAAAACATGGAAATTTCATTTTCAGCCACCTGCCTAACTGGATAATAATAAGTCCAATAACCTAATGGTCAGTATTATTTTCACAGCTTAAGGTGATGAAGTTTCAGGATGAGTTAGAGTCTGGGAAAAGACCCAAGAAACCAGGCCAGAGTTTTCAGGAACAGGTTGAACACTATAGAGACAAGCTGCTCCAGAGGGTAAGAAATGTTCTTTATGTTTGGCTCTGATTCTGTGATAGGCTTTTATTGAGTTTATCAAATGTAAGGTGGCATTAAATATAACAACACATGGTTCTCGTTAAAATTCTACTGTAATGTCAAATTGCATGTCTAAGTCCAAGTGCTTTCTGCAGAGTAGATATAATTTCTCTTTTTAGTCAAAATAATGTAGTATTTCACACTGTACAGATGGGTATCATTAGAATGTATTGAAACCATGAAGAGGTCACTTCTAGATCTACTGCATAAGGCAAACTGTTAGGTGTGGGAAAGGAAAGGGAGAGCTGTCAATTGAAGATGTTCATCAGACTTTTCATTTTCTTTTAGTAATTGGTCCATTGTGCTAAATGCTTCCAAAGGAAGAGAAAGAATAGTATTAAGTAGCATATGTGCTTCTGATTCTCCAGTGTCTAAGATTTCCTGGATAATTCCAGCTCATACTGTCACCCAAAAGTGAATAATTCTGTATCATTACTTTTTTTAGTAGTCCTCTCTGGACTATGAAGTCAGAGCAGCTTTAAAAATTAGCATCGTATGTGTGATGTCATGTGATCTCAAATCTTTAAAACGTAACATGTAACCTGTTTGGACAATGCGTTTAGTGAGAAAGAGTAAGTGGCAGTTGCTTCTCTAATCTGGTTTCACAGCCTGACAGATCAATGATGAAATTAGGTACCCATGCAGTTTCTTGGAGGCTAAATACAAACAGGCAATTTTCACCAGGTGTTTATCACTTGTTCTTTGCGTTGTTGTTCGATATCTGACAATTCACTAAAGTAATTTTGCACAGTACCTTGAAGAAGGAGACTTGTAAAAATTAAGAAAGCTGATTCCTGAAGATTTACACATTTGGAGGTTGATGTTACCAGTTAAGACTTCAAGTTTTATAAGTAACTTCCCATTTAAATGTAGTTGTATCCTAAAACTTCCCACTTCCTCAGCATCTTCTGTAATTGGAGAAAGAAGTGATTTGTACAGTAAGCACAGAATGTTTAGGGAGGCAGTAGCTTAAAATACCAGAAATCATAATCCTGATGACTGTTAGATGCCTTGTGTTGAATTAGGTCAAGCAGATTGCAAAATTTTAGATTTTAAATAATTATTTTGCTTTTCTGTCTTTGCTTTCAATGATGAAGGTAATAGTTAAGAAATATTTTATAATAATGGTAACAGGTGTCCTTTAAAACCATAACAACTCCATTGTTAAGGGAATAACTTTATCTTTTGCTTTAATGCCATAATAAAGTTAGTTTGTATAATAATAGTGCAATACTGGATCTGATTGCATTTGCCACGAACTTTGTGGTTGGTCATCATTTTTTGTCTAATGTACTATAGAATAAGCTTTCCAAGAGTACATTTTCTAGTAATATTGTATATTTTTAAAAGAATAGGAACTTATAGCTATGTAAAATACTGTTTATTCCTGCTTATCAAGATGAAGTAGTTATGCTATCAAATAAGCTACGCACATCTTAAGAGCCCGTTGATTTTAGTGGAATGTAACAACAGTTTGCAGTAGTAGGTATAATAAGGGACACTTTAAAATTTTACTGCTAGGGCTTCCATGTAAAGAAAATGTGAGACTAGATTAGTATAGCTGTCCTGATATTTCCTGCATTTGTGTTATTATCTCTCCCCTCACCCCCCCTTTTTTTTACCCTCTTCCCCCCACCTTTCTTTCATTTAGTTAAATCACCCCTTCTTTGTCTTCTTTATTGGGTATGCAGGGAATATTTTTTTATTGCCATGGAAGGAATTTATGTCAGTACTGAAAGAAGCACATCTTTTCATCTCTGTATTCAGACTTGTTGATTGGTTTAGGTTTATTTTTGTATGATTAATTTTCTAAATATTTGACAGACAAACGAGGTGTGCTCAGGGTATATATTTTCTTTTAAAATGGTCCTGCTGGTATATAGAAATGGATCATATTTGTGGGGTTTTTTTGATAGAGTAGACATTATTGCAGAATCTTGTTTGTATTTTTGTTTTGTCTTTAAATGTCTTGTAGTTGTGAGATTATCTCAATTTTCAATCTGGATTAATGAAGATGAATTCATATGTTTTAAGTACAAAGAGGTTCCTGGTATTATTACATGTTTAATTTAGTTTAGAAAATCTATTACAGCTGTAACGTTTCCCTGAAATTTGTAAAATTGACGACTGTTCACTTCCAATTAGACTTTCTCATATAGGGTGACTCCTTTCATGTTTTTGTCAGTGTTTGTGTTACAATAAATGTTTCTGCTGTGTACAAAGCAGTAGTAAAGATCTGGAGAGTGGGTACGGTGTGACCATTAGTTGTTTCCCAGATTATGTGCTGTGTTCCTTCAGTACTTAGTGCTTCTATGCTGTTTGTGATTAGCTTGATTGTTGTTACTTAATAATTAGTCACATCTCATCTGAAATTTTGAACGCTTCTAATAATTTAGGAAAAAGAAAAAGAGTTGGAAAGAGAACGGGACAGAGACAAAAAGGACAAGGAAAAAAATGAATCCAGGTCCAAAGATAAGAAGGAAAAGGAGGAATGTACACCAACAAGAAAAGAGAGGTATGGCTTTCCTTGGAGTAAAGTGGATGGGAGGAAGAACCTTACAGTATCTTTGTATACACAATGGCAGCCTTGAAATTACATTGTATCATGCATCTTATTTTAAAAGAAAAACACAAAACCACCCAAACAAAAAAAACCCCAAAAACAACAAAAAGTGCTTTGCATATTTAAACATGTTTCAAAATTTTAAAGGAATTTTCATTTTTGTCCTGGCCTAAGTGACATACCCTTTTGAATGGAATCCCCTTTTGGCTCATTTAGGCCCTGAGGAAACATGGTAAAAATAATGACTAGTTGAAAATAGGGTATATTTAGCGCTGTTTTAGCAGCAAATTGACTGCAGTGTATTAGTCAGAAAACGGTACTGAAGTCATACCACACATTATTTGCGGTAGTTTAAATGTTATTCATAGTGAAAATTCTTCAAAACAGCTAGTTTTAGGGTAGTTGATTCTACACCTGATCTTCTAATACTTGAGTAGCCAAACTCTTCCGTGGTATTAAGTGTAGATATACTAAAATGTCTTGCTTTTCAGGAAACTGTGACAGAATGTTTTTGTACTGCAGTAAACAAAGATGAGTTTCAGGTCTTAACTTTTTTCAACCAGAGAAAGTCTGGTGCATGGGCTGAACTTGATTTTTTTTTTTAAAGTAATAAAAAACCTACCACTTTTTAATTAATTAAAAGGATCTAACATTACATTGGCAAAAGAAAATATCTACAGAACGGAATCCATTTTCTTAATATACATTTTCACTTTGCTGTTAGTCTCTGCGTGTGTATGTACATAACTGTGTTTGCTTTCTTTACAAAGGAAAAGACGACACAGTGCTTCACCTAGCCCATCTCGCAGCAGTGGCAGTAGACGAGCAAAATCTCCATCACCAAAATCGGAACGCTCAGAACGCTCTGAACGTTCCCACAAAGAGAGTTCACGTTCTCGGTCATCACATAAAGATTCTCCCAGAGATGTCAGTAAAAAAGCCAAAAGGTAAGCTGGTATCTTCTCTATTTCAGGTTGTAGGAAAGTTAAGTATGAAGGTGTGTTTTGGTTGGGTTTTTTTGTTTGTGTTTTTTAGCGGAGCATATTTGATACACAAGTATTTTCTCTCACAATGGACTATAATGCCTGTTCCTGGTTAATATCTTTGGACACTTGTGTCTGAAATGTGTACAGCCTCCTGCCTTGATAGCTCAAGACTGTTCACTTCTATGTTCTTGTTTACCTTTTTTGCTGATAACTCAGAAGTTTAGCTTCCACTTCTTTTAGAGGTGTCGAATATTTTATTGATCTAAAATTTCTCAGACATGCTGAGGAAAATTCCTTTGTTGTTGAGAAAATCTTAGTATATATTTACAGTAATCAGATTCTTGTGCTCTAAGGAATTCAAATAGAAATAGAAAAGTATTTGAGATTTTTTTTGAAGTTAATATGACGGCCATTCAATTGAGATTACATCAGATTAATGTATTCAGTGTGGGTTAGATGACAGTAAGTTTATTCAGTGTACTTTTTGTGTGGGGTTACGTCACCAGCTGAACATGTTTGATGAGAATCAAAAGTATGTCAGCATAACAAAATTCAACATAATTTTTCATTTCTCTTCTATATGGATATAGGCTGCTATTAATACAAGAGCCAAGGTGTTTGAGGCATATGTGGAAGGTTGTGAGTTCCTTATATTGGTTTAAGAAGGACATGAGTTGGTGTTATTTTTCTTGAGGATTCTAAGGACTGAAGCTAAGCCCAAAATATTTTAAAACCTTACAATGCAAAAATTGCCTTTTTCTCAAAAGGAAGATGCCATTCTGTTACTTCCCCTTACTAGAGAGAAATATTTTCTACCTTGTTCAGCTCAATAGAGGAATGTCAAATAACTATAGAAAAAGTTGGTATTATCAATAGTATTTGACCTGAAACTTTATTTTTTTGCAGGTCACCATCTGGCTCCAGGACACCCAAAAGATCAAGAAGATCAAGATCCAGATCCCCTAAAAAGTCAGGGAAAAAATCCAGGTCTCAGTCCCGTTCTCCTCACAGATCTCACAAGAAGTCAAAGAAAAGCAAACACTGACAATGTTAATATTTTTTTTATGATGCTGTCACTTACTGGAAATGCGGTTTTGTTTTTGTGCCTGAACAGTCTGTTAAAAAAACAAAAAAGCATTCCTGATTATTTTTTTTTTGTGAATGCACGTGTATACTCATGAGTATCGGCATCTGTAGACCTGTCATTGTTTTATATTGTACAAAATATCTTCATTGTGACTATTTCCCAACTGAAACATTTTTGTGTTTAGAAGTTTCATCAGAAATGTGTGTAACTGATCTGCTGGCAGTAGTGATATTTTGTTTTAGAATGTTGTGACATAGCAGAAATAACTCAAATGTTCCCCCTTTTTGTAGCTTTGACAATTTGAATTAGATTTCAAATAAAATCTGAACAGAAAATTAAGATGTTGTTTTCTTGCCCCACTGGTGATACAGATCTCTAAAGGAATTCATAGTTTGTTTGGAAGTACTGTGTATTTCGGACATACTATGGTGCTTAGATCTTTCAGTATAGTGGTAGCTCTGTTCCTGTTGTCCCTAGTTTGACTATCCAGCTCAAAGCACCTTTTCAATCCAGTGGATGGGTTTTCTTTCCTACCGTGGTATTTTACTGTAAGAACAGTCGAGCAGCCTGGTACCTACCATGATAAGCTTTACAAGTAAATCTTTGCTTCGTATTTCTCCATTTTAATTGCAGGGAATATTTGTGACACCAGAGTAATGTTTTAATTTGTTTTTAAAAAAGGGCCTCTGCAGAGATGCATCATATGTATGTGTATGTATATCATATATATATGATGTATCAATAACAAGCCATGTTTATGGCATGCATGGGGAACAATAAAAGGACAGCAAGCCTGAGGCTTTATGGCTTCTTCCTTAAGTATAGGTACAACAATTGCAACCTACAGTACACTATTGTTTTCTAAAACTGATTTTTTTTCCAAAAGGACGGCTTTTACATTATTTTGTTGAATTTACTCATCTGTTGTGGAAATTATTCAAAATGGGGAAAATTATTTTTTTTATTACATATTTATTAATATTTTAGAAGCAAGAGGCTGTTTAACTTTTTTTAATGTTAGGCTTTTCCCTTCTCCAAACCTATTCTGTGTGTTAGGCATTGATGTGACTTTAAATCGCTTCATCTTGGTCTCTTATCATGCAACCTTTCTGTGGGTGGGAGGGATGAGAAATGGGGGGGATTCAATGTTTATACTTGGAGGTGTGGGGAGATTGTAATAAAAACGTAACGTTAAAAGGGTTCTGGCCTCCTGTGAACTGTTTCTAAAAGCAAAAGCTGTACTTAACTACAGGCACAGAGTGCTGGATGATGACCTGCTATTATACTTGTGTATTGACAGGTTTTACATTGTTAGAATTTTGTAAATATGCCAGGGAAAATCTTATATTATACATGTATATAGTCTAAGAGGAAACACTTTCAGAAGCAGGATCTAAAATGTCTTTTGAAAAATGTGCATATTTAATTAAAAAAAAAAAAATTCTCAATATTTTTCCTGATGGGAAACTTTGTTATAAGATTATAGAAATTGTTGCAAATGTGAGAATTAAGTGGAGAATTCTCTTTGCTGATGATGAACTGAGAGATGATCTGGAATGCTGAAAATATGGAGAATGCATGTGTACTGTAAAGACTTTCTTAGAATGAGTATTGAATAGAGGCATTAATAAGGAGAAAGAATACACCTTATCTATTTATATTACATTATAAAGCATCTGTTTTAGAAATATGCAGAGTTTAATTTTTTATATTTTTCTTTCTCCCTGTAACATAAGGTGTTTCAGATGTACAGATTTTGGTAGCTATATTATTAGAAACTAAGTTATTTTTTTCTTAAATGCTGTGTATTCACACCTGGCACAGACTAGATAAGGTTTTCTAGAGCAAAAAGCAGGTACTAAAATCAGTTGGGGACAGGGAGAATCCTAACTTTATGAATCGTAACTTTACAATAGGAAGGAGATCACTTCAGATCCGATTAAATGCTTTAAAACTATTACTTCTATCTTGTAGCTGTTTATAAATGGCGATGTTCTAGGTGAAGTGAGACTAAAGATAGAATATTCTGGTGGCAAACTATCTGCAGAATCAATTGTGTATTTCATTTAATAGCTGAAAATCCTCAGGGTAGAAAATCACTTAGCATTAAAGGTTAGCTGTACTTTTCAGTAATTAATTTTGACCTCAACTTTTATAAAATTCTCATCAGTGATTATAAAAGGCTCAAGCCAAGTAGCTAGAGAGCTAAAGGAGCGCACCCATTAGACTATTTTGTAACAGCTTTATTATGTGATACCTCTTTTCAGTATCTTTATTCTCTAAATACCATTCTCATACCTCTTGTTCTTTGGTTGATATCCTGGGCTTTAGAAAAGCTGTTTTTTACCTAATAGACTTTGAAGAGCAATTAAGAACCTCTACACTTAACTGGATACCTGTTTTTTCTCCTTTTGAAAAGAACATCTTTTGATCCTACTTACTTTTCATTTTCTTCCCTTCTTTTATAAACAGTTTTGTTTAGAGTTTTGTTTTGTTTGCTTTTCTGCAAAGACAAGGATGGGGGGACAGCATCTGGTAAGAAATCTTTTGTAAAAAAAGCAAATTAGTATCGAAGACTGAAAATTAGACTGCCTGTGAAATGTATTTTTCTTTAGGTCATGTTGCGGTGACAAGGTATAGTTGCAGTGTGCCATTACTATCTGACTTGTGTTTCTGCAGCTTTTTGGGTTGAAATGGTGAAAAATCACCTAGTTGATGTAGGATAGGAGTAATTTAGATACTGATCCTGGGACTCAAAAAGTAGCATTGAGATGAATCCTTGTGGAAGAAGCTCTGACCTGAGGAGATTTGGTCCAGTGTTTCCAAATGGTTTTTGTGATGAGCCCGTATTATCCTCCGAACACCACCCCCCTCAGTGAGCATCCAACCCTTCGCTTTGGGAGAGGGAGGAGGCAGGAGTGGATAAGGGGCTTCTCTGTCCTCTCCTGCCCTGCTTTATGGATGAGAGCCGAGGTAAATATTCATGCCTTAGTGTTCAGATTTATCCAAAGCAGTGAAACTGAGTGTACCTTGCTACAGCCAAGTTCTAGTGCGGCTGTAGCTTCGGGCGGCTCTGCAGCCTGAAGTAGCAGCTGGTGAGGCCCATGGTGGTGTGGGATCACATCAGAAATGGAAAGTATGTGGTATGTTCCCAGGTAGGTACTAGGTGATTGTTGTGCTCGTACATTTTAGTGAAGCCTATGCAGTGCTCTGTAGGATATTTGGGTATTTATGCGAAGGCCACCTAGGTACGGAGTTGCAAGTTCATCTCTGTTTTTTCTGAACGAGTCCTATCCCCATGAGTGTCTCTGTAAGAATTGGACTCCCCCGCTCTGAGCACGTGTGCCCTGCCTTGGTGGAGAAAAGCTACTTGTTTGCATAGACTCCTTCTGACAATTAAAATCTTTCCTTACCAGTATTACAGAAGTGTTTATATTTGAACTGCCATTTTTAAACTTTGTGACTTCCTTTGACTTCTGTGCGCACCAGCTGCATATACCTTGTGTCATACTAATTGAGGAAAAGTTGGTTTCTGAAAGTCCATGTCAGGTTATTACTCGGGCACTAGGCACTGTGCTTGTGTTCTCCCCCTGCCTCCCCCCTTGGAGGTTTTGAAGTGTAAGAATAAAGCACTGATGAACAATGCCGTTTTCCAAAGCTTATATTTAGAATTGCAACTATCGCTAAGGTGAGTTGATCAGTCCCAGTGACACCGAATGTACTCCTGCTTTCTGCATTTACAAATCACCTTTGGTACTAATACAGCAGCTTTGCCTAAGCACGTGAAGCCTTTGAAGTTGCTGGATTATTGTATTGATCGTGTCTTTCTGCATATAAAACTGCCCCTATGCTCTTTCAGTTATGAACTTAGGTTTATCCCCACTATTGGGATAGCTTTCAAACTTGTACTGGTTTTATTTAATAAATTTCTGAGGCAGATTTTGTAGCTGAAACTATGTAAACATTGTATCAGACCTAAGTTACGGAGCACCAAAATGGGAAATCCAGTTTTATCTTTAGGGGGTTCTTGAGGATCAACCAGTGTTTGAGGCGTGTTCATGGCATGTTGAAACAAAACCGGTGCTGTCTGACCTGAGCCTGTAAGAGGAAGGTATCTCGAAGGAGTTCATGTAACGTGACTTAAAAACTGGAATCTTGCGATGAGAAAAGCAGTATCAGCCAAAAATGGCAAAGCTGTTCTGAGCATCTTTGATCACTTTAGGCAGCTTGCTTATGGGTTTTTCCTCCACCCACATTTACTGTCCTTTGGAATTAATGCTCTTGATAAATAAAAATAAGAAGCATTGTTGTATTTCTGCAGGTGGAGTAAGGTCTGAATTTTGTATCTAGTTTTAGAGAGCTGCCTTGCTGTACTTTCACATAGCCGCCTGAGGAATTTGGGGTGAGATGTTTCTCAACTATTGTGGGTCTCCACTGAATATTTATGTGAGGACATATATATTTGGTTGCATTAAGGTAAATGTAGTTTTGAAGGATATTTGAGTTCTGCTGTTTTAGTAAAGACTGGTCTACTTTCTATGCGTTATCTTTGTTGAAAAATCTAGATTTTTGGGGCAGTTATGAAGGTCCAACAAAAGAAGTGAACTCTACAGTTGAAGACAGCAGCAGTGGAATAATCTAGATGAGAATTTTACACTTCTCTTCTTTTAAAATCAACTGTTCAGCGTCATGGGATTTATCAAATTACAAAGCTGATATTAACAGTCAAACCCTGAAAATTGTCTCCAAGTTTACTTTTCTGAATAAGGCTGTTGAGTTCACAAACTTATGTTTTATTAAAACAGCTCATAGTATTTGGAGATTTCTCATTGCTGCATGAGCTATTGTGAGACTTCCAGTACACCGCTGGTTTGGGCCGCTGCTGTAACTGCTGCTCCTCCGTATGTAAGCCACTCTTGTAAGAATCATAACTGAAATGCTAATTTAATTTTGTCCATGTGTATTTCTCCCCTGTAGGATACAGAAGTCTTAAACAATTGCATACTATTTTTTCCTCCACCTGCTTCTGTCAGCACAGTCAGTTTTCATGGGTAAGCTTGTTCCATTTGTCACTTCTGATGTCTAATCTTGTGCAGGGATGTTTTACTGTGTAACTCTGTCATAAGCTGGAAAGTTTTCTGTTTGTGGTTATTTGAAGAGGAAATGGTAGTTTCACATGAACTTTTTTGTCTTACTTGCTTTTGGTTTTGTATTTTATGCAGAAAATTTTCCAAATGACATGGCGACAATAAAATTGTCAGTTTGCCGATATCCAGAAATGGTTTTATTTTTAACCTGCAAAAGAGCGATGTTTGTGCATGTTATGCTAAGGGCAGTTTCTTGGCCTTGCCAGCTCTTCTGCTGGTGGATGCTGTGTCCGCCTATGTTGTCGAACTCTAATTGCTGCTGCTGTTCTACTGTCAACGGTGACCTCTTTGCTTCTCAGAAACTCATTAACGAGGCACGGGCTGCTCACTGTGTAGCTGCTTGTATAATCCTCTCTTGAACAAAGGAAACCTCCCACTTGGAACCGCTGCTTGGATATTGAGATGATGAGCAGCTTTTCAGTAGCTAAAAGTGTTTGCAGGAATGTCAGGCAAAGGAAAGGGAGCCCGTGCCGCGTCATAGCGTGACATTGTGCGTTATGGCTGGGCCAGCACTGCAGCTTGTTGCTGCTGAGGGGTGCTGGTCCTGTTCCTGCCTTCCCTGTGCCTCCCGTTCTCTTACTTGTCTGTCCTCCCTGCTGCCTTTTGTGCCCTGTGAGTAACCAGTTCAGTTCATTAAGGGAAGAACCATTTTTTGTGTGCTTGCTTTCACTTGATGGACTTTCTGCTGGCTCTGAGTTGAACTGGCTCAGTGCAGGGAACAGGGGCAGACAGCGAGCAGAATGGTCCTCGTTTTTGGTAACGCTTCACTTGTAACATGCAGCTTCACCCAAAGTCTTTTCATTTGGAGCATGTGTTTTGATACGATGGGCTGAATCGATGCTGCGCTCTGCATCCCACTCACTTCCGCTCCGGTCACATACTCCTGTTGCTCTCCCACCACCAGCTCTAGCGCTTGGGTAACCACTTTCCTTGTGGAAAGGTAGGACGAGCACAGGGGGTAGGCAGGTTTGTGATGACGTGCATGGGAGGAAGGAAATGCAGAACTGGGGCCATCTCTCTTAGCAGCAGCAAGCTGTTACACACTGGCTGTGCCTCTCTCCATCTCCTCTTCTTTCCAATGACGCTTGAACCCATCAGTCAAATCTGAGACAAGCAAATCCCTCCGAGATAATTTAGTTTCTGCGAGATCTGTGAAAGACCAAAAAGAGGAAAGAGACCTCGGATGCCCCCATGAGATGGGAAAGGCTGGAATAAGAACTCTTGATGTTGTTAGAGCCCAGATCATTCATTTGGGAGAGATTACAAGTCTCAATTACTAACAATTTTCACTTAGAGTTCAACAGTCAAGAAACACAGTATGTTGTGCTATCCAGGGACCTACTTGCTCTATTTTTATTTTTACTCTTGTGTGGACTGAGCAGCTATTTCCTGTAGCTGTCTGCCTAAATACAGACCATTGGCTTTACTCTTGTTAAGAGGTTGCCTGCAAGCAAGTGTGGAACACGTTTCCTGATTCTGGTTCTTGGGCTTCTGAGGCTGAACCGAGGTCTGAGACTTCGGTCATTAGAACTTGTGTACGGTAAGTGTGCCTGTGGAAAGGCAAGCATGGAGAAAGGATAAGCACAAGGTCTATGTAATAGGTCTCAGAAATCTTTCATTAAAAGATTTAACCTAGCAGAATAGGTTAATTCTGTATGACAGACAGTTCTGGGTATAAAACTTAGCTGGTGTGGGAAGAGGAGGGTGGAATTCATGCGTGCAATTTGGATTTGTGGAAGATGGATCAGGGAATTAGCGTGTGCTCAGGATTCAACCTCCAAGATCATTAACGGCAATCAAGATCATCACCAAAGTCATCATTGGAGGTAGAAACCATTTTTCATCTTTTTAGCCATGTTAAAAAAGTGCACCTTTGATGTTTCAGGAATGATTTAGCCAGATGTTTTCACCTGCTAGATAGCTGTGAGAGCTGTCACCGCAATGTTGCAAACAGAGAAGCTCAAAGACTGGAGATGAACATTCTGAACTTATTACAGTATACAGATTTTTATTACATCTGATACTGGTCATTTTCATCATAAAATCTGCGTCTTTTGGGTTGCTGGTGACACTTTTTTTTTTCCTGATGTTTTAGTTAATCTCCCCTGCACTGTGGGAAAGGAACTGCCTGCTGATTAACTGAATGGAGAGTATTGCCTTGGGCAAACTCCAGAAAAGAATTAGCTATAGAATTTAAGATATGAGACTGGGATTGAATTCTGGCCACTGTGTGAATTGAGAGGCTGTGGATTCTCACCCTCTGTTTTTACAGAGGGTAACTATACTAGATAATTAAAAAAAAAAAAGTTTACAATAAAGTCTGATTTCTAGGCAGTTAGGTTTCACCGGGGGTGCTCATCTTTCACGCCAGCTTGTAGGAAATCCACACTGTGATATGGAGTAGAAATTTGATAATGTTACAGATAAAGAGTCCCTTTTTCTCAAATCCTGACGATTTCAAGAGTTAATAGTGAATGATTTATATTACTCGGTGAGTTTTCAAGAGATGCAATGGATTAATTTCAAGATCATTCCGAGACAGTTATTTATAGCATGTTGCATGTTAGCTACAAGAGAGACACAGAATTCTTATTCTCTTTTTGTCCTGAGCTCTGTATTTGAATTTTAAGACAAGGACTGGGGACTCTTTTCCCTGGGGCTTAAATTTGTCCAATCTGTAGTCAAATGAGGACCAGCTATTTTGCTGCATCATCTGGAGATGTTCAAGTCCAGGTTGGATGGGGCTTTGAGTAACCTGGTCTAGTGGAAGTTGTCCCTACCCAGGGCCAGGGGGGTTGGAACTAGATGGTCTTTATGGTCCTTCCAACCCAAACCATTCTATGATGCTATGATCCAAGGGAAGGTTGTTGTGTGGCTTCTGCTGCCTGCTGTCCTTGGGGAGGCAAGTGAGGCCCCTGCAGCACCTCAGGACGTGTGGGGTGACGCCCTGTGGGCAGAGCCCCCCGGTACCGGGATGCTAACGAGGGGGAGAGGTGCACTGACCAGCTGAAGAGATTTAGGGGTTCCTGGGCACTGCAAACCAGGGGGGTGGAGGATTTGAGACACGAATTAACCCAGGTTCATGATTTTGGTTGTAGGGAGTTTAGAGATACTCTAATGTGCGTGGCTGAGGTAGCTCTTATGTGTGACCTGCCAAAGGTTTTGGAAGTTCTTGATGTGAAACAGTGCGTTGCCTGTTGTTTTAAGTTATGCAGTTATAAAAGTGGAATCTCTTAATTTCCTTTAGAACGTAAAAGTTACACAACAGCTGAGAAAAGTTTTCTAATTTTAATAAAAGTCAAATACAGACTTAACTACACTGCAATGTCCTCAGGATGTTTGTAAAGTTCTGGAATTCCTTCAGCTGCACAAACAGGAATTTATAAATATTTATTGAAATTAACTTTATTGAAAATGTCACCTGTGCAACTGGAGGTGAATATAAAGGAGAAAGAGGAGGATAGAGGAACAGCTTGCTACAGATAGGTTGTCCACTTTCCTATATATTTCTGGTTTATGACTAGCTGGTTTAATTTTGATCCATGCCAGCTGCTTCTGCAGCACAGCTCCTGCACGCACAGCTCGGAAGGAGTAGCCAAGAGAAAATGAGCACTTCAGAAGGCAGATTGCTGCACCCATCACTTAATCGAATGGCTGCTGAGGACTTCAGCATTATTGGAAATAAGTGTGCTTTGAGGGAAGGCAGCTGCTACTCCTGCATGAGACTTTGAAGAAACTGTTAAAAGTTATGCACAGGACTAAAAGGAAGGGTGCAAACTATAAACATCTCTAATTTTAAAGGCTATCGTGCATTTTTTTTCTCACTCGTTTCTAGTGGTGATGCCAAAATATAGTCTTAAACAAATTCAGAGGTTTCCAAGTTTGGACAGCTACTTAATTTTATATAAGCTTTGTTCACATTTCATGACCTGTAATTTGTGCTTTAGTTTTAAGAATCTTGCTTTTGAGCAGTGTTTGAGGAATTTGGCATCTATATTTATCCTGAATAGATTAGGCTAGATATAGGA
The DNA here is from genome assembly GCA_013397275.1 of Burhinus bistriatus. NCBI lineage: Eukaryota > Metazoa > Chordata > Aves > Charadriiformes > Burhinidae > Burhinus > Burhinus bistriatus. Next base: position 256,923 of record VYXH01002463.1, on the reverse strand, counting down.
GTTTTTAGTTAACGCCCACAAGTTACACACTAGTTGTATAACACTATAAACTTCCATCTTTCATCCAAAAAAATTTTGTTTTAAAAGATAAAGTCTTACTGAAGCTTGACTTCAGGAAAAACTTCCTCACCTTGTGCCCAGTCCATCCTTGTGAACATGAGAAAGGCAAATCTTAAAGCATAAGAAATCAAGTCAGGAAGCATTCCAGTAAGATCAAACCTTTCACAGCCCCATCGCTTGAACAAAGGGATGTTAGCAGAGGAATCTCTGGATAGCAGAGAATGCTGGCTGGGGCAGTATCAGTTTGGGGGAAGGAGAAATCATTCAGTGAGTCAGGATTTGGGTTGTCTAAATATTACATGTAAAAATCATAGATTTAATTACTGAATATAAAATATTAAACTGTAACATAAAATATTTAAGCTTTAAATGAAAAAAAAAAGGTAGTTTTTTTTTGCCTCACAGTTTAAATTGGGGAGTTTCGATCACAGTTACTTATCCCTCACTTTATGCATTGCTCACTGCAGAGTTTGACATAAATACAGCCACCTTATTTATATCTGAGGGATGACTGGGTTGTAGTGTGTAACTACCTGCACAGGAAAAGACGTATTTTTTTCTGCTCCATCAAAGCAAACAAGATGTAATGTTTAAAAAGTGATGCTGGCCTAGAAATAAGTGTTGGGCTTTTTAGATTTTTTTTTTTTTGGGGGGTGTGTGTGTGTTAAATTTTATTTTTGGGGAGTTTTAAAATTTTATTTTTTAATGGTGAATTTTCCTTTCTGAGGAAAGGAAAGTTTTATTATTTGACATGAGTGATCTAGTATACTGAAACTAATGAGCCTAAATTAGACTGGCATGAAGGAACAGAGAAGGTGGAAAATGTACACTGAAGTGTCTGAACAAATTTGTGAAAAGCTGTATCTGTTCAGCTGCAGAATGTTCCTCTTTCTCACGCTTACTGTGGCTATTATCACTTAAGTTTTTATTCTGTTGGTTTTGCACATAGGCAAGGAGCTAAGAACATGTACAGCCCCAACCGCCTGCTGCGATACCCTCTACCCACTCTCCGAACTAGGTTCGAGCGACTGAGCAAAACACTTGACCCTAGAAATTATTTGAAAAGACAAAAAATAACTGTTTCACTATGCTGCTGATTTTAGTTGTTTTCAATTGGTATTTAAGCCTGTGATTAAAATCAAGCAAATACTTTATTTTACTGACTTGGGGCTGTATTTCATGGTGGGTTTTTTTGTTGGTTGGTGGTTTTTTTTTTTGTTTTTTTTTTTAAA
>VYXH01002463.1:192382-251752 GCA_013397275.1 Burhinus bistriatus | reverse complement strand
GCCCGGCGGCAGCTGGTCTATGTCTTCACCACCTGGCGCTCGGGGTCGTCCTTCTTCGGGGAGCTCTTCAACCAGAACCCCGAGGTCTTCTTCCTCTACGAGCCGGTGTGGCACGTCTGGCAGAAGCTGTACCCCGGGGACGCCGTCTCGCTGCAAGGGGCGGCCCGCGACATGCTGAGCTCCCTGTACCGCTGCGACCTCTCCGTCTTCCAGCTCTACAGCACGGCAGGCGCCGGCAAGAACCTCACCACGCTGGGCATCTTCGGGGCGGCCACCAACAAGGTCATCTGCTCCTCGCCCCTCTGCCCGGCCTACCGCAAGGAGGTGGTGGGCATGGTGGATGACCGGGTGTGCAAGAAGTGTCCCCCGCAGCGCCTCAGCCGCTTCCAGGAGGAATGCCACAAGTATCGCACGCTGGTCATCAAGGGCGTCCGCGTCTTTGACCTGGCCGTCCTCGCCCCGCTCATGCGGGACCCGACCCTGGACCTCAAAGTCATCCACCTGGTGCGGGACCCCCGGGCCGTCGCCAGCTCCCGCATCAAGTCCCGGCACGGCCTCATCCGGGAGAGCCTGCAGGTGGTGAGAAGCAGGGACCCCCGCATCCACCGCATGCCCTTCCTTGATGCCAGCCACAAGCTGGGTGGAAAGAAGGAGGGGGGGGGCGGCTCGGACTACCATGCCCTGGGTGCCATGGAGGTCATCTGCAGCAGCATGGCCAAGACCCTGCAGACTGCTCTGCACCCCCCTGACTGGCTCCAGGGCAACTACATGGCTGTGCGCTATGAGGACCTGGTGGTTGAGCCCATCAAGACCCTGCGGCAGGTGTATGGCTTTGTCAACCTGGCGGTCAGCCCAGAGATGGAGAAGTTCGCCCTCAACATGACCAGTGGCCCCGGCTACTCCTCCAAGCCCTTCGTGGTGTCGGCCAGGAATGCCACCCAGGCGCTGAGCGCCTGGAGGACTGCGCTCAGCTACCAGCAGATCAAGCAGGTCGAAGAGTACTGCCACCAGCCCATGGCCCTGCTGGGCTACGAGAGGGTCGGCAGCCCTGAAGAGGTGAAGGACCTCAGCAGAACGTTGCTCAGGAAGCCGCGGCTGTGATGGGGCAGCGGGCGCCGCGACCGCCCCTGGGGGCGGCTGAGCCCCACCAGGGAGAGGAGCCGCTCGGCTGGCTTGAGTGAGGGAGGGAGCTGGGAAAAGCAGCTTGGGTTCTGATTTCCTCCAAAGACTGCTGAAGGGTAACATACAGTAATGTGATGATTTCTTTCTTCTTTTTTATTCCCCTCCCCTTGCATTGGGTTAGATGCGATTTTTAAAAAAAAAAAATAAATAAAGTGGAACTGAAAATACGTGTAGAGCCCCTTTCCCCTTCTCTAAAATGCCAGGCAGTGATTCTGTACCAAAATCTTCTTTATGGAGTTCTGGTGGGTTTGAAGATGGTAAGAAAAACTCTTGCACAATTCCTAACTCATCTTTATCTCCCCTGGTGCGGAGGGTATGCCCTTGGAAAGCATAATGCTGAAAATCAGACTTTTGTATGAAAGCAAATGTTCAGACATGATAGTAATTAAAAAAAACAATAAATGATATTCATTTTTATAATTACCTCAATTGTTTGGGAATTACAGTCTTGCTTATGTACAGCTGGAGGGGATGCTTGCTTAAAATAGCAACGTGGACTTTTTTAAGGGTATCCATGGAGGGCTGGTGTGCAACATTTGACGTGTTCAAAGATTAGGAGCTGCTCGCGGAAACAAGTACAGATCTCGCAACTGTAGTGCAGGTTTTATGGCTATGTGAAAGCAGGTTTCTATTTAACTATTGTCTTTTTTGTTGTATTTGAAAAATCTTTCAAGTGCCACTGTATTAGTGTCCTAAGAGTTTTAAAACGTTTGCCATCACAGCAGTATTTATTTTTGTCTTGACATGTATGTCCAGGGGTCACTGTCAAATAGAAGTGGATCTACAGTGTGACGAGAAGTGCAGGATTTAAAAAGACATTTATCATACTGGAAACATTAGCATGTGTGAAAAAAAAATATTCTATATATTCTATATATTCTATAGTGCTAATAATACAGTAAGCTATTTAAGATATTTCTTGATGATTGGTAACAGGCGTAATAGGGAAGCATAGAAAAATGCATAAAATGATTTATTTTTCCCCTTTGTCTAAATGTCCAAAGGGTATATTTATGTACGAGGAGGGAGGAAACGTACAGCTGTGTGTTCATAGCTATAATGGAGCTTTTACAGAGTCAACCTAGCATTTGATTTCAGAGCACTGGTTAGATACGCGATTGTTGTGAATTGTCATTGCTCTACGATGGAGCCAGATGGTGGTCTGGCTCTTTCTGGGAGCTTTGCCTAGAGACTCTGTCCCATCGTTAAAACTTGATTAAAAAAAAATACGAGATTTTACTACTTCTGCTTTTATAATTTCCTGAAAAAGTCTCGGTTTATTAAAGGTTAAGTGGTGTGTTGCACATGAGAAGTGCAGACACCTCAAGTAGTTTTTTAATCTTGGCGGTGTTCTCCGATGCTCTTTGAAGGCTAATTTTGGAACTTGAGTTTTTAAACAAAAGTGATTTTGCCAAACTGTTCTCTTAGGAGAATATGGAGTTTTCTACAGGAAGTACCTTTTACAATGCCTATTTGGGTGTTGTGCCTTCAGCAAATGTGAAGAGTATGAGTAGGAAAAAGGAAATTGATTTGTGAAAATAAATTGATATAAACAGGATGCTGATGTGTATGTGTGTGTGTATGTGTGGAAATCTTAGTGATGTGTAATATGTCTATTTCTTGTATTAGTTCTTTTAAGTTAAACAGGTGATAACTGGCTACTAAGCTATTTGAGTTCTTGATGAAATTTTGGCATTAGATGTTGAACTTACTCTGAAAAGGAAACACATTTAATAAACTAGTTAAAAGATTATTGCATAAGGTTGCCTATACACTACGTTACACATGTCCATTCCTTCAGTTCATCACTATCAGCACAAACAACATTAGTAATATCTATCACTGGGAGATCTTATAATTGGCCTGTTAGGATATATTCCTAAATTCCAGATGGCAGTGCTAAAAATGGGAGGGGTAGCTAATTTGGTATTGAAAATACATATTAAGGTACTTGTGTTTTTGTGAAATTAGTTATTGCTGTATGCATTCTGAGTGAATTTTGGACATCTGAGTTTGGGCTGTACCCCGTGTTTTTCTTTTCTTTTCTTTTCTTTTTATTTTTTTTTTTCCAGTCAGCGTGTCCTGGGGCAGTGCTTGAAAATCTGACCTGCTTGTAGAGCGTGTCGCTTGCTTGTGATCCATCCGCTGCTTTATGAAGCACCCGTGCTGCCCACCGCACAGTCCCGTCCGTCTGCCTCCTAACAGCTGCGCGCGTGTTTGCCAGCGCTGCTATCGGCAGGGTGAGCGGGCCCGGGGAGCTGCAGAGCCTCCCTGCAGAACGCTGTGCTGCCCGCCGGGAAAGCAGCCCAGCTTCTCCTGCGGACTGGGACACTGCACCGCGATTTCGGATCCCGCCGGCTTCATTGTGAAACTTTGCTGTGGTTTCTAAATGGAGCTTTCTCATGACAGCGTGTTACAGCATAAGCTCTTGATTTGGGGGGCTGAAGCACGGTCATTTATGTGTGCAGAATTGCTTGGTCTCTTCTGGGAAAGTTTTCTGGGTGAGTAAAGTGAACAGGAATTAATTGTCTCTGGGTGTGTGCAATAGATGAGCCCGATTGACTTAGCTTCCAAAAATCTCCTATGGATTCTAATTACATTAAAAAGCTCATCCTGTCATTTTGAGAGAGCGCTCGCCGCTCTGCTAATAATGGTGCATTGCAAGCATCTGCTTCACTTTACTGATGTGAATGGTGTGCCAGCAGAGTTACAGCATCTGAATCTGGTCCATAATTTGAGCTCCACCTACTACATTGCAGCAAGAAATTACCCAACACACTGTACAATTGTACCTGGGCATGTTTTGGTGAACAGAAGTAGTAATGGAAAGCTCGTTTTATGAAAATAAAGGACTGCAATTTTGTTCAGGTAAAGCTTCAGGAGAAGTGAATGGGACTCTGCTTTTGTAAAATGCCGGTGGGCTAAGCCGTACGTTTAATGCTGCTCCATTAAAAAAATAAGCATGTGAACAACTGGCAGTTGAAAGAGGCCATTTTTAGTCCTTTTTTATATTCAGAAAAGAGGATTAGAGGAATTAAAATAAGCCAAACATAGTTGAAAAAAAAAAGTTTTAAATGTGGAAAATTATAGAGAAAAATAGGATATCAGAAAGATTATGAACACGGTTACAAAAAAGCTCTGCCTGTTGTGAGGAGGGACATCTAACTGAGGTCGGAATACTTTAATACTTGACTGTTACGCTTAAAAATAGTGCCTGGGTTTGCTTTCTGTCTGATTTAATAATTAGAGCATGCTGCTTCAACTGAAGCTAATGCTTGCATTAGTGAAGAATCAATAGCATATACGAGATACAGAGTGCAGTAAGTTGCACTGAACTGGAGGGAGACGGTTTTGAAGACTTGGCACGTCGTTTTGATGGAACAGAAAGGCCAGCGCACAAGTACGTGTTGTTTCTGCTGTGAACAAACCCAGAAAATAGTACAAGTATTGTAAATGGTAATGGTCGCTCAGTGCATGAAAACACAGGAAAACCCTCTGTACTCCACTGAATCATCTTAAAACACAAGATGTGTAAAAGCGTGCAAGTTGCTGCAGCTGACCTAAGTGCTGATAATGAAAAAATGATTAGATAAAGTATCTTCTGGTCTTTCTAACAAAAGGAAGAACTTCTTCATTTTTCCGATCACTTCATAATTTGTCAGGTGTTAAGCTTCATGCCCTGACTGGGAAGAGGAACTTAACTGACTTAATTTAAAACCACAAACCTTGTTTTTCAGTTATGATTTGAACTCGGGTCTCTAGAGATGAAATACTGGTGGTTATAATAAATTCTGAAACAAGTGTTTTTCATCCTGTAGGCTATGAGAAGAAGAGTGGCATTAATCTTTATTTCCCCCTTCATTTCTAATTGTTGTGGTGTGTTTTAAGTGTCCTTGAAAGTGAAGGGTGTTTAACATGAGCTTTTGCACACCGCAAGGAGTGGTCTTAAGAGTCCGTGTTTCAGTTTTGCTCCTGTGCATCCCTGTAAGTGCAGGCACGGGCTTCTGGAGCGGTGAATGCCAACTGTGTCGAGTTGTGTGGGGCGGCTTTATGTGAACAGACTGAATGTCAAGCAAACGCTGCCTGGGATACTTAAACAAACGGATCGAAAATGTTCTGATTCTAGTGCCATTTCAATTAAGGGTGTTGTACCAGGATAAATATCACTCTCTTGGAATTCTGCGTATGAATAAGGCAAGCAGATTTAATCTGGAGGCTCTGAGTGAGCGTGAGACTGCTTGCCATTGATGTATCTGACTTCGATGGTCAGTGCTTTCTTTGGATGCAGTTTGCATTTTGTATCAGAGCTCCGGAACAAGATCTTCTGAAAATGTGCACATGTTCTAAAATAAGAAAATACACGGAATAACATTTCAGCAATATTCATTATATTGCACACATTTAAAATAAAAAATAAGGTTTATCTGGTTTATTTGGATTCACTGGTATCAAATGAGTTCTCTTCATGTGTTTGAATGAGAGCTCTTGACTCCATGATTCTTCACATAACTTACAATTCTGCAAAGATTCTGTACAACACAGACTGTTTTAACTTTGCAAGTTGGAAAATTTCCTTGTATTTATTCTTCTTTGAGGCTTGGGGTTCCCTGCATCATGAGATCATGAAAGGATCATAAGAATGGGCCTGCATTATTGAGTGTTTAGTGTTTGGATCAATGCAAATCCAATGAGAATCAGTGCGAAACATAAGGTGTCCTGTCTTCCCTTGATGCATGAAGACCCAGCGTTCCTCAGGCACATCAGTACCATGAAAACTATGAAAAGAAATAATTCATAATATAAATGGCATTGCAAATGGGAGAACTAAGATTAAAGAATCATCTGCTTCTGCAGTGAAACACAAAGCTGTAAAATGCTTGTAAAAAATATATGGCATATTCATTCACAGAAGAAAATTCGGTATGTAAGGGACCCATTTACATGCACTGATGTGGGTGAGATCCCTGGTGTCCACTTCAATGTCTGATATAGGAATATGCTTGTTATAAACAGGGTAGTGAGAAGGAAATTGCGGTCGAGCAGAAGGTTACCATCTCTTCGTTACTATGACAGAAGTTGGGGATTAGCCAGGACAGCCTGTGAGTCTTTTAGTATGAGGTACCACAAACTTGTGTCTGGATACAATGGCATTATTCTGATGTGGTTTGAATGAAAATAGGACTTTCCTGCTGAAAAACAGATGATGAAAATCAGATTGGAGGAACTCCCCAAATGAAAAATGATTAACAAAGCAATCTGAGCAAGGAAGGCTCGTAGGAGCTGCTGAGCAACCTGTTTCTAGTGGCATTCATGGCAGCTGAAGTTGCTAACTGGAAGGCACCCTGCAGCTACAATTTTAAGGACTCTGAAGATGCTAGTAAGTTTTAAGGATTTTCAAGAATGCCTTCACGTGTCATTTTCATTGGAATGGGAATAGGAGTCAGTGGGAGTTATATTTCAGGATGCCTCTGAAAATCATGGCCTCATAAATTCATGTTGGAAGGTGCCTCAGGAGGTTTTTGGTCCAACCTCCTGCTCAAAGCAGGGTCGGCTTATGAGATCAAACTAGGTTGCGCCAGGCTTTATCCTGGTGGGTTTTGGAAACCTCCAAGGACAGAGACTGCACAATCTCCGTGAGCAGCCTGTTGCAGTGCTTGACTGTCCTCATGGTGAACTGCGATGCTTCAGCAAAACTGGCCCCAAATCACTAATTATGTTACATAAATTTCTTGTCCCTTAATTTTGGGCTTTGCCTATGAGTACTGGTGTGGGTCATGTCCTCACTTCCCTTTAACTGCAATAGATGTTGGCTGCAGCAAAATGGTTAATGAGTAGTGATCTCAGTGGAAAAATGTGGATTCACAATTAGAATGCTGCATCCAGCTATGTCCCTTGTTTTACCCAGGAGTCACAAAGAGGATAGCAGAGGCAAAAGAAATTCACTTAGAAGAAAGGAAAGGAATACAAAATGGTGTTTATCAGAAGTGGCTCTTTCTCTGCTATAAGAAGAAAGAAATACTGTTAAGGAAAATGGAAAGAAACAAATGATACCATGCAGCAAGGTCAGGAGAGGATGAATAAAGGCATTTACATGTTAAAAGCAGAGAGGGTAGAAACCTGAATGATATAAGATAAAATGTGTTGATGCTGTGTGCTGTAACCATTTGCGATTAATCATGATACACAGGAAGAATTCCTCACTTCTAACACTTACAGTTTTAGATTCATTGGTTTTGCTCATAATTTTAAGATGAATTTCAAACAGGAATAATTTTTGTAATTATTTGGGTACTTCTGGTGTTTCAGTTTGTTTTGGGTATAGATAGAAACAGAATAGCTGACCTTTTGTCTAAATATTCCTTTCTTCAGACCTCTATGCATAAATTCTCAAGAAGCCCCCTAGTCTGCTAAATTCTTGGCACCTTCTTTTTTCCATCTGCCAGATGGTTCCTTCTCCCACCAGTCAGCATTATCAGTAATTATCTGTTTCAAGCTATGTGCATGTCTCATAACAGTTTATCATGGGAGACGTAAAATAGAAAAGGGCATATTTAGTGTTTATATAACTTCCAGAATCACTTCTGGCAGCTTTCAGTGTTTGCTTATTTGCCGCTGGTGGTTCCTGCAGATGCTTGCTCTACCAGTTTGGGATCAGCCCTTCAGATCTCACATTATTTGGTCCATTTACTAAAATCAGACACCTCACACGCTCAGTGAGCAGGTGCTTTTAGGTGTACTGACTTAGTTGGTCGAGCGGTGACCTGTTTTGTTCTTCAGGACACCCTTATATCTGCTTGCCTGCTCCTTCATGTGTGATGTGATAGCTACATCAGACCCTGCCAATGCCCTACTGGGGTGGTTGGAGACATCTGGGGTCTTTCCACCCATAAAGCAGTGAAAAAAGTCTGACTGCCAGAGCAGAGGTCGGGGTTGAAGCATGCTGACTTTCATGGTGTTATGTGCTTTTCACCTGCTTTGCTGGCTATAGCTCCAGCTCAAAGCATCAGAGCTGGCAGTGGTAAAGGACATTGGTTTCAAAGAGGTTTTGGTACAACGGTAAAGAGTAAGTAGTGGGAAGCAGTTATTTGTGCTTCTCTGCCCTGCTATGGGAATGAGCACGAAGCAGCCAGTGCTGACCATAATGCTTTGATTTTGTAAGAGGTCCCTAATCGCACATTCTTTAGTGCTGAGCAGAGGTAAAAATATACAGTATAAAAGGTAATGTTGTGGCTACTGCCCAGAGGATACCCATTGTGCTGTTTTAACCCAGGAGACCACACCACAGGGCACAGCTCATGCAGCCATGAGCCCCCTCCATTTTATTTTGCTTTAAATAGAAAATGTCATATCTGATGCCACACCAGAGATATAACCACTGACTTTTGGGAGGCAGTGCCCCGCAGGTGCTAATTAGAAATGCTGACACCTGGCATAGAAAAGGGACACCTGAACGTGGTTGAGGGGGTGTGCTGCTAAACCCTTTTGCCTCCCAAACAGGTATTGGTTTCTTGGGAAAATGGGATAAAAGCAGAAGTTTTCCCTGCCCTCCTGGGTTGAACAGGGCTGAGCTGCCCTCCCCTGGCCCTTATTTCTGTCGGTATTTGTACCAGTGTCCTGCCGGGTGCAGGTGGACGCCTGCCTGGCCCAGCCGGCTCTCAGGTGCCCATTGTTTCAGGGCCGGCCATGTGCTATCATCAGCCTCACGGGAAGCAGCTGGCTGCCCTCATGGGCACTTGGGGGAAGGAGCGTTCCCGAGGGTGGGCTTCAGGGAGGATAAATGCAGGAGGGGAGGTGTAGTATGGGTTTGCCTAGAGGCACCTCTGAGGGAAGGTCTGCTGTAGATCCCGCGTGCCTGTGGTTGCTTTGCCACAGCCCCAGGACTGCTGAGACTCTGCAGGAAGGAGCCTGAGTAAAAGCACTTTTCAGTCCTGAGGCTTTGCTGTGCCCTGGCTAACAGAGAGAGGTGATGAAGCCACCGTACTCAGGCACCGCGCAGAAGGTGTGCTTCAGGGTAAAGAGTCAGTAAAATGCATTGAAGAGTGTCGGTTGGGACCAGGATGCTCCTGAGTGAAGCAAGAAATGAGACTCAAAAGCAATGCCAGTGGCTGTCCGCCGTGCAGGAGAGGCGACTGCGTGAGGAGCAGCTCGTGAGGCACCCCAAGGCTGTTGGAGGTGAGGTCCTGTGGGGTGGCCCTGCTGTTGTGGTAGGGAGGGGGAGTGGAGGGTGGGGGCAGCTGCAGCCTCAGGATGCTGCTTTGGTGAGATTTGTGGGCTGAGGTGGAGCGTGTTTGGGAGTGCCACCTGCTAAACCACGCTGAGGAGATGGGCACCAGTGGTCTGCTTGTCCTGCTGGCAACAGGGCTCTGGGAATGCTGTTTTGGGCTGGTAACTGGAGGGTCTGAAGAACACTTGTCTGGGGAGGTGTCAAAATGAGTTAATACAGTACAACGCCTATGCTGTAGTCAAGTGGGCTCTGAAGGGGGAAGAGATGTGTAGGGAAGGGCTCCACCCACTGGGAATTCAGGGTGGTTGGGCAGTGCTGGGTCAGGCTGTTGGTGGTGCTGTGGGAGGTGAGCTGTCTGCCTGGTGGTGGGAGGCTGTCAGCAGATGGCTGAGTAGTTGCTGCTGCTGGGGAGCCCCAGGTGTTTCGGAGCTGGTGAGGGGCCCTTGTGGAGCAATGATGCCCATGAGCTGTTGTTTGCAGCCAAATGGTGAGAGGGCGCTCTTTGTTTCAGGTGTCTTGCTGTGGGGTTTGGGCCCTGCAGGTGCTCCGCTTCTGTGAGGGCGTTTGGCTCCCATCAGTGCCATGGCATGTTGGCACACCGCTGTGGGCTGCATTGTACTGCTGCGTTCCGCCTGGTACCAAGGGTGTGCTCTCCTGCTGGGCTCTGGCTGCCTGAGCACTCCTGCTTATGTCTGCTTCTTCAGGGACCTGCAGCAGCTCAAGTAAATCCACAGGTAAGGAGAGGCTTCGGAGTTGATAATTTCTCATGTGCATATGTACTGACTGACAGAAAAATAATCTGAATGCATTTTCTTGCCATTTTTAAGTCTTGTTGGGGCTTATTGTGGAGTCCTTTAGGGTATCTAGTGGCAGTCGCATCCCATACCTGGAGTCACAGGTGAATTACAAAAAGTGGCTGTGTGTCTCTTCCTTCCTCTTTCCTCTGAAATGGCCATGGCTGCCCTGACCTCTTATCCCTCTTGCACAGGTGAGCTCTCATCTCCTCACTTCTGTCTCACTCAGAACCTGTAGGTGATCAGGCTCCCTGTTGCTTAATTAGTCCTTTCATAATGAATAATTTGGGTAAGTGCTTTGCTCTGAGTGGTAACCAGCCGTTTATCTTTGTTGCTTCTATCTGAATAAAGAATTATTTTGAAGTTTAACACTTCACAATTGCTGGCTTTCACTGTGGCAGAGCCTGTAAACTGTACTTAGATTCCTTAAATCATATCAAGAAATCGATGAACTTTGTCCTCACTGCAGGCTTCAGATCTTGGTACAGTGTCTAGTAATGGCTCCTCATTTTCTCTTATGTGTCTCTATGTAGGAGATGCTGAGAAAATGCATGTGTTTGGGCTCACAGCTGAAGTCCTATTGACTGCTCTGACCACCATGAATGTGTGTCCCTATAATCTGTAACTCCTGGCTGAAACAATAAATTAGGCATAAATTATTCTCACATGTAAACCTTGTATTTTCTTGGCTTAAGTGTACAGGCAACACATAACAGCCTTCTGGGTAGCTGCTGAATTTATCCCTGTGGGAAGGTGAAATGGAAAAAATGAAAAATCTAAACATAACTTTAGAGAAAGAGGAGCTAACTGCACAGGCAGATGATGCATTTAAAATGGTTTGTGCTTAAAAAAAAAAAAATCCCTCATAACTATTTGGTTAGTACTTCTGTTCTATAATTAAGACAATTATTTCAAGTGTTCCCAGCAGTTCTTCTGCATTAGGTTACTGCAGCTAAATCAAGATGCCCACTCTTCTTATTTCTCTCTGACTCATCTGTAAAGGGCTCAGAGGAGAGCGAAGGGCTCCTTAAAGGGCTGTTAGTGCCTGGGCATTCTGCTTTCCATGTTACGCAGGTAGGCTTGGAGGGAGAAGGGGGGCATCCCGTGATACCCAGATGGTGAATAAGCTCCCTGTACCCACACTTGCTATGAGAGCATGCACCAGCGTCCTGCGGCACAAGGCTGCGCTGGATGCTCTGGGAATTGATGAACAAGTGGGGCTGTGAGGAGATGATAACATGTCTGACAGAATAGACTGTTATTATCTAAAAACTATCTATTAGTTTGACATATGGTTATTCTAACATGAATAGTAAATACCTCATTATATAAAGCCATTACTGTTTCTAACTCAGCTCTCTGGTACTTCAGTGAAAACAACGTATCTTTTTGCATTTATTGGACTGTAATAGTGAGAAGAATGCAGCACACTGGCACTGTTATGGATGTGCAGAACACTATTTTTCCAGGCCATTGGATACATCACTGATGCAGATCTACTTCCCTCTATTGTCCATGTACTTAGCCATAAAATCTTGTTAACTCTCCTAGTGGTGGTATCTCAGGGCTTGTGTGTGACATCTCTTCCTAACCTGAGTGAAGTTTCTCTGCAGAGAGAGGTTGTGGTGAGGGTGGAAGAGGTCATCATGTTGCTCCTAGACAACCCTTGGGGTTTGTGATAGAGCAGCCATGAGTAGCCTACAGGTCATTGTGCATGGTAGGGGGCCTGTGTCCAAGCGCTCTTGATTTCTGTCCCACTGCCCTGAGAATAATCAAGGGTTTTGAGCCAACAGCTGAGATACAGAAGTCCTAAAAACACACTGAATCACTTAAGAATGTTATCTTCAAAAGGTCTTTAAAATGGCCCAGCAATGTTGCTAAGTGCGTATACATTTGTATTCCAACTATCCAGGCCTGGCCTATGTGATAAACACATACAGGAGCAGGTGCTGTGGTACAAGAGGTTGTTCACTGTCTGGAGGAGCAGAAGCCAGTTGGGCACAGGGGGCAATTTAGTTCATTGATTTAATATACTCTTAATTTAAAATCTGTGCTTAGTAAAAAATATTATTGCATTAAGATTAGAATACGGTCTTAACTCATAGACATTTAATTCTCACATAACCTGCTTTTGAGTAAAAAGTAACTGTATATAAAGTAATTTAGAAAGGGAGGAAGCCTTTTCTATGCTGATGTAAGGCACTGGGGAACGAGTGGTGCAGGAGCAGGCCACACACAAGACATAGTGTCTGAGGAGCAGAAACGAACATCACTTCCATTTATGCACCTAATGGCAAGAGCTTATCGGGTAGCAGAATTAAAGTAAACTTCAGAAGGCTAGGACTGGGAGTTGAGGTATGGGCAGGACTAAGTTTGGATTTACAATAGAGGCTAGGTAAAGAGGTGGCAAATAGGCTTTTTGTGTAGATGTTCCTTCTTGTTTTAATGAAGCATATTGCATAGTGACAACGCTTCCTCCCTTCTGCTAAGCTGAGAAGTCTTTGAAGTGTATACTTCCCTCTCCCTAAAGTGGAATTGAAATCCCTAATAATTACCTTCAGATGTATTTGAATTCTAATTCAGCATTGCCTTCCTTCTTCCGTTTGGCTTTCTTCGGAGTCATTGGCACTTCATCTTGCCCTCGATGCCCCTGTAAGTTGTATGCTTTGCTCTGCAGCCTCGTGTACAGCAGTACGTGTCCCAGCACTTGCACCCATCTGGAGCTATGCCACGTCCTAGCAACATCTCTGGTGTGCAGTCGTTTCACAGTCTCTGTCACGCAGAGTTTCACAGCAATCTGTGCCAACACAGTAAGGGCAGTGTTTACAAATTTCCCCATAATGGAGCCTTTGGGGCCAGAAGAATACTTCTGGTCCTAGCAGGAATTTAATGGGATCTCATGCGCTGAAACTAGGCTGCTTTACATGAAAGTAAGGAGAGATTTTTGCCCTGTATTTACAGCAATATTTTAATTATTTTTCTCTTGAGAAAAGCAGTTAGTTTCCTGAATGCTCCTATTATTTCTAAGGCATTGTAGGAATTGGTGTTGCTGACCTGGCACTCTTGCTTTCTTATCTGCTGCTTCATCATGGTTTCACTGTAGTAACATCTGTTGTCAGAAAGTCAATACGGTGAATTTGGGAAGAGCTACAACTGCTTGGGGAAGTGGATGCATCAAGCTAAACAGTAGATCTATCAAGTTCACTTGCAGTATTTGTTTCAGTAATGGATTGTAGTCTGTGATCCAGTTAAGTGATGGCCTCAGCAGTCACCTCAGTACTAGCTCCGGCTGGCTTTGGTAGTTGGTGCTAGAAAAAAAATCTCTTCAGACAACAGAGAAAATGCTTGTGCTGGGAGTCCCTGAAGGAAAACCAGAAGGTCAAGCTTCAGACAGGAGAGATGCAGCCCAGTCTTTGTTCCCTCCATACCCCTTTGACTGTTCATGTGCCTCATACGTGTGTGGGGTTGGTTTTTGGTATCGCAATAAGCTTACTGAAGTGCTGCCCTGAGGGGCCGTGTCTCTTCACCCTTTTTTTTCCACTGTTAAAAACTTGAAAAGAGCCTCTAATACACAGATTGATTGAAATGACTAAAAAGGATACTTCCATTATCACCATGAATCAGGATTCGGATCTGATTGTGTATTATATTCTTAAATATATTCAGCACAGAATGCCTTGTGTTTCAGTATGTGCAATGATAGGCAGGGCATCAGCTGTAATGGGCCATGAACGGACTTATTAGACAATGCATCTGATTTTTACTGAGTGCATCTATTTCAATGGCAAGTTTAGTTCTTCTGATGGGAAGCAGAAATGCTCAGTAGGTAATAAAACAAAATCAGCTGGTTATTTGATGGAGCTGAGAAATGAATGGTCGTCTTAGTTCAGTGAAGGAAGAATATTTCTGAAAGAAGCTCATCAGACATAACCGTGCCAAATCCAAGACTAGTTAGCTGGGAATTTTTCTCTGAAAAGCATTATTGAATTTTCTAGAAAACTTCTGATGTGCTGGCTCTGAACCTCAAATATGTTACCTTGTTTTAGTACAAAGGTGACGGTCAAATGTGTTAGTAAAGTGCATTTAAAAAAAATAAATTACTTAAACTAACTTTAAAAACTCTTAGGGTTAGCAAATTCCCACAGGAAAAGCTCTGTTCTCTGGGATCACAGTTTTTCACAGATACTGTCCCAAAGGTAAAGTTCTTCAACAGAAGGTTGAAGTTATAACTTTAGAATAGTGAATGTTTAAGAGGATAGATACCTATTAATAGGTTATATTAATATACTTTAATTGGTTTCCTCTCCTTTAAAATCATGTAAGTTGAATCTGGTCATATGCAAATCTTTAAATCAAGAGTTTTCCTGTAGATAATGAAGTTCAAATATTGCCTAATCACTTCCCTTCTTAGAGAAGCACTGGCTTATGGATCCTGTGGCTTAGAGCTTTCTAGCATGAACACTTTCCAAAAAGGGTAGTACTTCTTCCAAATTGGTTTGCATTTGCAGGGTTCAAAGCAGCTGTGTGACATGCTCTACACCCCTCCTCCTGGGTCCAGTGTTATAGATAGCTAAGGTTATTGGGATTGTTTTGGAAGAGAATGAATGAAAGGAAAAGTGAGATTATGGAACACAACTGTGGGATAAAGCTGTTTCTGGCCAACTGTGAGGTACTAAACATCTATGGCAGCCTAATGAACAAAGCAAGACCAAATTTCTGTAAAGTCAAATGATCTTTAATGCATCTTGAGTGCCAGCTACAGGAACACATGTTGTCTTCTAAGAACTGGCAACCATCTGCTCAGTTCATGCTCTTTGTTTGTGTGACACACCGCCCCCACTGAAGGCATTTGGTGATGGAGAGCAAATGAGTTACTTAGTCAAATATGTAGATCAGCTTCGAGAGAGGGAAGCCCAGTACAGTGTTATGGCAGTGCTTTGCAGACAACCGTGTCTGCGCATAATGTACCCTCATCAGCATGTGGGGCATGTGTTGTGTTTCTGAATGCTGAACCAGCAACACAGTTGTCTGTCCATCTCTTTAAATCTTCCATGATTATAACTTTCATTATAATCACTCATTGGTGTAAGTGAGAGAGAGGGTGTAATAAACTTGTATAATTTGTTTTCTACTTATTGTCAAGCTCTTCCAATTGTAAATAACATGAATTAAACCACATCAGTAATCTAGTCAATGTGCACTAAATCAAATCTAGCATATGTTTTGGAATTAGGCTACAGATCAAATCAGAATTCATTATTTAGATAGTTTATAACACACATACTGAACATCACAATTCTTTTGCATACTGAAAAACATGAAAAGCAATGTTAACTTTAAGTTCAATATATAACTTTAAATTTTGTATGTTTTTATTTTCTAAATCTAGTGGTAAGGATAGCAGTATTTCAGGTGATCCAATTTTAATTTTTGTCCCTAGATTTAATCTTTATCCTATTTATCTGCTTTGAGACTTGATTCTGCTGCTTTTTGTACTACAAGATTTTGAGGCAAAGTCACTTGAACTTCAGTAACTTTATTTGTAAAACTCAATGACTTAAGACTTCCTTATACACTCTTGGGATTGTGGAACAAAAGTCTGTATGTATTTTGCGAATATAGTCACTCTTACTCCTGACATACATATTTGTGGATGAAAAGCAATGTGAATAATTATCATTTAAAAGTAATACCTTGTTAGTTTCAGATACTCTTGGAATGACAGGTATCTCAGTGGGGCAACACTAATCTTTTTGCAGAATTTAAGAAATTGTCAACGATTTCCTTGACTAGAATGATTGTCGTGAACAACAACACCTGGATAAACATCTGCTGATGTACCAAATATGAAAATTAATCTTCAGGCAAAGATTTCATTGATATTTGACTTGTAATGGACTAGGTGCTCTGTCAACTTTTGTCACAACCTGACTTCTTTGCAATAGGCCCGTGAGATGCTTAATATCTGCTCAGAGCAGATATATAATTAAGCCTTTTTTTGATGAAATATTATTAAATCTGGAGAAGGAAAAGAATTTCTGGGTTAAACTCATGTCTCCAGAAGGCTCAAGTATTTTCAGTTATTGAAATAATTTAGTCATCTCCATATTTATTGGAAAAGAACAATATATACCTAGGTGTTTGAATAGGACTTGTACTAAAGAATTCTGCTCTTAAAGCTATTTAGTAATAACTACAGAGCTGGCTTGACTTTTGGAAATGCCCTTTACAACAATTCATCCCACAAAAGTAGCATGCGATGTATGAACTTATGTGTTATATAGCAGTAGCTTATTCAATCCTGCTTAATATGTGTCCCTGTCCAAATTTCAGTCTTTTGGCTGGAATTCCAAATAGAGGTCTGAAGTTGGCAAATACGGGCTTTCTAATTTAAATGTTTGAAAGTCTGAAAGTTAGAAGAATTTAGTTTTTATGAAGGAAATGCATATATGTGTGTTAGAGTAGAACTAGAGCAAAAAGCTTTCACCCTGACACGACTGATCTGGAAAGGTAGTACTCACTGCTTTCCTACAGCAAATACTTCATCTACAATGTCCCCCAGAATAATCCTTCAGCCCTTTTGTGATGGACCTTATGCAGAGTTCAGTTTCCCATTGCACAGAGCTACTTGGAAGGGGGGCGGGGAGGAAGGGCTTGAATTTTGGGTTCCATCACTGCATTTAGAAATAAATTGGATGCAAGGAGCATTTGTGTTGGGCCTAATGACTTGATGCTGTCAGATAATGCTGTGTTGTGTCTAATGCCTTTTCTGACTTTATTGTTACTGAAATTAATGGAAAACTTCATTTATGTTTAAGAGCACATGACAAGATCCAGAGTGAATGACAGAAGCAGATGACTAACAGTAATGAAAGCAATTGGGAAAGAACAACCCTATCAAAGGGTATAGTCAGAGTTGATTTGGAGCAGTAAATAAAGATCATTCGGTATCTGACTCAAAAAAACATAAAGGCAACAGCCGTTGAAGGCATATCCACTGTGTACAGAGGGAAAGAGCCTCTGCGTGCATTTTAGTTGAGGGGGGAAAAAAAGTACTTTAATTCCAGATGGTGGTTACGCAAATGATCTTTTAATTGGTAAGCAGGAATATTTTCCTTTGCCCATATTTATTTTTTGAGATTAAACTCTTGCTTGTGCAAACAGTGTCCACATGCTGGTACACAGCAATGGACATCTGTGCTTTTTCAAATCATTAGGACTAGATTAGTAATTTTGGCTGATATCTTGAGTACTGAGCGCTAGCTTCTAATATCTGACTTCAGTTGATCCATGTTAGGGTTGGGTACTAGCCCTTCTCTGGCCAATTTTCCTGTACCAATTTTGAGTCTGTCTGTCTTTGCAGCAGCCTTTCTTTTTATGGGAAAGCTCTGCCAGATGCGCTGCCTTCTGTGGCCTCTTGTCCCTGGCAAGGGACTGCCTGAGAGCTGCAGAGCAGCAAAGCGACCTGTGCTCCTGACTCCCGCTGTGCGGAGGGATTGCCTCATAGGTTAGAGATGAGCTGTTTAAAGAGTTGCCCTGGACTTGGTCTCACATTAATGTAATACCAAACACTGCTCTGACCATATGCAGTGGCTGTAGTCTTTTTCCTTCTGAAAATGTGTGCACCTGGACAAGTGATTGGTATAGCCGTGAAACTGGGTTGCGAGTGTGGAGGAGAATAAGGCCGGGATGTGAGCAAGTTAGCTATTTACCATCAGCCTTTGATTCTGCCTTATTTAGGATCCAAGGCAAGTAGGAAGTTCAAGCCACTGCCTTCCTTGGTGTGATGCTACTGTCTTCAAGGAATACAGGAAGATACTGTAAGTGTGGGACTGTTGGGTACCCTGATTAGTGTGTCTAACTAGCATAGAGATTCATGTCTTCTGATTGATTTATAGGGATGAATGGCCAGAATCCAAACTGCTTTTCTGTAACATTGTTGTGCAGGGGGTGTTCAGATTCTCTGAATCACAACTTTTAGCTTGGTTGGCTAAGTGTATTGAATGGCTAAATCAGAAGTGATACCAGAATCCCTTATGTGATCCCCAGTATTTATATCCTTCCAGTTTGTGAGCTGCCTGGGCACTGCCTCCTGCAGCACTGAATCAGCAAGAAAATTAGGTTGAGAGTTGTGTGAAGAAAGTGAAGTTGTAGAGTGGACAGTTAAAGAGGAAACTTTTGTTTAAACATCTGAGCAGTAAAGAGACTGACATTACAAACTAGAGATGTCAGCAGATGTTGAGGTAAATCTGCAACCCAGTTTACCACTAGCACAGATCTTGGATTTGTTTACTCAAAACCAGTGGTTTTAAACCCTGTCTGTTTGTGGATCCTAAAACACTTTTCAGTGGAGATATGGACCTCTGACCCATCCGTATTCCTACTGACTATGTGTAAAAATGCAGGACCTTAGTTTCCTCTGTTGGAGACCTTAGAAGCAGTCTCTGGACCTTGAGGATTCACTGCTTAGTGGATTACCCTAAATTAGGAGAATTGCTGACTTGCAAGAGAACTTGGTGGAAATAGGCAGAGAGATGTAAATTTAATTTCTGGCTGCTAGTTCATTAGAAGAAACTGTCCTGTATCTTGTGGAGAAAAAGGGTGAAGCAGGTAAATTACACCGTGGCGCAGAGACCAGCACTGGTGTTTCTAAGGTACTCAGAGCTGTTGTGGGTTAAATGTGTCGCAGCAGAGTTTCTTGCACATGTGTTTCCTGAAATCCAGTTGTTGTCATCTTCCAGCTCTTCTCTCTGTAGCAGAAAAATAGTGTGTGAAATCTGGCCTCATCAGGTGGCAGGTACCTGAATCCTGCAGTGAAGACTGCAGTGGTGTCAGGATCTTGCTCTGTGAAACTCTCATTTGTCACCTACAAAACAGTGATGTTATTAAGCTGAAGGGGTTGGTGTAACTCCATGTCTGGTGTCATTCTAATGAGCTCAGCAACTCTGCATTTGGGAAGAGATACACTATGTGAGCATTTTGCAGGGACGTGAGACTTTCAGCAGCCTGATTGACATGTAGTCTCATCACAGTATTTCTGAAATGATGCAGTATTACACCCATGTCATAGCGGCTTCCTAGGGAATGCAGAAGCATACTGGGCATGGAGGCGGCAGAGCTATATGACATGGCACTTGGTCACCTCTGATGCCACAGTTCATGGCCCGTGCAGTAACTCTGCATCTCCCACAGCTCCAGCTATTCTTCCTCCCTGCTTGTTCCTGGCTGTGGCTCTCTGCCCCGTTAGCTGTGTTGCTACAACTGTGGTGGTGTCATGTCACTAGACCAGTGAGTGGGGGGCTGGGTTAAAAATAATCCACTTTTAACCTAGATTATGTCACAAATATTACGAGCATCAATCACATGGCCAGCAGACACGGATGTGCACCTCAGAGGTGTGGGTGTAGGGAGGAAGGGACTGAGTGCCCAGGAGGCAGAGGTAGAGTGGCAACCTGTCAAGCAGGCTTGATGCCGAAACCCTGTACTGTAAAATGAGATGTTAAGGTGCTGCACGTGTTCAAATGTGTGCTGCTACAGTGCTACGTTCAGATCCCCTGCATCAGACATGCAGTGCAGGTGGTGTAGCATGTAAGAGGAGGATGGTTGGCCCTGAAATGGGGCTGTGCAGCACACAGGTTACATGTGAAGGTACGTAACTACTCTGCAGCAGGCATGAAGGGCTGTGCAAGACAGATGATACTCCAGGAGGCTGGGTAGTGAGGTGCCACCACTACCCTTGGAAATGGTCGGGCTAAACTGTGCCTCACCTCCTTGCCTCTCCTGGGAGCCACGTCAGGTGTGCGCATTGGGCAGATGCAATTTTTATTCCCAGGGATACTGAATGGTGTTTACAGTCTGTATTTGGTGAGATAGCCAAGCTGTTGGAGCGCCCATAGAGGTAGTAAGGAGGTGCAGATTGATTCCTTTCTTGGTTGTAGGTTTTCCTAGACCTCAGTCTAAAGTAGACTTTGGAGGGGTAATGTCCTGGCCCTCTGTACCTCAAATCTAGTTCTTGGAACTGGGGCAAGGCTCAGAAAAGGATGCAGTAATCGTGACACCAGCAGAAGGGTGGGCAAGAAAGACCTTGGCTTTGTAGCCTACTAATTAGAGTATTCAGATTGAAGTGGTCATTGGCTCCTGCTTTGAGGACTGTATTAGGCACTCAGTAAAATCTAATCATCCTCCCAGGAGTAAAGCAGTCACATCTTCCAGATTGCTTTTCTTGAAGGTGTTCTTGCCCCAGCATCTGTAACATTGCTCTGAGTTTGCCAGTGCTCTGCAGCTTGTAAGTGGCTAATGGACCATGGGGGAGGCTGGCAAGGCAGGCTAATAAAAGGTTTTTCTGTGTTAATGGTTGAAAGTTGGAAGTCATCTGCAACAGAGATTCAGACTGGTACCTGAATTAATTGTTCTCGCCCTTGGCTCAATCTTTTATTTGGAGCATTTAGTCCTGGGATTTGTGGGCACAATTGCATAGCTGGACATAGATGCAGCTGAAGCTAATGACACGTCCAGGTCTGCAGAGTGTCATAGGATGAAGCAGCTGTAAAATATTTCTATAAGAACCACATTTAAAAGATGGAATATTTAATATTTGGCGCATAATACATGGTGATAATCTGTTTACTGGGTAAAGGCTGTACGTACATTATTGAAAACTGATGAGAGAAACCAATCTACAGATGCTGTGTTTGGAAGTATCTTAAATTGTGCTTTAATACTGCAGAAATTAGTGGGCTTTCATTCTTCCTGGCTTTTGACCTTTTGTGAGTTAATTTGGCTGCTTTTATTTGTTCAGATTTTAAAAATGCAATGTTAAAACCCAATGCAAAAGTTCAGCTCTGTTCAGAGATACATGTAAGAGGAATAATGGCTTTTATCCAGAATCATTTAGTGTGTGTCTACACAGTGGAGTGCTTAACGAGGTAGGTCCCTGAAACAGCATAACTGCATTAACACCGTGCTTTTCCTCTGCAAACATACCCTCCTTCTCGGCAGAGCTAATTAGCCTAAATAGAAGGCTGCAATGATGTGTTTATACTGTTTCTAGGACTGGGGAGGTCTGACTACATTTTTCGATATAAACCCAGCCACCTTTTCCTTGAGTCTCTCTTAAAATTAATTTTCCCATCTGCAGTGCCTCATGCCTATTACGGATATCTTCCTCGCTTTCTCCAGTTGACAAGTTTTAATACAAGCTGGTGAGGATGTTTGTGGGTAATGTCAGTAGGAACAATGCTGGTCTTGAAAGTATCTCTAGACTGTTTAAGCCATTGGAATAAACTAATGCATTAGGTCTCAATGCTGATTTTTTTTTTTAAAGCTACTTTGTAAATGTGATTACTCAGCCTTGTTTTTATAGCTCAAGAATTTCTGTACTATTAAAATAGCCATACTTAAGCTTAGTTTTGCATAGAGGTTCTGGTAAGATTGCAAGATGCTGTGGTTCATAGTTTGTTTTTTTTATGCTTCTGAAGACACTGACATATTACATCCAAGCCCTGCCATAGCTGATTTGAGCCTTACCTGTGGAAAATTTTCATCTGAAAACTCTTCTGTATTCCTCTTGTAGAGAAGAAAACCATGCAAATGTTCTATGAACAGGATGATGTATTTCCTTATTGTAAAATGGTCTGATAGAATCTGTAGACAAATGTATGTACAATGTTTATCCATATTGTTTGATTCCACTTGTTACTCTCATGCTGCCCGTAACTAGGAATACTCACCTGTAAAATCATTTGTCTTTCCCATACAGAATATTGCAGCTTACCCAGGTTTTGTATTTTAAGGAATCGATTAACGCTCCTTTGCAAGATAGGTCTGTTGCTGTTGGCTTTTTATGGAAGCTTGTTTCATTCATGAATCCATTTGTGTATATTCAGTTTGGCTTCCTTGGCTTATTTCTCTTCAGATGCAGATCCCATAACACAGGTCAGTTGCCATTGTTACACCTGTGCTTGGAATAAGACACTGTTGAAGGGAGAGTTTTGCTTTGGGGTGTATTGTGAACAGCACTGCTCCTTTCTTGTCAAACCTACCAAGAGGCACAAAACGGAGGGATTCTGCTGACACAGTACATCCCAGAGCAATTAGTGGCTTCTTGAGCCTGTTGCCAAGTATGAAGTACAATATTGTGGTGATTTCTGTTCATCTCAGGCTTGTGTTTATTGAAAGTTACTACAGGCGGAGGCTATTCACTGGCTTCTTTCAAGTAAGAGGCTGATGACTGCGGATACTGACTCTGGCAAGAATCCATCCTTACAGTTGATGTCCTTGCTCTCAGTGTCAAAGAAATCACGTGGCAGTGTCTACAAAAAATTGTCCCACTTTAATATTCCCTATTTCATATTCCTGAGACGCTTAAGTATTCAGGGCTATGAACCTGTCATTACTCTAGAGCCTTAAATTAACTATAAAAGGATTTGAATATCTCAGTTGTTGAAATCTAGCAGAGACTATTGTTAGTGGAGACTTACCTAGCTGTCTGTGTTTCATTGGCTCGCTTTCCCACTTCATGCCTTGTTATTGAAGACATAATGATCTTTAGTTGCTTACTCTGGTTTCATGCGTGTTGACTAGATTTTTTTTTTTTCTTTCCTGTGCCTGCCTCAGGCACATTTAGTAACTTGCATTACTATTTTTGTTGCCACTGGATCTAAGACAACACCTGACTGAATTGGTCTATCCCTACAGTATATCTGCCTGGCTTATGGCTGTCCTCCTAATCTACAGACTTGGCTGACAAGTTGCTTCCTGATAAGACAGAGTTGTTACTGATGGTCGTCTACCAGCAGAGGTCTGCTATCTTTGCAGGCTGTTTTTCACTGACAACAATTTCCTTCCTTGCTTCTAAACTCATTACTATTTTTTTTTACTTTGAATGTTCTTGGGAGGCTGATATTTATTTGATTTATTCTTTCAATTTACGTGAAACTGCAGTAGCTTCAATTAACAGGCATCCATCTGTGCTCTCGGCACCCTGATGGTAATTAAAATTAAGCATCCCTGCATTGTCCAAAGCAATATACAGAACCAAATTTTTCAAAACACTTCTGGAAATGTCTAGGTGTAGGGGTTCCCTCTCCTGCTGGCTTCCCTTAATTTGTAGCGTTGGAGTACAATCATTGCTGTGAATTAAGCATGTATTTTAACAGCTTTGCCTGCTGCTTCTCTTCAAAGCTTAGCAGTTTTTTACAATAGCAATACTTCACAATACATACTGGAGT
This sequence comes from Burhinus bistriatus, assembly GCA_013397275.1. Classification (NCBI taxonomy): domain Eukaryota; kingdom Metazoa; phylum Chordata; class Aves; order Charadriiformes; family Burhinidae; genus Burhinus; species Burhinus bistriatus. Next base: position 228,323 of record VYXH01002463.1, on the reverse strand, counting down.
TCACACCCCCTGCCCAAGGCTGAGAAGTCCACGAGTTCCTGTGAAATAGCAAGCTGTTGGGAAAGCAAAATACACAATGAAAATGCAAATGCGAAAGTTTGGTGCTAGCTGGTCCTTCAGGCTGTCCTGTTAACCATTGTGCTGATGGCTTGCTGGAGGCCTACCGAAGGGGGCTGCTTCTGGAGTGCGTGGGTTCCAGCCTGCAGCACAACTTCAGGATCAGTGGTACATGATTCCTTGTGCTTCGTTCGGCTGGTTGACACCAGTATGGAAATGACTAACCTGCAAAACAGTTGCTTTCCTCCTGTTCAGTGTCTCAAGTTCTAATGGCCTTTGTCTAATCATGAAAAGGAAATGCTTTTCATTAGCTTATTCTCTCTCCCTCTCTTCGCTCTCACCCCAAAAGCTGGAAAGAGCTTTTCAGAAACTATTATTAAATATAAGGGGTTATAAATTTTCCTATGTTGCCAGCTTGCTCATTTGACCGAACCTTCTTACCTTTGTACCAGAAGGCCTCTTGGCAGTGAAGGTGTGGGAAGATGATGGAGCTGTTAGTATGATGTAGAGTGTAATAACCTCACATTAGATGCATGCTGTCGTATCTTGATGTGTTTTAAAGTGCAGTCTCAGGTGAAAGCTCAGTCCTCTTTAATCCGGTAGAGGACAGGTTGCAGTACAGAAGGCTGGAGGGGTAACTTCAGGACACTGGTAACCTGTGTGTAAAACTGTTGCCTTGGCCTCAAGGCTGGCTTAGTTCACCTGGGAACTGTATAACCAACTCGTATTGTGACATTGCAGACACCACAAAATAAGCAGCCTGTTTAATATTGCTTAACAGTGAATTTTTATCTTGAAGGTCCTCGTCCTGGTGAATTACTGAAAAGGGTAAGGGAAGTTATGCTGACAAGCAGATCCCAAGGATTCGGCTTTCTTGTACTCTAGACCATTTGGATCTATTTTGAGATTTTCAGCTATTAGTTTTTCCTTGTCTTTAACACGTTACCAGACAGAGTATGTCATAACCCAGGTGCCCTCAGCATTATTCACACCAAATGTTTCTTCTGACAGTCTTGGAGCAGTGTGCCTGCTACATCTTGCATCCATTAGCATTTCTGCTGTCGGAGGGAGATTTTGGGAGCAACAAAAGAGATTGGGGGGGTGTGGGGGGAAATGCATTAAATACCTGAGATATGAGCATGTTTCTGAGCTCTTATTGCTTTGAAATTATTATTTAACATGACAAAAATATTTCTGTTGACATCCTTTAAGTGGGAGCATAGGTTTTTGACAAACTGTACCTCTCAATTTGTTAAGGACAAATATTTTAAAGCTGCTGCTTTGCTAGGAATGTCAAAAGAAGGATGGTAATACAATCTTTAAAATTCAATTTTTTGTTCAGTTACTCTTTGAAATCATTATTCTTCTGACTTGAAGATCTGGCATCCTTAGTGTATTGATTTTCATATTTTAAAGCATAGATTGTGTAACACTTACATAGCAGTACTGGTAGGTCTGGCATCCTGCAGTTATTCAGATGTAAGATACAAAATTTATAGGTTGAAAGGATGTATTTTATGGGAATGGCTGATGCAGTTGGAAAAAGTCAGAAAGCTTTTGGGCACAAGGTCCCCACATTAGGCTCGACAAAATTAGTGCAAACTTCAAGCTAAGGGCATTAGCTGAAGAGCTGTTGCAGTTGGTGAAACCTCCCTGAATTGTGAATAATTTCAGAAAAATGTATGGGTAATTGTAGGTGTATGTGTTTGTTTTCTGTAAAACTATTCATGTGACTATTTTGAAGGGCTGTGACTGTATTTTAGAGGCAGGCATAATTGCTGGAAAAATCTTCAGGTAAATGGCTTTTCAGCTTTTTGTTTTTTAGGACCGTAGGCTGCTTCAAGGATAAGACTGCTTCAGGATAGTTCAGCAAAAATAATTTGTTGGCCAAAACTGGGATTCACTGGGAAATAGTCCATGTTTAATTTGCCATGGCTCAGAGGGCTCTTGAAGAGACCTCTATGTTTTGTACCTTCTGGGAAAATTGCTTTGCAGCCAAATCTGAGCCTGTGAATAACAGCAGGATAAGCACTGCAAGTTGTAATTCCACATTAAATTGTCAGTCATAGTCAATGTTTTTTTACAACGAATTAAGCTGTGGAGTTGTTGGAACATGGGGCTGATTCCAAAGGGGGAAGCATTTAGTTGTAAAATAGAATGTATGGTGGGTATAAGGCTTGGGGTCTGATCAGCTAATCCCACTCACAAGAGGAGAATTTGGAGACAGAAATCACTTGTTTCAGCATGTGCTTGGAGGGCCTGCTCGTTATCAGGGGCTTCTGCCTTTGTGGTTATTTCCCCACCACTCAAGTGAAAACTTTCCTTGGAGGTAAATGCAGTCTAATGTGAGGGCTGATAACACAAGAGCTAGAAATAAGTTTTTTAAAAAAAAAAAAAATCTCCATTGTGTGTTGATTTAGGCTAGGCAGCTACTGAAGTCAGAACAGTACCTGGTTCTGTTTCCTGTGTAAGTCCATTTAAAACCATGAGAAGAAATATGCTCAAGTATTTAACCAATATCATCTAAAAGTAAATCGCAAACTTAAAATACAGTTGTCCCCCCAAAAAAACAAACCCAGCAAAACACAGTAGCCCAATGCCAGTGTTACAGTGGTAATTATTAATGCAAACAATCAATTGATGGTAGGTGAAATAGATGTGACACTTTTAAATGGAATATCCTTCAGTCTGAACCTAACCCTATGGATATTTTGGTCTGTGTAACTGATTCAAGCTATGTCCTTATATATTTTTCTACCTTGTTGTACATCATGAAAATCATTAGTGCTCAGCTGACTGAAGGCTGTTTTGTACTTATAAGGAATCACAACAGAAAATTCCCTTTGAGAAGCTGGTACCTGAGGGACGCTGATGCAGCCCCTGGGGCAGCCATATGAGACAATTCCCTCTGGGAGCTGGATCAGACCCTTTGCCGATCTTTCTGTGTAGGAATGCCTGTTCCAGTAGCCCTGTGTCTGGAGACTCTTGGGAACACAAACCTGACATCCAATATATCTGAGCTCTGGAATCCAGACCCGGCCACTCAAAAAACCTAAAATTGTTAGCAAGAAGTTATTCACCCACTGTGAAGTGTCACAGGAGAATCTCTGTAGTTGAACTTCTGTTTTGCATGTGTGCATTTTACTCTGTGGAAATACATAAAACAAGAGAAAGGCAGCCTAGAAAGTCAGGTGGAGAGACGATGGGTAAGGGGAATGAAACAGTGTGGGAGCAACATCAACAGAGCGAAGAGGCTGAGGGCTGCGGTATTAATAGAAAGGGAATTGCTGACTGACCATGAAGTCTTGTCAACAACAGACCTTTACTCCACATACATTTGTAGTTTGCAGTGCACTGGTACACTCTCTTCCTTTTCTTTCCCTCCCTTCTCGCAATGAGCACTGCTAGTGGCCTTGCTAAGGTTTAATTCTTTGCTTTGTGGCTCATTCTGGATCACTTTAAGGTCCTGCATAAAAGCAGATATTATGCTGCGGGGTTGAATAGATGAATTTGCATTATTCTTGATGAATTTTTGACTCTAATTTATTAATTTTGAGATCAAAAGTCCACAGTATCCCCTTTCAGTAGAATAAAGATATTTGGATAAGGACAGTGTGATTTATTATGCCAATAAATTATTGATGGGAGGCAACTAAAAAAATAATGTGGGCTTTTTCTGCCAGTTGGCATTTAAAATACAGCAGTTGCAAATACTATCTCTTTATGATACAAAAAGACACATCTTCCAGGTTTGTTAGAACAAAAAATATGGATGTGAAATATTTCCCAGACTATTAAATCGTGGATGTGTTTTACTGCAGACTATGTGGGCACCATTAGCACCGTTCTGTCATTCATACCAGTCAACCATGGGAAGAAGAATGCAGTGCAGGGAGAAAACTGACAATCCTGTCCTTTCATGTTGCTTACAGACTCCTGGTGTTACACTTCAGTGCAGTATCTGTATCAGTCCTACCTCCTGTAATGCGACAGAGTCTTCACCTCAAAGAAGACCCGTCCTCATGGCCACTGTTAAAAGCACTGGGATTAAGGGGATGGAGGGGAAGAGGCTTCTACAAGGCATGTCTAAGTACTTAATACCACATCCCAGCATCACATGTTCCTTTCTCACTTTCATTCTTCATCCAAGTCTTTTAAAATGTGATGAAGGGCAGGTTTCTTTGCTTTATCTAATTGAATTAGGTAGTTACATTAAAATGGGCATACAGTAAGTTGGCAAAACAGTTATTGCTTACAGTAACAGAGCCTGGGCACTAAGCACAGCTCAACATTCTTTCCTAAAAAGAAAACCTGCTCTTGAACCAGAGAAAGTGAGCTGAATTTGCAGAAATGTTACCTTTTATTCCTTGCTGGACCCTCTGAGATTGCTCTCAAATCAATTCACTCTGCAGAACAATGGAGCTGTTGTCTCCAGGCTGGCAGCAGTCATTTGTACAGCTTGCCTCAATGAATATTTTGTCAGGATGTTTTTTGCATTGCCAATCTTCTATGCTACCCCCCACTCCCCTCAACGTGGAGCTAATTAGTAATGCATAACAGACAAAGTCCTTCTTTTCTTTTCCTCTCTCTGAAAGAATAATTTGCCCTACTAACAGATAACTCTTGGCACTATGAGAAGAACAGGCCACAGAAATATTTTTCTTGTAGTGAAGATGCAGCAGGAGGAACGAACTGTTTTCTGGAGGTTGTCTTGGTATTATTTGCATGTCAAACATCAAATACACCATGGAAAACTTATTTAACTGACTGCTTATGTTTCTCAGAACTTGCCTTTTTTCCCCTCTGCTCCTTACTGTGTTCTGTCAAAATTTGATATACTTATTATAGCTCTACTATAATACCAATGGTTGACAAGATCATGCTCTGTCACGCCCACCATGTGTTAGTTTATTATCTAAAGTTCTTTTTGCTTTCCTTCCTTTCTCCTCCACCCACACCCTGGCACCCCTGCTAATTCTTTTGTGGAGGCTGCTGCTGTCTGAGCCCTTTAGATGAGCTCCGAGAAAAGCTTTGTGAGCAATGTGGTGGCTTCCTTTGAGCTAAGTCTCTTCTGAAGATGATAAAACATAAATTAGCTGTGTTTGCACAACACAAGATTCATTTCTGTTTTATAGCTAGGAATGGCTCCCCAAAAAATCTAATTTATCATAGAATGGTTAGAATTGGAAGGGGCCTTAAAGATCATCTAGTTGCAACCTCCCTGTCACAGCCAGCGCCACTTCCACTAGACCAGGTTGCTCAAATCCCCATCCAACCTGGCCTTGAACACTTCCAGGGATGGGGCATCCACAACTCCTGTGGCTAGCGTGTTCCAGTGTCTCACCACCCTCAGCGTAAAGAATTTCTTCCTAATATCTAATCTAAATCTACCTTCTTTCAGTTTAAAACCATTACCCTTCATCCTGTCACTACATTCCCTGATGAAGACTCCCTGCCATCTTTCTTCTAGGTCCCCTTTAGGCACTGGAAGGCTGCTATAAGGTCACCCTGGAGCCTTCTCTTCTCCAGGCTGAACAACCCCAACTCTCTCAGCCTGTCTTCATAGGAGAGGTGCTCCAGCTTTCTGATCATCTTTGTGGCCCTCCTCTGCACTCGCTCCAACAGGTCCATGTCCTTGTGCTGAGGGCCCCAGAGCTGGACATAGTATTCCAGGTGGGGTCTCACTAGAGTGGAGTAGAGGGGCAGAATCACCTCCCTCAGCCTGCTGGCCATGCTTGTTTTGGTGCAGCTCAGGATGCGGCTGGCTCATGTTGAGCTTCTCGTTAACCAACACCCCCAAGTCCTTCTCTTCAGAGCTGCTCTCAATCCATTCTGTGCCTAGCCTATATTTGTGCTTGGGATTGCCCTGACCCACATGCAGTACCTTGGACTTGGCCTTGTTGAATTTCATGAGGTTTGCATGGGCCTACCTCTCAAGCCTGTCCGGGTCCCTCTGGATGGCATGCATTCCCTCTAGCATGTCAACTGCACCGCACAGCTTGGTGTCATCAGAAAACTTATCCCACTGTCCATGTTGCCAACAAAGATGTTAAACAGCACCGGTCCCCCAATTACAACATAGTCTGGGGAAGCAATTATACATCAAGGAGGAGAAAGTGGTGAAGCGGGAAACAACAAGAAGCCCAAACAACATAAAACCAAATGTATTCTGTGAAAAGCCACAAGAACTGAAGCAGGCAATATAATTTGTTAAAAACAGCATAGGCTTTTTCTTTCCTTGAAGGAAGAAAGCCACTGTGCGTTAATGCTGTCCTAAACAAAGCCCTTTCATCTTCTGGGGATGATTTTGTATTCAGTGGTATTAAAATAATTCTAATTAAAATTAAGGCTGTCTTGAAATCACCTAAAGATATGGTTGTCCCTAACTTCTGATAACTTATTCGCCGCATACTGCTTTTCATCACTGGCCATTGTGTTCTGTTGTAAACTGCATCCTTTGATTCATGGGGAGTCTGGCGGCCATCTCATGCCAGAGTAATTCAGTAATGTTGCTCTTGATTTTGTCAGCATAAGTGACGTAAGGCATGTTTGTTTCCTCTGTTAAAAATTCCAGCTTATGGTGTTAATTACTGATGATAATGAAATAAATATAACTGTAAACGTGAGCAGGAACTCCTACATTTGCTATAGAACTTCTCATAATTGTTCCTTGGCTATCAGAGTTCTCGGATCTCTGGAATTTTATTTGTGAAATATGGGGCTTGTTTAAATAGAGTAATGAGTTCTGCAACACATAGAAGACCTCATCAAATTGGGTGAAACTGAACATGCATGAGGGTTTTGTTGCTGGTTGTAATCTCTAGTATTTTTAATTAGTGGGTTGATGGACAAGACCTGTGTTATTGTCTAGTTTTTAGCATAGCTATCACATGCATGATCCTCACCTTCTCTTTCCATGAATGCAAAAGTTCTATTAACTTGACTACAGTTTCAATTTAGCATGATTTACTGAGTAAAGGTTTTTGTAAGGCACCTATGAAACAAAATTTTACTGAAATAGCTGTTTGTTTGAAAACAACAAAAGATGATGATGTAGCTACTCTAGGAAATATTTCCCTGAAAGCTGTTTTGGATTTGCTTTTGCAAATCAATCTTTCTCCAGCACAGCTGAAAGGCAGTGTCAAAATGTGCTTGACTTTCAAATTTGGTATTTGATAGGCTCAAACTTTAGCTGTATACGGTTGTGAGTTATCAGAAAGTGTTAGGAGGTCAAAGAACACTGAGAGTGACTGAGAATGAGACACTTCTATCACTAATAGAAACTAATATTGACACATTGTGTACATTGCTTTGATGGCATTCTTTAAAATCATGGTAACTTTTTCTATGTAAAGGTTGCTGTGTGGCATCTGAGAAGATTGAACATAAATTAGTGTATGCTCTGAAGAGCTGGAACTCTTTCAGGATCATGTTTGAGCAACTGGAAAGACTTTGAATTCTCTTAGCCCTGGTGTCAGGACCTGGGACAACTGGGGCAGAGTCATCTCTGGTCAGTAGTGGTCTGTGGAGTTATGCTTTTGGACAGAAATCATGTGTGGCTTCTACCCAGGCTTTGTCAGTAAGGCAAGTGTATAGGATACTGTAATTACAATCTGATGGATAGACTGTTGACTATCCACCAAAAATCTTGTCCAACCTGAAGATGTCCCTCCTGCAAAATATAGCAAATAATTTGTTTTGCACCTATTACACTTAATTGAAGGAGATCAATGTGTCTTACAATAGTTCTGTATATGAATTCTCCTGTCTGCTAGTAAATGTATTTCATGGAAGAATATACGGGGACAGAAATTGCATAAAGTCACATAAGAAAAAATAGTCAGTTAGATACAGAAGTCAATTCTCCTGTTTTATCTGTTTTTTAATTTCTAAGCATGACTTTCCATTATGCATAATATTCAAAAATTTCTCCCCAATAAATACCCAGTCATGTGAGGCACTGTGCTTTCAGGTGAGGTTCTTCAGTAGCTTTATCATTAATATCGGCGTTTGTGGGAGGTTTTTGAACAGTTTCACAGGGAAGTACATCATCTTGCAAGACTGATTGTTTGTAAGACACAGGAATACAAAAGTCTTCCAGTAGTTTTCAGGCACAGGTATTAAACTGTTTCATGTTCTTCTAGTCCAAGTGATCAACGGTGGCATCAGCATCGCGTAGGAAGTTGCAGCAACGTGTCCAGTGTCAGCAGTTCAGCTTGTCTGAGGAAAAGCTGTGTGCAGACTTTAAGGGGCTAGTAGGAGTATACCGTTACTACAGTCCAAGGTAGGAGTGATCCATGTGCAGACTGAAGGATGACAGCTGGGGTAAAGCTCCCCTCTGAAAGCAGCCGTGCTTTGGGGGCATGGTCCAAGCTACTGAGTGCACACTTGGGATCTTGAATGGGCTTGTGCAGGCCCTGAGGGATACCAGGAATCTGCAGTTTCTCTGCTATGGATAACAGAGCTGCCTAGCTCAAAGTTAGTTTGAGTGTTTTCTTGTGTACTGCAGATATAGTTCTTGACTGCATTGCAGATAAACTGTATATATAACTTGATTTATGCATGTACATGTTTATTCACCCTGAAACAGAGAAACACAAAGACAATATGCAGCATTATCCCTACTGTACAAAGTCTTTTGATGGCAATAAGCTGATTTCCGGGGAAGAGCTGTGCCTTATTTGCCTCAAACCAGTAACATTTTCCAACTGCTTAGTAGGATATCTTACAGTTTTGACATCAACTTGCATTGCCTTGAAGATGAGTACATGCTTATGCACTGCAAAAATAGTTGAGGAAGCTGTCTGTGACTTGCCCTTCTTTGTGTCCTATGATACCGATGTAGCATATGTGTGTTTCTCACATTGGTTAATGGGTGAACTAGATTCATCTCAGGTAATGAGTAAAAATTGGAGAGCATGGTGATGCCCAAAGTGTCAGTGACCTTAAAAAAATTTAAAAAGGCTTCCTTTATTATGGCCTTCTTCAGCTCTTTGAGGGTGTAACTGCAATTTCTATTTATTTTCAATGAAGTGTTCAAGTATGTGAAACTAGTAATATGCGGAGTGCCATAAACAATACAGTAATCTGTAACCAAAAGAACTGCTATGTGCACTCCCAGCAACCATGGGGGGGGGAAATAGCAATTTAGCCAAATGTTCAGAGCAAATAAATCTTGTGCCTTTTCCTGTCTTTTTGAAGTTTCTGTGAGCATACTGCAGAGCTGGACTTAAAGTTCACGTGGCTCTAATTAGTGACTGAGAAAAGAAGGTGTATTTGTGTGTGTCAGCTGGAAAAACATGCCTTCAAGGACCCAGCTCTGTTGATCTTGGATCTGATTTCAAATTGGCTGACTTGCAAAACAGCCCTTTAAACTTAGACACTGCTTCAGAACAACTGCTGTCAAAACAGTAGAAAAAATAAACAAAGTCCTATATATATAACCCTGTAGTGTAGGCAAAAAGCAGCTCTAGGAGCAGCATGGCTGACTGTGTTATAAATGATGTGCCATAGGCATCCAGCTGTGTAGATGTAAGGCTTCTTCCTCTGGAAATACATGTGCATCCCTTTTGTGTTTGCTGAGGCGTTATCCAAACTCAAATATGCAATATTTTCTTGGGAATTGAACTGCATTTTAAATGCTGTAGTGGCTTCATCAAACAATCTGGAAGAAATGCAGTTGTCTGCTATGTATATTTGAAAATATAGGAACAGTCTCACCTTTTTCAAAGAGGGTCATGTGGGATAGAAATGGGAGAGGTAATGTTTGTCCCCAGGAAATAGTGAGATTTCTGTAGTGTAACCTCCCAAATTGCCCTATGCAATTTCATCCAGCTTTTCCAGCAACAAATCCAATTTTTTCAGATGTATCCATACATTTATAAGGTGATTCAAGCTTGAAGAGTTTTAATCTACTGCTGTTTTGGGCTCAGCTTTTGCAAAAATGTATTTGCCTGCTTAGTAGTTGTACAGTTATGAAGACCCTGTAGGATTCAAAGAGGGCGGAGTGATTTAGAGACTGATGTTAGAAAGAGCTGCTCAAAAACTTGTATTTTGGTATAAAAACCAAATTGAAAAATTGAAAGGCAAACCCACCACTATTTAGATTAAACAAACTTTGCGCATGTACTTTTCAACAAAATGGGAAACATGCAAACACTTACTTTGTTGGCAACTGATCCTTTTTTCTTCTCTTGACATGAAGCAAAATAGATTTTCTTGATTATTTTACTTTTTCCACGCCCTTTGCGACAGATTCTGAGAAATATGATTTCAGACAGGTTGAAGACTCATTTTGAAAATGTAAAAGCAAAATATCTTGGTATTTCCCAAGAGAATAAATTAATCTGAAAAAGTCAAAATTAAGTATTTAAACCCCTTCAAGAATCCCCATCTACACTTCTGTTTAAAACCTGTTTGCTGAATTAGACATGGTCTTGTGAACATTTTTGTTCCCTCGGAACCTGATTTCTCTGAGTTTGGTAATGGACAGAGAGTAAATCCTGTTACAACTTGTTATTTGACTGGAGGCAAATTATGCTCTCCATGTCTCCTGTGTTTGAGAGGGACACTGTGCAGACTTGTGTATTCAGTTATTCTTCCATGTAACAAGGCAAGCTCAGGCCTTGGACAAAAGCAGACCTTGTGGATTAGGTCTGCAGAGTTTCATGAAGCTGCACGTAGTGTTTGGAAGCAGCAGAGCTGGAGAAGCAGTCTGACCGATGCTGCAAAACAGAGTCGTTATTCAGAGCAGTTCTGCATCTGTGAGCTATAAGCCACAAATCGCTATTGCCAAGCCTGATCTTCTCCAAGTATATACATACATGTCAACAAATCAGAGCAGGAGTACAAGTAACCTGGCACTCCTGGCTTGGTTTACTCCCAAAGATATGACCCACCCTCACAGTCTAAATTTATCTTGGCTGCAGAGAAGTGGGACATGAGTTTAATATTCTGGATAATAAACAGAATACTGAATTAAAATCAGGATGATGCACCAGACAGGGAATCATTTGTGCTGCTCTGCTTGACTCTCTTTGGGCTTTTTGCCTAGCTGGCCAGCACCCAGGGAGTGCAAACTGCTGCTGTTCTCTCCAGGAGACGAGCAACTGAGGGAAACTGGTTGGGAATTAAGTCCTGTTTCCCATTCCTGATGATGATGAGAGGCACTTACTGAGTGCAGCAGGGGACTTGATGGTCAGTCTAAGGAAAGCTTTCTGCTGGGGCTCCAGAGGGAGCTGGAGCTCAGCTGCTCATGGAGGAGGAGCAAAGCATTGGGACGCAGTGGTGCATAAGGCCAAGCCTACAGCTGTAACAGAAAATGTTATTTTAGAAATCCTGAGCTGATTCAAATAACAGCTTGGCCCAACAACTTCAGCATGTAATACTGCCATGATGAAGGCACTGCGAGACCTGCCTGAAGCACTGGGGCACTTGGAGGTCAGCAACTAAGGAAGCAAAATGGAGTAGCCTGGGGTGAGGTGCCCAGGCTTGATCAGAGACCCTGTGGGAAGGGCAGGACTGCGGCAGCATTGGGTGCCCAGCTGAGAGAAGGCACCCCATACCCAGAGAGAAACTGGGTGGGCATCAGGCAGGGGAGGCTGAGGCTGCTCTGTGGGTATGTGGGGACAGTGCAGCACAGTAATGCTGCACGTGAGGCTGTCGTAGGGCACTCAAGGTGTGTGTAACGGTAAACACATCCACAAGGAAAAGACCGTGAAAATGAAAGAAGGGGGGGAAAGTCAGGAAGGCTGCAAATGTCTGGTATGATGTACTCTAAAGTGAAAGGGGAGGAATGGATCATGGAGAGGAAGATGGAGAAACTGGAATATTCCAGCATAGTGGGCAAAAGGGATCTGGAAACTGGAAGCGTCTTGTGACCAAAAAGTATGCTTGTGGGAGCTGCTTCTACTATAAATGACCCTAAGAACCACTGAAAAAATAATTATGTTCCCCCGTGCCGTAAGTTTCTTCCCTTTGTAGAATGGGGACACTAACACTCTTCAATCTAATGTTGGGTATGTGTGCCAGTTATTTGTGTGTGGGAAGGACCAGAGACCGCAGTCAGGGTCTAAGTCTTGTTATACCAAGTGTTGTAAACAGCCGAAGAGCCCAGACAGCTTCAAAAATAATTAATCTACAGTTTAAGTGTGTATATGTATAACCGTAGGGAAGCTGTTTGTAAGAGTCCCAGCAATATGTTATGGCTTAAAAAGGAGGACATAGGTGGGAAGTGAAGAATAACCGTGAAATGGCAAGAATCAAATAAATTAAGCTCACAGAATAGTAGTTCTTAGTCATAAGCAGAAAATAGTGGGAACAGATTTCCCAGTATCTGGCAGAACTGAGAATAGAGTCTTTCCTCTTTCCTGACCTTTCAGTGCAGATAAAGATTAAAAACAAATAAGGCTTGGGATACTTAGGAGAAAGGGGCACAGCATTACAATGGATTTTGCCGCTATTGCTGTGAGAATAGAGGTGATCATAAGTTCTTAGTCTGTAACCTCTGTGCCTAGATAACGTGCGTACTGTTAAATTTGTGATTTGGAATCATGCTGTTAAAAGGATTATTCAGTGTCCTGCATGCATTTAGCTGGCCCAAGTGTGTGTGTTTTTTTTTTTTTTTTCTAAACGAATAGTAGGCAGAGTGCATTCAATCCCTATCTGGTTAGAAGGAGGGTTGTTAAATGGGAAGTGGTTTATTGATTACTATTTTCACAAGCTGTGATAGCTTACCTTTATCATTTTAAGAGATTCTTGTTTTGCCCTTTCACTTAGTGCAAGGTCATGGAACAATTGATTTGGCATTTGGTACAATTTGCAGTTAAAGGGATGGAAAACATGGGCAAGGAAGCAGAATGGTTGCAGTCTTTGTTTTATTTCTCACTCTCCCACCCCACCCCAAATGATTACCTGCTGCATTTGCAAGGAAAATTAATAAACAGATTGTCAGTCTACAGATTTCTGCTTGATCAGAGGCTCAGCTGGATCAAATAATTCTTCCTCCAGCAGGTGCCAAAGACAGAATGGGATTCTTCTGCTGTTACCCACACCCTCTCTCCCCCTTTCACTAAGATAGTAAATCCATGTTGCATGCTTTTATCAAAAAGTGTAATACAGCATTTATGGGGCAGTTTATTCTTAGTTATTTTTAATCCTTTATAATGTTCTCATTTAACATATGACATAGCTTTTTTAGTTGTAAGCTGGGGTGATTTGACTGTTGTCTGAAGATACAACTTTAATTTTATTGTTTTTTAAAACCACAACACACCACAAACCGACACCCAGCAAATAATGCAGTGCTCTCATATGCGAGGGTGCTCTATTGTGATGTTAGATACTGATGTGCAGTCGACATAATCTGCCTCGTAATGCAGCGGCTCTTTCTCCATGGGGGATAGAGGTCCTGATGCAATTTGAAGGATGTCAAAGCTAGTGGGGATTTTCATGCAATATGGGCAGTGGTTTGGCTTTCGGGTTGGAAGTGTGGTAGCAGCAGCCCTGAGACAACAGATCTGTTTGACACTTTTGCCATGACAAAATTCCCTAGCAACCGTGGCTGGCAAGCAGGGTGTGCTCGCAGGGATGCTGTCCTCCCGCCTCAAAACACTGCCCTTCGCATGCTGCTGAGGGCTGGGGGAAGAAAATGGCCCGGCTCCTGTCAGGACTGCGTGGACAACTGGATAGCAGCTATCTTGCAGATGGCAGGCACACTGAAAAACTGCTGCTGTGTGTGTCTTGGTTTCCAGAGCTGTAGTGCTCTCTAGGATGAAACACTTTGTGACAGATATTAACCCGTGTTTATGACAGGTATTGTGCAGGGTATATCATACTGGTTAAAGATTCCTATAGGAAACACTATTCTTGGTACTGGGGACAAGAATGAAAATATAGACTGAACAGATTTCTTTCCTTTTTCTTCACGGGGAGGAGTTTGGGATTAGAATAATCTGTCATACAGCAGCTGCAAAAAGACAACCTGACCCCTGCAGTGTAGGTAACGTCATTTTACTTTAAGAAAACATCGTAAGGAACAAACTGGCCTTGACCTTATTTTCATCATGAAAATAGAGAGAAATCTAATGAAGTCTTCTGTGATTAGTGATGCTCAGGCACTTAAGGTGCTCTGTTGCAAACAGTAGCCCAGACCTTTCTGTGGAACTTTACTATAGAGAAGAGACTGCTCCTTGCTCTTGCTTAGGGAATGTTTTCTATTAACAAGCCCTATCTACAGCATGCAAAGAGTTAATTATATCCTGTGCTTAATGAGTTCTTAGTTTCTGAGAATTCCTCTGGCTGAGGCTGAGAACTGTTGACATATTTCATGGGCAAACCGTTTGCTGTTATCCCTGGCTTGCTGAAAGACTGCAAATACTTTACCTCTGTTGGTGCTGGTAGTGAAAGAGGGGTGGATGATAGGAATGGGAATTCCCTGAGAAAACTGTGCTATAAAACACATGCTGTGCAACTTCCATGAGAAGTTTCGCAATTTTCGTAGCCTTGCTTTTTAAAGCTGCCCAGCTTCAGGAAAAATAACTGTGTATAATGAAGGCTACCTATGCCATGGAGCCATTTTCAGAGGAAATGTGGGAGGACAAGGTGGCGATTCCCCTACGGCTAGTAAAGAAATGAAGATTTCTCCAGTTCATAAGGGAACTGGGCTTCATATTTATGAGAAAATACAAGCTTATTAGTGTTGCAGGAACCCATGGTCAATATAAGTATTACTTCATCTTGCTAACTACGCCTCAAGATGTGGGGAAGGCTTAATCTGTTTCTTGTCTTGCCTACCTAATTGTATCACTAATGAGAATCAGCGTTTGAGGGCTACTGACTTTCATGCCCCAGTGAGAGCTGGGGATGCCTAGCACTGGACAGGATGAAACCTCTTGGTTGCCTTTCACTGATGTAAATCGGGAGTAAAAACCCATATGTTGGCATGGTTTTGGTGAAAGGGAGATGGGCCCTGTGTGTGGGGGGTTTTTTTTGTTTGTTTTTTTTTTTTTTTAAAATGAGGATACTGCTTATTGCAGTGGAAGTCTGCATATGTGAATGATAGTGACAAATGAATTGGGAAATGAACGGAGAAGATGATGTCAGGGAAACAGTCAGGAAATGGCAGTATCAACTGAAAGGAGAATGAGCTGTGTTACAGCACTTATACAGCAAAGGATGAAAAGGAGAGGAGCAATATAGTTAATATGGCTTCTCTCATTATATATTTTTTTTTTTGATGGGGATGAAAGCCTTAAAATAAGCTGGAGGCAGCAGACTTTCTTGTCTAATCCCCAAGCACTTTCCCCTTTTCCAGTGTAAATAGGGGAACCTGGCATTAGTCATTACTTGAGGTGATTGGGGAGCAGGAGGGATTTATGGTGAGAAGTGAAGGGTTTAGAAGTCAGTCACAATTCATCTAATCACAGCCACTGAACTGACTTTAATTTGAGAGCATTTGGTGTGTTGTTGGCAAGCTTTCCATCTGTCATAAACAAAGACACCAAACTAACGAAAATACTTGCCAACCCCTTTACCTCCTCCACAAAAACATTACAAAGGCAAGTGGCAAAGATGTGTCTGATGTTGAATTAATACTGGCAGGGATGGGAGAGCATCTATTGATCTGCTTCACATAGGCATGTCTATAACTTGGATGGCTGTGTTAAGATGAAATAGCAGGTACGCAAAAGTAGTTTGATATTGGGACAGAAGAAATCTGCCTCTAATAATTATACACATGGGCAAAGCAGCTTTTAATGCAAATCAAAATGAAGAGTTTGGTCCAAATTCAACTCTGCTACAACTCCGAGGGCAGTAGTGTTACACCAAGGATGGATTTGTCTTTCAGACCTTTACAAAGGGGATGTTACTGAGGCTCGTGAAATGAATTGACAATATAGTGGGTCTCAGGAGGGGATATTCAGAGCAGTAAAAGCCCTGGCCTTTTTTGCCAGGCAGGTACTGGAGACGGTGCAAAGGGCTCTGTGTTCCCCACAGTGCCACAGGGAGGGATCTTTCTTTTTGTGAAAGGGACAGGCAGTGATGAGAGAGATAGATGGCAGCTTACCTGCCTATAGGAGTAGTCATTAACATGAGAGGAAATAATCAGCCCTTTGTTTGGGGGTTGGAAACAGCCAGCAGCCTTGCTGAACAAATGAAAACCTTCAGTCAGGTTATTTGGATCTCTGTGCTGGGGCAGGAAAGGGAAGCAGTTGGAAAGGCCGTGCAAATCTTGTGTGGTAGTGCTACTCCCTGTTTTATTTACAGTTCATAGAGCTTTCAACTCTGGGTTCTTTGGCGACAGCTAAAGCTAAGCAGTACTAGATTTCTCCAGATGACCTTCCACAAAATGACTGTGTGAAGCGATTCTGTTGATTCAGTAAGTGGCACTGTTCTCCCTGACTCAATCCTCGAGCACCATGAGGCCAGGGGACACTGTGCTGCTGCTATTTAGATCAGCAATAATTGTGAGTTCTTTGTTACTTGTGACAGAAAAGATGCCTGGCCCTCTTTCTGAAAAAATGTAAGAAATGTATTCATGCAGAGGGTCAGCTTCTTCAGCAACAAAAATGTAGGTTGTTCTAAGCAAGATTTATGTCCATTGCTTTATCCAAGCCTGTGAACATGTAAGGGTTGAAAGTACCAATTCTCTGCTTAGATTTTAATTTTTAAAAGTGGAAGTAAAGAGAAACTCATTCACTGGTTTATGCTCCAGTTTCTTTCCCAGCTTAAGTGAACTTGGCTCAGGCTATTTAAAAAAACAGAACCAAAAAAACCCCACCAAAACAAAAGAACAACAACAAAAAAACCCCAGGAAAAAGTAAACTAATTTTCTGTGAGAACATTAAAGTCTTCAAGTTTCTGAAGGGTGTAAATGCCAAGAAGAAAGAGGCTTCATTTTCATAATGATGAGCAACATGCTGGGAGCAACAGATTGAAATTAAGGGAAGAAAAATTTAGGCTTTATATCATGAAACACTGTCTTTCTTTAGAGCCTATGTGCCACTGGCACATTCTGAGGAAGAGACAGAGCATGCCAGCAACGGGTTCTTTTAAAAGTAGAAAAGCTGAACTGTGTAATCACTGGTCCTGGGAGCAGCTGGAAGGTAGCTGGTGATGGCATGAAGGTCTGAGACCTCCACATTCAGTGAGACTGAGGCTGTCATTTTATTTATGTGCCTTGGTCTCAGTGCTGGCACGTGTGGCAGAGACTTGGGTCACTGTAGCGCTCCCCAGCATGAGCGATGCAGTGCTTTCCAAGCTATGGGCATACATAAACATCTATGGCTTCAGGTTTAAGAAACAGCCTGAAAAGCTGTGGACTAGTTGTGAAATAGTTTATTTTGATTTTTTTTAGTTTTAGTATATTCCCCTTTGGCACTGGAAAGCTAAAGTACCTAGAGGAGATCTGGAGTCAGACTGGTAATTAGGTGCATTGCCTTGTGGCAGAAACAAGACTACAGAGATGAGGGAAACAGTGAAAAGCAGTTATATTAGGAGACTCAAACTGTGATTCCTAACCTTTTCAAACTTGGGGTAGAGACTATTTAGGTCTTAGTTCCTGGGGTAGGGACTGGCGCCTCCCAGGACTGGTAGCGCATGGCCTGTTCTGCCTGAAGTGACTGTAATGTTGTGTGCAGCATTTTTTGCAACAGGAGTAAGAAGCAGCCCCTGATGCAATCCACTCCCATCAGACGGGTCAGCTTTTATTTGCAGTGTTCAGTCTCAGCTATCTGTCTGAACACAGACTCCCCACCCTATCTGCAGTCATACAACAGGGGCAAGCAACACATTTTTATTGGAGTAAATGGGACCACTCAGTTATCTAACGGTTGCTGATTCGCACATAATTGCTTCCAGCAAACACAATTTGATGCTTCGTTGAAATAAGACTAGATGAATTCAGGCTGTGAATTTCCCTCGTTAATTTTTTGAGTGGGGTGGGGGGATAGGAGGGAATTAAAAAAAACCACTCAAACCCGACCCCCCCCCCCCCCCCCCCAAATCCCCAGTAGTGGATATTACCCTATTCAAGAGGCAATTCAAGCGCATTAGTGACCTACTCTTCATTTCATGTCCCTCTGTGCTGAAGGCCAGGAAATGGAGCAGGAATGCAGTAAACTGCATATTTTCAGTAATAATGGTTCAGCAGGCAAGAAAATATCAGTGAATAAACCTGTCTCAGAAATGTTCTCCTTTACCTGCTCTTACTAACTTCTCAGCTGTGTAACAGCAGTGCCTTCAAGTCCCTTGTCATCCTTCTCCTTGAGGTATTGACTTTGGGTCCATCTTCCTGTTCAGCAGCAAAGATGACTCCAAAGGCTCTCTCCCAGCTTTGCCTCCCTGTACCACAGCATGATTTGGTTCAGCTAAGGGCAGAGGCAGCCTTCCCCATGGCTGGGTTGCTTAGCAGCGCTGGCAAGGAGGCCAGGTGCACGCGCAGTGGTGTGTGACTGGGATGCCTGCCCTGGTACACTTTCTAAGCTATGTTCCCAAAATAAGGTGAAGAGGAGGCTCCGTTTATTCATCTGCCCCCCCAGATGCAAAAGGAGGTGGTGCTTTAAGGTGAAAGGCAGACAGGATATTTTTGATGGTATCCCCTTTAAGTTCAAAGATGAGCAAAATTATTTGGTACCTGCCTTCTGAGTAATTAAATTCCTGAAGTCAAACTGGTCCTCCTCCTTCAAAAGATAAAAAACAAAATAGGCAAACCAGGTTCCTAGTCAGAAGGATTTATTCTCTCGGAAAAACAAATAGTCCTGGCAGTGCGTTAGAGAAACTGGCTGCACTGTCTAGACATATGCTCCATTCAGCTCTTTAGATTGCTGTAAAACCAACTTTAGGTATTTGAATTCAAGCCAGTGATGCAAGACAGGGAAAAGCACCCCCACAAAAAGGGAAGCATTTACAGGGCAATTGTCACTGCATGTGGCAAGCCCCTTTCTTAGCACAAGAACATTGTCTGCTGGGACTGACTTCTCAGTTAGGATTAAGCTTTTTTGCCTGTAATGATAAATCTGCAGCTGGACTCATGCACAGATCAAGATTTCAGCAGGTAGATCTGAAATTAAGATCACACTGGGTCTCCATGACCTTCCCCTCTCCTAAGGGAACCATACCCACTTTGCTTGCATCTGAGAAACAGGATGATTAAAAGTTATGTATCACAGGGCTATTGTGAACATTGCCAGCAATATCTGTCTCATCAACACTGGAAATAAAGGTGGGAGGCCTGTGGGAGATGGCTGCCTAGGTCCTGGGTGGCCCAGCTTTGGTGGCAGATGGGTGGGTTTCCCACTGCTGACATGCTGGGCAGGCAGAGCTGCAGCCTGCGATTGCCACTGCTCCTTCCCCTCCTCTGGCACTCAGGACCCAGCGCTGGTGGGAGCCTCTCCGTGACCAGGACTGCCTCTCCTCTGAGAGTTAGAAATGTCTGTGTTACCTCCTCTTGCCTCCCTGAAACTGAACGCCATTTCAAGTTTTAAAATTCTTAATTGCTCTAATTAATTTAAATGGAAAAAAAAAATTGCAGAAAAAAGGAAAATAGATGCTTCTCTATTACTTTTACTCTCTCAGCTTTTCCTCGAGCAATAACAGAATTAGGTTTTATGGAAAAAGGCAATTATTCCACTGTTTGGTTTGAAACTTAATTTTTAATTTGGAATCATGTTATCAAATTGAGAAAAGTCCAAGGCAAAAACATTGAAGAAAATTAAAACATTTTCTTCTAAAAGTAGAAGTCCAGATTTCATACTAGCAGAAGAGATTTTACTGGGGAAAGGATTCATATACTTTGTCTCTTCAAAATTTTTTTTTCCTTTCTGTATAAACTTTCTTATATGCATTCTTTTTTTCCCCCAGAACTTTTCTTAAGCAAAACATCAAACCAAAAAAACCCCAAAACCCCAACTTTGCAAACGTGGGGAACTTGCCAGGTTCTCTCAAACGTATGATTCCTATTGTGTAGGTTTCCTTTTGACATAGAGATGTGATACTTGAAAATGTCTCCATTTTCTTTGTAAGGGGATAAAATGAATGTGTTTGCCAAATGGACAGCTTATATGAATGACTTACGATTTTATTTTTTAACAGAAATCTGCCAGCTATGTGCAGCTGGATGTTTAATTCATACTGAATAATTTATGCACAAAATTTTTTTGTATTCATAAATTCTTTTTTTAACATAATCTTAATTTCAGGCCTAACTCCAGTTTAACAGATGCTTTTGCCCATGAACGTATTAATAGATAGTTGTCCTTCCTTTAACTACTCTGAGTTTCCTGGCTTTGTCGTCATGTTCCCATTTAAACCTCTGGGGGTTTTGAGGCCTTGTTATGGAAAAAGATTATTGTTGTGGGACAGAACTTATTTGGGTGAAGCCGACAGGGAGCCAGCAAAGAGAGGAAGTGAGCTGGTTTGAGAGTGCTGGAGTTCATGTGATAAATGACATTCTTTACTACCCTGTCACTGCTGGAGCAGGGAGATACTTGTCCTTTCTTATCTGGGAAGCCCTGTGCATGTCCTGTATCCCCAGTGGGGCTGTTGGCTGTAGGGGTTGGGTTCTGGGCCTGGAAGCAGCCTAAAAAGACTGTTAGCCAAGGTTCAAGGAGACACACTGGTGTTTTTATAATGGCTAATCTGGGGGCGGGAGGCAGAAAATCCGTATCTGAAATCTTTTCCCCCTTCTGAACTAGAATAAAAACCTGAAATCTCTTATGAGGACTTGAACCAATGTTGTTTTGTAATTTTAGTCTTTTTAAATTTACTTTTGAATTTGGGTATAGTATACAATGTCAAATAATATCCCTCTATACTAATATTTAATGCAGTAAGGATATAAATTTACAAAATTTTAACCAAAACAAAGCAACAATCAAATTAATTAATATTGACTTCTGTTCCTTGGAGCTTTTAGTAAAAACGGCGTGGTATTGTGCGATGTTTGATTTTGCTGTAAAGGTGCTTTTTTTATTGCAAAACCTCTGAGCAGTATTCTTGATCAGTTCTACAGCAAGTGCCCTGCAACAATGAGAGCTAATTTAACTATGCCTAAGTTGCTCCTAATTCTGGAGCTTATGGGCAGCACTGCAGTGGAACAGCAAAGGTAAAGACTGTCCAAGGGGAAATGAAGTAATAAGGTGCAGAAAACAGACCATCAATGAATGTCAGACCAGACTCTGACTTTGTCCTATGAACTCTTGCACTGGCTTCACCAGTTGTCTGCATTGTCGAGACAAGAAATAATATTTTATATATAGAGGGGTGGAAAAAAAGGCCATGACTGATTCTGAGGGCAAGAGACTTTATGGCTACCTCCAAAGGGGTGATGCTTGCTGACCTTCACCTTCATACACATACATAATTTTTTGAAGGTTTTGAGGCGTATCAGCCCCTTCTGAAGACACCAGGAAAGGACAGTGGGCCAGTGCAGGGGGACAGTTTGCCATCTGCAGGGAAGCATCAGCATGACAGCGTAACAGGCACTGGGGATAAGTGCTGGGAATAAATGATTTGTTTTTCGAATCTTTAGTGGTGGTGGCTTCTTGTCAAACCAGTTTACCTTGGAGGAAAATGTGGAAATAAGAGTCCTTGCAGGACAGGAGTGGGAAGGGTGTGCTTCTTGTCTGCCTGGGATAGCTGTTGTCCATGCAGCTGTGAACAGGGTCTGGCCATACTCCTGCACCCTTGGGAGCTGGTGGAGCAGGTCATCCTTTGGAGAGGCCTTCACAGAAGCCTGCTCTGGGGAAGCTCCAATGCCTTATCCCCAGCACAGTTACAGGCAACTGGTACCTATAATGTCTGGGAAACTGGGGCAGAGTTTGTTGAGGCATGATTTGTCAAGTAGGTGGAAATGGGCCAAAAAGTCAAGAATAAGGGCCAGGAGCTATACTTCCAGGGAAGTAGGTATTCGCACATTTTCTTCATGTGGCTATGGGTTGAAACTGTTTAAATTATATTGTAGCTTTAGCTTAACTTGCTAATTATTCAGAGATGTTAATTTCTAGATAGTAGAATACCTCTTTGTAAGGACTGTTGGAAGGTAGGTGATGTATTAATGAAGTTGGACAGTTTAATTAGAAAATTTTATAAGCCGTCTTAGTTTCAAAGAGTTTGGGCCTCCACTTAATACTGCAGAGCTGTGCGACAGCAAATTCATGTAAACCAGAGAATTGTTCCACTGTGCTGCAAAATTCAAGCATTAGAGCTTCAATCCTCAATTTACTCCTGAAGGAGAAACCTCAAAGATCTTATGAACTGTTTTCCCTGTATGCAGTATATCCCAATATAAATTGCAGAGCTCATCTGTGTTTGTAGCTGCTTGTGGAGCATATTCTCTTCATGTTTTCAGAATTTGGAAGAACAGATGGTGAAAGCTTAGTCTAAATAAACTGAGTCCCAACCAGGAGGGTTCTCAACATGAGTAAATCCTGGATGTTAAAACCACAAAGAATCCAAGAGCTTCAGCCATTGCTTAGCTCTAACAACCACATCTCTAGCCTTGTACTACTGCATCCTGAAGTGATACTTTTCTGTACAGGAAGTTTCTGAGAAAAATCCCCATCAACTAAGGCTGTTAGGAGTAAGAGACCAAATTGTACAGAAGGCATATGCTGGAGCAGCCATGGAAAAATATGCTGCAACACACACTGGGCTTTCACACAAACGCTGGCTCTCCTGAGAAGTCATGCAGACTGCTCTACGTTCGTTGCCTTGGCTGAGAGGCTGAACAAAAGATGAGGTCATCACTCCTCACGCTTGCCCAGGTCTTAGCCTGGTCCTCCCTCTGTAGCCTCAACTTTCAAAAAAGAAAAAGAAAAAAAAAAAAAACCAAAACCAAAAAACAAAACACACCAACCCACGCCCAAACCAACCCAGCAGCAATGGCCTGAAGGGGGTCCATACTGTTTAGGTCTCCAAATTATTCCTTACACAGTAGCTGAGTCATGCTGCAATGGAAATCTGTTACATTATTGGAGTAGGGAGTTTATTGTGCTGATCGGAGTAAGGTGCATTTCATGCTGCAGTCTTCTCTTACAACCCCTGCTGGGAGCAATGAGCGTTTTGGCACTTCCTATGGGGCTAATTTCAGTGTGACTTTAAGGCTGCAGTAGGTTTCACTGTGAGCTGCTGGGTATTAATCACTTCCAAAAATTAGATTCTTTAATTAGGCCATGAATTTTAGAAGTTTAAGTTTAGACTAATTTTTTTAAAATCTTGTCTCGGTTTAACATGAAGCAAATCTTTGGACAATCTTGTCCTTATAAAAAAAAAATTTAGTAGTGAAAATGAACCGGTGGCTGTCATATGCTGCTCCAACCTATCCTTGATCAGGTTCCTGCAGGAAATGAAGGAAAGACAGGCAAAGGGGAAGCTGTGCGCTGCTGACAGCGTCTGGATCTCCCCTGCCTCAATCATCGAGGCTGGAGCAGTGCGATCGCACAGGCTGTTTGCTGGCTCCGGTCACCTGCTTAGCATGGTGGTTAGTACAGCAGATTGAGGGATACTGAAATAACTTTCTAAGTAACCTGAAGTCATTGACAGGTCTAGAAATCATCTGAAAACGCCTGAGGACAGAACTGATTTCTGTAGTGGTGTTCCTTACTCCCATTGCATACTGTGTTGATTTGATTTTTTTTTTTTAAGAAAAGTACCTAGTAAAAGTCTTTTGAGGTCATTCAGATAATACTTATGATACAACCATTTCTAAATCTTTTAAAGAGCCACATTAAACCAGTGAAGAGCTGTGGCTATTTTTAAAGGCACCAATGAATCTGTTTCTGTCTGTCTTTAATAAACCTTGTTAACCAGAGTTTAAATGGTTTCAGAAAATCATTTCAAGTATAAACCATTTTTCCTAAGAATTATGATGAAGGTGGGATATAAAACCAACTTAGAAGTATATTATTATTACTTTGTTCAAGGAAATGCATTCAAACTGTGCTTTGGACTGTGTATTAACGGTACACACTAAGAGTCACGATTTGTTCACTGTGGATGTTGCATGGGCATAAAGGAATATTCCAAATGACTTTATAGTTGTATGTACAGAAGGTGAAAACTGTAAAATGGCCATAAAAATGTTATTCCTTGGGTAATTTAGCTGGAATACCTGCCTTTGGTTACAAACATATGCAAATAGTCCTCCTTATGTGTGTTTTGAAGTGAAAGTTAATTTTTGGCAAAGGTGGTTTACAGTTACCTTCCCAGAGCACCTGAACTACACTAAAAAGTCAGGGAATCTGCCTCCGTGTTCCTGCCTGTATACCAAAGTGCTCCTCCAGTGCTTTAAAATTTCAGTTTAGGGATAGGCCATTGCTTCCTCCAATGAACCAGGTCAGCGTGAAACCCTGCCAGATGCTGGCACATGGGGAGCTTGTGCAGAGGGAGAGGATGTTTGTTCTGAGCCAAATTTAGGGAGTTTGAGGTTCCATGGCAGATTCTCAATTACTGGTGTTCAGGCCTGTAAAAAATCAGGGTCTCAGTGTTTGCAGATAGATCCCTGCAGTAAACACAGTAAGAAACAGAACAGTGAAGTGTGGGTGTTTTGTTTTTTTTTTTTTTTCCCCATAATTTTCATGGTTCATTTAGCAGAAACTACAGTACTTGTCTCAAGCACCCACTTCATATTAGCTTCTACCAGAAAAGATGCTCCAGTCACTTCTCCGATGATCAGTGGCAGCAGGGCTCTCGGAGTACCAGGAGAAAAACGTGCCTGGACCATGAAATGGTAAGAAAGCAATGCCACTTTCCCTACTCTGCCAGCTGGAAGCCTCTGCTTGGTTTGTTGCAGATAAACACGAGCTCTCCCATGGGTGCGGGACCTTTCACTCCAGGAGTTGCCCCAGGCTGTAGGAATATGCACAACGGGGGAAGAAGACAGCAGATTTGGATTTTGGGTGTGTACTGGTGCTCTGCAGCTATTGTCTGTGTGCTGGCACCCCCCCAGTAGCGGGCGTAAGCTAGTGTGCCCTAGCTTTTGAAGGTTAAGCTGCCTCATTCTTACTGTAAGAAAAGAAAATGCAGACGGATTGCTCGTATGATGTTGCTTACTGACTCTGAAACCATGTTATGTCTGTCTTACTAAGAATGGTTTCTGTAGCCTTTCTTAAGGGTTTTTGCTCCTGTTGGTTCCTGTCATTAAAATATATGTGCACTTGCTCTTACCTTTACTGGCCATAGTGAAATGCTTAAAGGATATTGCAATGTGTTTGACCCACCTGTCTTTGGGTGTGATCTCTGCTTGGGGTAGAAGTTATATAGTTCATGCACTCTTGTATCATACTGGTTTCTTTTTTAAAAACTATTAAAATTGTGTTGGGTGTGGATATCATGTAAAGAGGGAAAAGGACTTCCTAAAAATTTGCTAGCCTAAGGGGTGGGGGAAGTAAAGTTTTCACCTTAAAATAAAGGTAAACCAGAGAAGATGAAAGTGACAACTTGGTGAAAAAAATGAATAGCTGGTGAAGGAGAGAGAAATGAAATAAGGAAGACTGAAGAACTTATATCTTCAGTTGTTTTTCCACGCTTCTGCAAATACTGGGCTGGTGTTGCTTTTATTGCTTCGCTAACAGTGCTGTTGAAGGATTAGCCTTTCACCCCGGGTCCTTTTTCTTCATTTTCTTTAAATTTGGTCAACCTTCAGCTGGCAGTGGTTGGCTCCCTTTAGGCCTGTGGAATGCCTAAGTTTTTACAGTGTCAGGAATACACCTCTAGCAAAGTTTTAAGAGTGCCTTCAAGCTAGTTCTTAGTTTCTCACACTGTTGGCAAATACTTCATTTGGGTTTTAGTCTGCAGTTGCTATGAATATCTTTCTGATCTTTTTCAATTTGAGTATCACCTTTGGCACTGATTCTTCCCCCTGTCCTTGGTCCCCCTTTCCTTCCTTGATTCATTTATTAATTTCCTTTTTTCTGTTATATTTTAATTTTCAGTCAGGCATGTATTCTAAAGCACTGGGTTATATTTAGAAGGTACTGTACCTCTGGAATAAGAAATCTCGTTAAGCTTATGCGATATTATCCTATTTCAACTCACTTGTGTATAACTTGTCCTAGGCCTGCATAATGCCTAATACCATGGCATAAGGTTTTTTCTTTGTGTTTAGATTGTTAGATGTAGTGGTTTCTGGTTTCAAATCCTTATTTAATAAAGTACCAGTATTTTATTTATGTCCGTCTGCCTTTGCTGTAGCACACACAGAAGCAGAGAGCTCTGTGATAAAGAATGATATAGAACAGTATCTGGAAAACACTCTTGGGTATTCTCTACTGCTTCGGGCACCAGAATTTCAAGCCCTGCGAGTCCTCAGAAGGATGGCATTAATTTGACTTGCTCAGATTTGGGATCCTCTGAGGCCTGAAACAGTATTTGTTCTTCTGTACCTCAGGTCTGATTTTTGTAGGGGAATAATGTTGACCAGTGACACTGAATTAGGTGGGGAAAATGTTGGCTCTGCTGTGACACTGGTGGAAAAAGGCTTATTTGTGAGCAGAGTAATTCCTGTTACACGCACTGTGCAGCAGAGCTTGTGCAGCACTTGCTGCCTCCTCTGGTGTGCAGAGGGAAGACTGCCTAGAGCCAGGGTGGGCCGGCGTGGGAGGAAGCCCATGTGGTTGTTAACAGTGGGAAAGCTGGAAGGGTGTAATTGGAAACACGAAGACTGGGTTCTTTGCTGCAGAATTCCATGGAAGTGTGAGACAGTCTTGGCTGGTGGCTCTTCTAGCAGTGCAGCTGCAGTGGGCCCACGCTGATGGTGCCAAGGGCTGTTAGGAAGAAAGCCAAAGCTGGAGAGAGACTTGACAGACCTCGGGTTAACTGTAGGAAAGTCCCTGTACTTTTCATATGGGAAAGACAAATCTGGGCTGTTAATTGGCACCGTGGAGCTGACAGACATTGTGTTTCAATTTTTGAAGAATTTCTGTGTGCTTCTTAACATAGGCCAGGATGTTGAGTAGGTTAAGTCTGGAAGTGTGACTTGCACCACCAGGCTGTTGAAAGGGAGATTCACTTGTCTGATGTCCATCATTGCACTAGGCTGTCCTATTTCTTTAATTTCTTGAAAGGGACGAATAAAGAGAAACACAAGTACTGCATTGGCAGACAAATTTTTCTTTCATACTGTTCAGGAACTTGCACTCCAGTATGTAATCATGATGTAAAAAATGTATATGTAAAAAAAACAAACAAACCCCAAACAAAAAACCAACAACAAATAAACCAGTATTTGAGGAAAAAAAATATGTTCAGGTGTTTTTCTAACTCTTGTGAACAGTAGTATCTACCGTAAAAACTAATCACTGAGCTAAGGGAAGGGAGGGGATTTCATGATCTGAAAATTGAGTGGTATTGGGACAAAGGCTGTGGGCTAAACTAACATTTGCTTAGGAAATTTGGATCAATTTGAGAATTTTCAAGTTCTGAAAGACTGTTTATAAAATAAAAATGTTGACAAGTCTTTTGCAGTTCACTGAGCAGAACTCGTATCTGTTGGGATTATATTGTCAGAGATGAGCTTGCTTGTGTTAAGTTATTTAAAATGCTCAGAAATGGTTTGCTTTAAGATGTTGAAAAGGGCTATTTTCTGTTTCACCAGAAGGAAGTAGGGGAAAAACAACTTTGTCTTTAGAAGGAGTAGTTTCCAATCTCTAAAGTGGGTATTCAGGATATTTTCTTTGTTCTCTAAAGTGCATAATTAATATTTGTATCCTAAGAATTCTCAGTCTCTGAAAACAAAGACTTTTGAAAGCATATGTGTAATGCTCACATGTATCTGAAATACACTTATGTATATTGCTGCATTTATGTTGTACCCAAATGTACACAGCAACCAGGATGTTACGGGCTTAGCATTACTGGATGGCTGAGAGCAAAATACAGACCAGCTTTCAAAAGCAAAGACAGACCTATTGTACAGGCTATCCTTAGCCTGGCAAGGTGCATAAGTAAGTTACTAGGTGGAAAGGGTGCGAACTGCTGTCATGGCTTCAATGGAATTAGTTTTGCAGCTTCAGTTATGCACAGGATTAATCAGGTTGCTGAAGATAGCCCTAATATGGTTACTATGGAAAAGTCTGAGCTTTTAACGCAGCAACATAAATGTTTGCTTCCAATGGCCCCTGCTTTCTGTGAGGTTACCAAATGTTGCACTCTTCTGTGAAAGTTATCATAGCGATCTGATATTTTTAGCACGGTGTCTTTTTGCTCTGCTGTATAGCCAGGATTCATCCTGCTACTTCCCAACCTTAGCCAAACACTCTCTGCAGTTCAGTATGAAATTTCAGTTATTACTTCTGAAACCTAAAAGATTTAGCAATATTGCAGATTTCCGCCTTTCCTAATACTTTGGCCTTCATACTGAGTATGCAGGCACTACATTTTGACAATATATTTTATGTTTCATTTTCCAAGCAGTGTTTTATTAGATTAACTCAAATAGGAAGAATAGCTTCTCATTTATCGTGAGTGCCTTGCACATTCAGTCAAACACTGTGTGATATTGAGTAGTTTAATCTCCAGTGTATGAACTGTAAATTAACATTAAAGGCCTCTCTTAACATCCATTACTCTGTTTAAACAGTCGTGCAGAATTACTAGTTGCCAGTAATTTCTCCTTGAATACAAATATATCATCTGTTCTAATGTTGTTTTAACTCTCTTGAGCTGCATGTCATGAAAAGAATATCTTAAAATTAGGAAATAGCAAGGCTGAATAGTATAATGGATAATAGAGACTTTTATTGCCATTTAGTAGAAGTTTCAGGTTTGCTTGCAGCTTAAATTACTAATTTTCCTAAAAGCCAATGATACTTTGGTTTCTGAGCATGGTCCCAGAGGATAAATGCCCATCCTGCTGGGACCACCGATTCAGCCTCTTCACAGTCTTAGCATAAAAATCTGACCTGTGAGGGTGTGAAGTATGTGCTCTTCTGTTGCAGGAGATGACTTTCTTTACTGAGCAAAGTAGCCCTTTACCCTTTAAGGCATTCAGGCAGAACATTGTGCAGAGTATTCATGACAGACTTTTTTTTTTTTTTTTGGATAAAGAGAATTTCAAACCCCAGAGCTCTCCGTTTATCACATTGCATAAGTGTGAGAAATCTGGACGTAGACACAATAAATAAATAAATCAGTAAACCCCATGTAGAGTATACTGCAGGATGCATTTCGGAGTAGAATCTAAGAGCAGAGCTGTTGGCGAAGAGCTTGTCATTTCCAGTTCATGTAGCAGTTGTGAAAAACAGCTTTGCATCTTCATAATACTGCAGCAGTTTATTGATTTGCGCTATAATCTAAGGATCGGGCTCCATGCTTCCCAAGGAGGTTAGGGAGCCTGGTGACATGCACTCAATACTTCTGAAGATTGAAACTGGAAACTCTGGCTACTGAAAACAGGACTGTGTTAGCACCCATCCGTGATAATACCTTCTCACTCTTGTTGCCACATATTCACCTCACTGCAGTGTGTCTCTACCTGCTTATCCTGCCTCCTGTTATCTTTGCTGTCTCCTACTGCATGCTGCAGGGTGCACAGTACTGGGCCATAAAACCTTACCTTCTCATCCATTCTCCATCCCTTCTTGCAACCTGCTGCACATCTTTTCCCACCTCGTGCATGTGCAGCTAAACAAGGCAAAGCAGGGGGTTGGAAATTCATTAGTTCTTCTCAGAACTTGTTATCATGCCTTGAATATTATTTGTTTTAAACCACATTGGGATTAAGATCCTTTGAAGTTCCTTGATTAGTGTTTAGGAGAAAATAAAATGCCAGTTTAAGCTTCTGATGTTTTGTAACAGCATATAGAGCTCCAGTGTTCAAATTTATGCTTAAAACAGCTGTTCTAGAGTCACATTTAACCAGAAATTAATTAGCCTGGAAAAGAATGACTAAAACTTGATTATATTTAAATTTGTATTTCAGCTTCCATCTGTGGTGAAATCAAGACCTATTCAGCTTTATGATCATTCATGGAGATGGCTTGATTTTTTATTCTTTTAGATTACAAATTTCCTGCTTGCTCATTGGTGTTGTATATTAAGAATGACCTTATTTAAAAACTCCTCATAGTTTAACTTAGTAGGAACATTATCATGCACAGTTGAAACTTCTGTGGTGAGAAAAGGCACGTGCTCTAACAAAAGCCTGGCTCTATTCCTGTATTTACACTACTTAGTTGATATGTGCAGAAGTTGATCTGTGCTAATGCTTTATAACAGTAAGTGGCAGCTAGCCGTATGTATGGCTGACTAGTTGTTTATGCAGTTACTATGTTTATGCAGACACAATTAGTACTTTCGTACCTAAACCCTCACTGTCCTCATTGCTAGTGTGATATTGAGTGCCCAGCATAAATAGAGATGGACAAATTTATCCTTGGAGTAGCCAGTCTTAATATATAGCTGTTTTGCAGAAATATTTGATTAGAAACAACTCGCTTTCCTTGAACAATAAAGAATGAAACTGTTGACTCTTTAAATCAAAGCATGCATTTAGAATGATCTTGCAAAACAAGAAAGCTTTTCTCAGTATGTAAGCTTTGTGTGCTGCAAAGCTGTAATGACAAATGCCTTGTGGAATAACTGCTGTTTGAATAGTGGTCATGCCCATTCAGTGCAGCAATAAAAGGGAGTCTGTTGCTGGTTTTGTAGACTTCAATGACTCCTGCTGTCAGTGTTCAGTTTGTGGCATCCTGGTGCAATCCTACCTGGACTAAGCTATAAAGTGCATTTAGAAAGCACACGTTGGGCTGGTTGTCAGGAGAAGTCTATACTGCTGCAATACATGTTTTAAGTATCTTTAGATCACATACTCATTGGACAAAGATTCTTCTGCTTCTTCCTTATATATGTAACATCTACTTGGAGTAGTAGCTATCTGTGGATCTGTTCGGGACCAGCTGTATAAAAACTGCTGTTGTCATGTGAGCATGAATATGTTAGGAAGCTATTTCTCTCTATTCCAGCTGACTAAAGACATTCAAAGGCCTGTGTACATGTGAGGGGCATGGTACAGTCAAGCGCTATCTGAGGCAACACATAACTGTAATGGATTTACAGTGGGCTGGCAGTGCCCTACATCTTTTTATTAAAAACTGCTGCAGTCAGAAAACTGCATATTGTTGTAGGTATATGGATGATGGTAAACGCTGTCCTGGTGGAGCAGACATTTAGTTGGTAAAATTTAAGTTTTCTTTGATTTTTTTTTTCTTTTTTGTGCTTAGTACATTTTCTAGCCTCTTGTTCACAGAATAGTATCTTTCATTTCTTTGTTTTAGTCTTATTTCTTGTGATTAACATTACACTGTTCATGCCAATGAATTCATCTGGTGTTGACCTGCAGTGTGTTCAAGCTGAAGTTTATACCCTCCTAATCCTAGGTCTCCTTCGTGAATATCTTCCTTGCCCGTAGCCTGGGTGGAGCCTGTTCTGTCCTGCACTGGCACTGGTACGTGAGCAGACGATTCATAGTTTTCAGTCAATTCATCATTATTTATGATATAATCTGTGCCATCATCCTTCAGTTGATCCTGTATTCAAACAAAGAAAAAGATTAGTGGAAGGGAGACCAAGGAGGTTTTTTGTTAAAGCTTCAGTGAAGAACAAGTCTGATGCAATTCCACTCTTATTTTATTTCATTATTTTCTTATTTTTTTTCAGGTGTTAATTTAACATCTTGATGTTGATTAAAGCAAATAGTTGCCTACCATGTTCTGCTCTTGCGCAGTGTTGAGAAACTTAACCTACCCTTCAGATCTTTAAGATAATTTCAGTGCTTAAATATCACTGATGGGGTAGCCAATACTTTCAGCTTCTGGCTGAATTATTTAGAACATGTCACTCATATTTGAAGCTAACAGTATTAGCGGCCATTCTTGCAAATGTAGCTCTGCACCTTTCAAGACCTCTTCTCCACAATCCTGAAGAAATTGTATAATTCTTAACCTTAAATGTAATAAGCTTTGGAAAAGGGACTTTAACAAAACTTTTCATTGAGTATGGCAGGTTTTGGATTACACCTTAAATACAATTAACCAAGCTAGGTACTTACGCCATATGCATTGGGGCTGGTCAGAAGCCTGGCAACAGGATTACACCATTCAGGTAATGTCGTTGTGAGAGGTGGACCAGTGTGGGTTAAGATAGGTTTTAGGTATCTGAAGTTTGTTAAAGAATATTTCTCATACAGATATTGATACTAACATGCTTCTCTCTTACACAAAGAAATTTCATTTTAAAGCATAAGGGAATCATTTAACTGAATGGGAACATAGAAAATACCATCTCTTTACCCACCCAATACTGCATACATTCACCTGTCATCAGTCTTGTCTAATGTTTTTCAGTAACACCAAAAAAACCCCAACCCCAAAACCAAAAAAACCCCAAAACATTTGATGCTCAAAATCTGTCTTGAAGGGTACCACAATAGCTGAAGGGGATGTGCTGTGGCATACATAAATGCAGTAGGAGCCGGAAGAGAGGAAATGTGTACTAGATTATCCTGTTTACTATTCTCATCTACTGTATGCTGTGTGATCTCTTATGCAATTTTAACAGGAAACAATTTAAGATGCAACTGTATCAGCTACTTTATGTAAGAACAGTAGTGAACATTTTCTTAAATGCATATGCTCAGCCTTTTGTAAAATCGGTGCATTTCTTCAATAGGCAAAGTATATTTCATCAAATATTACATTTCTTTATCACTGGGCGTGTACATAAGTTGTTCTCTAATACTTCATTTTCAGCGTTCAACGCATTTGTTTTACACTTCATACATCAATGCTCCTTTATATAAAATTATGTAAATAAGTTAGGAACAGGCTTTATGGTCTTGTCTCACATCTGTCTTTCCAATCTTTTCATCCAAAAGTACTTTATTGAGATAAAAGAAAAACCTGCTCATCTTGAGCAATTATATCATCCTTGTACCTGTCAATAACAGCTCTCCCATGAGTCCCTCAAGTTGACTTATCTTCTCTGCTACTTTTACTCACAAAGTAATTTTCTGTGTTCTTTGGGAAGCAGGTCTGTCAGCTATTTTTGCTGCTAGGGAAAATTTGCTTTATTGATTGTCATCCCACTTTCTCCCCCCTGCTCCTTTCTCTTGCTGTCTTGCTTGTGCTCTCTCCCTCACTCTTTCTGCCTCCTCAAAGAAGAAAGCAACAAATGTAAAACCCCAAGCAGTGATTTGAGCTCTGCAGCAATATTGTAGAAATACTGAATAAGTAACAGTGGGTCTTAAACCTAACCATTCCAGTGCCTCCTTTTCTTTCATTATTGGTTGTGTATGGTATCGCTGCTTTACACACAATGTACAAATTCTGAATCCTGAAGAAACTGTTATGTAAAACATCCTTATGATCTCAGTTACAGATTGAAAGGCTAAATAACTTTCTCTGCTGTCCTCTACTCTACAGCCATGGAAGTTGTTCTATAGTACCTGGGTTTTGTGTGTGTGTGTTTGTGTGTTTTTTGAAAATTAAGTTGCATCTATCAGAAGATTGTGTGATTCCTTCATCCAAAGTCATATATTGAGTTAGTGTGAAAAAATTGAGTCTACTTCAAAAAAAGATTGTAATATAAACTCTTGTCAGAACCATGATCAAGGTGGGGATCTTATGAGATCAAATTGTGTTGGGAAAGTTTAGATCCTCTTGCTTCTGTAAGAAGCAAGATCTACTCTGATCTACTCCCGATCTTATTTGAAACCTCCAAAGCGCCAAGTAGTTAAGAGCTATTATTAAAAAGCAATGTATGAAAACCATCAATTACAGTTGTTTTGTTTTCAGCACTTCAGAAAAACCTAATTAAAAGGCCAAAAATGGAAGTAGGAGCCTAATTCTAGGTTTTTAATCTTTGGAAATATTGGCTTTGTTAGTACAAAAAACTTGAATTGTTTGAACTGAGTTGTCAGACCTAGCATGAAAAATACAGGCTTCTAATGGAAGTTGCATTTGATTATACTGAGTTCTGTCTGCTCTGTTCTTTTATTCTTTTCCAGAATAAGTAACTGAAGATGAATATTACTCTACATTTCCTCCTTAATCTAGTGATCTCTGAGCTAGGCCTTACTTCTAAGCAGCCTTACAACTTGAGCTTTTATACCTCTCAGTAAAAATTTGAGTCCAGTTTTCCTCCCATGCTTGCACCACATCAGACAGGAATAGGAGGTACGTGCTGAAACAGGCAATCTACTTGGCTGCCACAGTAGTCTTCAGTCTTTTG
Organism: Burhinus bistriatus; assembly: GCA_013397275.1. Taxonomy (NCBI): domain Eukaryota; kingdom Metazoa; phylum Chordata; class Aves; order Charadriiformes; family Burhinidae; genus Burhinus; species Burhinus bistriatus. The sequence goes on along the minus strand of VYXH01002463.1, from coordinate 194,042 downwards.
AGCAACCAGCACTTTTAGCATAAACTCTTGTGTCTGGTGTGTTTAACTGGTTGGTATGTGTGTACAGTGATGTTTTTAAGTTGAGTGATGGCTTCATTTTGCGTTGCAACAGATCCTCTAAGTCCCTTTCCTTTTGCAGTTGTGCTAACACGTTCATTGTGTATTGTCCATGCTTCTGCTGTGAAGCCTCCTGAGGTGCAGTTTAAAGTGAAGACAATTTTCTTGTGCTTGTTGTGATGCTTCTGATTCTGTAATAAATTATTTATCTCTTTGTTCCTTATTTAACTAGTTATTATTTAGCCCACTAAGGGAACTTAAGTTGCGCTGGCCTATTTTTCATTGTTTTAATAACTGTGCCATAAACGTTTCCTCTTTATTGTTGACACAGTTGCTTTATAATATTACAGACATAATCACATCGTTCAGTGCAGCATGAAAGAGGAATTCTAACTCGTGCAGTGCTGGCATTTCAAAAGGATATCAGACATGGGTCTATAGCATTTTAAGGCTGGCAGAGAAGTCTTATCACACTCCAGCTGCTCTGGTTGCATCTCCAGGGAGAAATAATTTAAATAGTGTAATAGAAAAAGGTAGATTTTTGCACTAAGGCTGCTTTAAAAATTGGAAGAAACTAAGTGTAAACCTCTTAGCATAACTCAGGAATTACTGCCAAACCAAATTCATGCCTGCCTAATTCAAGGGTAGGGAAAAGACAGCGGGAAAACATTGTATCCATCATCCCACTTCTTGATTTGCGCTTCAGCCATCCATGAGTGGAACAGCCCACCTGCATGTCTCGGATTCTACACCGTACAATATACTGTGTTAAAGAACTTTACTAACATTGTAAAGGTGGTAACTTACAAGTTTGGAAACTGAATTTGGGATGCCTGTATAGACCCACATATAGAATTTTAATCCATGTACGCTGCTGGTACATTAGCGTGACTTACTTTCATAATCAAATACCAACTTTTACCATTGATTCCCCACATCTCCAGGTTTCCGCTCTTGGTTCACATGCCCAGAAATATTTACTCTGGGTCCCTTCATTGCTATTTGAACATCCCTTTGCCCAGGCAGTTCCAGTCTTCCCTCGCCACTAGCCAGACACATTTCTTCTCCCTTCCTGTCTCATTGACATCAGACTCAACATCTAAATCTGTTTACACCTTCCTGGTTCAACTTCTGTCTCTTCTGAGTTTGACTCATATGATGTCCTCTTCTGTACTGCCCAGCAATAAGCAAAGAAGGCAATGCCATTGCAGACAAGGCAGTCAGCAAGCGTCTGAACAGCGTAGCCTGAAGTTGAACCCCAGGCAGGTTGTTCACTGGTGCTGATGAGGCTGAGGGATGGTACAGCATGCTCAATAGCAACAGAACCTTCAGAATTTAGCTCTTGAAATTGAAGAGTGTGGGGTGTGTGTGTTTGTGGTTTTTTTTTTTTTCTTTTTTGGAAATGTATGAATAGCCAATTTTTCAAAACTTCACAATGTGATTTAGTTTAGGCTGGAGTCTCAAAGAAATGCCAAAAGGCATCTCCAGGGTGGAATATGAGGTCTTTGTGCTAAGTACAGCATATTTAAAAATAATCCTATGAGGATTTATAAGGAACAAAACCATGGAATTGCACGGTTGTCCGTCCCGTCCCCCCCCCCCC
>VYXH01002463.1:148136-189394 GCA_013397275.1 Burhinus bistriatus | reverse complement strand
AATATTTACTATTAAAAACCCCCAAAGTACAGGAATTCTTGTGATACTAGTCAAAATTACATATAATGATTTTTCCAGAAACTGTTTTCCTATATCAAACACTGCTATAAATACACATTTGTTAAAAGCATGTTATTTAATATTCTATAGCTAGGTGTTATATTTCTGTTGTAGGCATAAGTCTCTAGAGGTAAATGTCACCACTCCCAGAATCCATCCTCTGTGCAATGTTTTTAAGATTTCTTGAGGTTTGCAGCCTTTTATTTCAAAGTGTCCTTTTTGTGAATATTTTTATTTAAGTCTGAGTTTGTAAATCAGTTATGTCATGAGTTTAATATTACTCTGTGTTTGTGAAGAAACATACATAAGAAAGGTATCAAAGAAAATGCATCAGTTGTGTTCATTCAATCTATTTTGTGTGGTAAGGACAAATGATGTTTTGTTCCTTAGTAGGGTGAGTTTGGTTGTGAGCTTTTTTTTTTTTTGAGAGAGAATGATTTTGATATTAGCTATGTGATAGCCTAAAGAGCAAACATTTCCATTTTGTTAGTGTTTGCACGGGAGCAGGCAAACCATGAAACTTTGATTATCTGGCTAAGTCCTGCACGTGGCTGACTCCTGCTAACAGCTGACTGAGATTATTTGGTTATTTTATACAACAGCTTGTGTGCATGACTGAGCTGGTGTGACACAGAGACATCTCCAGGTTTTAAGTGCATGCACAACAGATTAAAATCACCCGAAAGAGAGATTTTTTTAAGAGGGGTCTATCCTCCTGACTCTTGCAAGAGGGGATGATGTTTTCTCACATACTATGAAATTTGCTTCAGAGGATGGGGAGTTACCAGTGTAGACCGGTTGAAAAGTGCAGGGCATGGTTATATTTGGTTTAATTGTTAGAATAACAGGTATGTTTTTAAAAACACCATGAGATCTACAGTAAATTAACATGTAAAGATAACCTAGTCTGCACTGTGGAGAAAGCTGAGAAGGAATCACTAAATCTGGTATAAAAGATATTTTAATTTATAGTTGTTACTAGTGAATTCTGCTCTAGTTCTTTAAGTCTTCTCTTTTTATGGAGTGGTTCAGAAAAAAATATTCCCATTACTGTTATAACTTAATATACTAAACAACAGAGGATAAATGGAATCATACTGTAGTCCTGCAAAGCCAAATCAGGTCTCTTTTTTTTATTTTATTTTTTTTATTAATTCTCTGTCTGTCTTTCTCATGTCTGAGAGCAGGGAGGGTGGATGAAAATCAGTGGTAATAAAAATTAGTTCAACGCATCCTTACAGGAAAGTCGGTCTGACTGTCAGATTCAAGAGCCGGACCCAAAGAATTAATTCTGTTTTTTATGCAGAATGTGGCTAAAAATTTGCTGCTTTCAACTTTGAAACTGGAAGCATTGCAGAGATGTGGGCAAAATGGAGGGAATTAATAGAACTGATCTTAGTCAGGTCTTTTTATACATAAGTAACTGCAGACAGAAGTGGCTTGTTGTCTAGTATGCACTGAGTAAAATGTCTGGGATATTTGCAGCCCATGGGCTTCTAGTTGTGAGCTCACTGAAGCAGAGAGGAAAATTGAGACATCTTACTCAAGTTATTTGAAGCCTATTATATCCTGAATATAACACTTCTATGCAAAGAAAAAATCAGAGACATAAATGGAGGCTTGCTTATATAATGGATGAATGGGTAATGCAGCTACTCTTGAAAACAGGAGGATAGGGCATGCAAAAGGATAAAATACTCATATAACATTCAAAAGGAATATATGAACAGGCACTAATGTCAGACAAATTAACATTAGAAAGAGCTTTGGAAGATGCAGATTATGTGAGGCAGCTAAAGAGAAGAAGAAAAAACCTCCCTGACATCAGTTGTATAATAACAAGGAAATGGCCCTCCATCTAACAAAAAACCCCAAACTCCAACCAAAACACAACCAACTAAAAAAAAAAAATGCACCGAGATGCGTAGGAGCCAGCTGCACACACAATGAAGAGATAAGGTTGCGTTGCACTAGTGGCATCAGGGTTGATGACACGTGCGTGACATCTCAGGAAAATGTGTGTGATTCAAAGTTGACATCATTGGAGGATTCATCTCCCCTAACTTCAGACACCTTCTAGTTGGATATTGGAAAGAAATCTAATCTACCAGCCTTACTTTTTTATTGATGAAGAGAAACGGCGAAATCCCAAGGCAGCTAGTCTCGTCCTGCAGTGCTGGAGTTAATTGGAATGAATTGAAATTAGGATGAGTTTCTTTCCCTTTGACTATAAAAGAGTCTGAACAACTAGATTATACTTAGATGGCTAATAATTAAGTATTTAAATTTTGGTGTAACGAATCTCACTTCGGGACATAAGAAAATAGTACCCTTGAGGCAAAATGTAGGAAACCAAACACAACATCGTCCATACCAAGGAAATCAGGAGTGTATGAAAGGCATCCATTTTCATAATTAGGAAGTACTATGTTAAATGTATTTAGAAGAAAAAAAAAGATAAAAATAATACAAATTTCTGTGTAATAAATATGGCATCAAAGCCAGCAGCAGAAACAAAGACCTTAAATCATTAAGCTTGTGAAAACCTGAATGACCAGGGAATTCATAAAAAGAAATTTCACCTCAGAGAAAACTTAAAGAGATTTCCTGGCATATTTGAAGGCATAGAAAATTTCTCAGGACATTGCAAAACTGGTCTACCTGTGGCTTGGCAATAGGGTTTCTTTTCCTGCAGAAAAGGAACTTCTGCATATGGTACATCTTTAGCATGATTACAAAACTGGAGATACCATTGGCATGAGTAAGCTAAATTATTGCATTAGAAAGGAGGAACACTGGTGTGACCTGGCTGTGCAATAGGCCCTTAAGACCTTAAAAAGACTCTGATGCCAGCTGCCTCAGATGAGATCACTTGCAAGCTCTTCACATGAAGCGCATTCATTTTATAAAATGCTTCAGCCCTGGTACTGGCAGAGGGAATGAATGTAGAAGAGCAAGCAAGTTAGCAGGGATTTCTGCACTGTATGGAAGATTGTTTCACGAGAATGTCCTTGGCATCGCCATCTGCCTGAGAAGTATTCCAGAAAACAGATGTGTGAAGAATGAGGACTGGCAGCAGTTACGCGCCTTGCTAATGATAATCCAATAGCAGTGGCACCAGAAATCTAATCATTTGCAAGATGCAGGGAGACTAAACCTTAAAGATTAAATGCAGCGAAGTATAAGTACAAACTGGTTTTCATCAAATGCATTACTTCAATCGGATCATAGAGGGAGAGAGAAAAGTTCTGATCCAAGTAAAGTGAAAGCTATAAAGCTTTTAAAAATCTCTCATCAATAAATTATATCGGGCACAATGAACTCGTACCTACTAAGAGAGGTACTGAGGATAGCAATGGTTGTAGTGCCTCTACCCTGGGAGAGGAGAACTTGGGGACCAGGAGGCTGTTGGAAGGAGTGGGTAGCAAGAGAGTAACGTGAACAAGACTTTCCAAACGAGATGGGCATCATTCTGCTCAAACTAAAATATTACAGTGAAAGCAAGGCAATAAAATGGCTGCTAGAACTTTGTAAGCAGCAGATGGAGTAATATTCTTGCTATGGCCCTCTGGTGACATGGATTAAGAGCTAAAGCCAGTTACCAAAATTATACCCAAATAGGAAAATAATTATTTGGCGTATTTTCAGGAACTCAGATCAGATATTTCACCATTACATAGATACAGCTGCACAATAACAGTTAAAATACTTCGCAGGTCGGTGGACAGTGTTTTTGACAAATTTCCAGCTTCTGTATTGCCAAAATTCAGAGGATGCTCTCGGTTATAAAGGTACAACTTGAAAAGAAAATAGGATCCCCTATGAGAAAATCCTGTAAAGAATTTTTTTTTCTTGCACAATTTTGTAGAAGGATGAGCTATGAACGTGGAGGAAGACTTGGAGGAATAATATGTCTTATATTCTGATGCTTGCTTGTGTTTGTAAACACGTTAACAAAAAAAGAGAAACAAAAGTGATAATTCACTGTATCTTGTAGAAAAAAGATCAGGATGATCTGTATAAAAATAACACTGTCTTTCTTTATCAGAAGACTGTGGAATAGAGATGGGTGTCACGCCAGAAGGGAAGGGAACTCCAAAAAAAAAAAAAAAGTGACCTGTGCTGCGTGAAGCCCATGACAAAGCTGACAGCAACAGGGTAACATAAATGTATTAATGAAATTATATTATTCTTTATTTGTACAGTTGTGAGACACCATACTCATTCCAGATACGGAAGTAGATTCAAAACCTGTGTGACAAGATCAGGACATGGTTTAGCATTTTTGCAGAAGACTGTTTTACTCAGTAATGTGTTGTACTTCTGGCCAGTTAGGTAATGAGTAAGAGGCACTGGGAGTGACTTAAAAGCAGTCTTTTAATCTCCCTCTGCTGAGCTGAGCCACCGAGAGCAGGATAGCCTTTGTAAAGCCTTGGTAATAGAAAGCTTGTTTAGTTTAATATATCCTCTGAGAATCTCTAGTCCTGTGAGCAGATTGGTCCAAAGATTACGTCTTCAGATTCTCCAGCAGCTTTTTCCAATGTGTAACCCATGTTACATGCACAATTAGCTAGCTGGATGAAGTTGAAAGTCTCTAATAGGTTTGCGAAGAAAGCACATAAACAAGCGAAGGGCTCAGTGGTGAGGAAGGGCAGACATATTGCACAGGAATAGGTTCCGCTGTAATTCAAAGAAAGCAGCCTCTGGCAAGCCAGATCTTTGCTTTTGTAAAGGTATTTTAAAACCAAGAAAGACCAGTTAGAAAACTCTCGTGATATAATGTTCCCTAAGAGGTATGCAAATTTCAGTGCAAAGAACAATTGAGGATAATGAATTATGGCAGATATCCTAGAAAAAAAACCCCCCAAATTACTGAACAAGGACAATAGCAGCTTTTGTACTGATAGGAGTGAAAGGAATGTGAGGTAGTTATCCTAATATTACAGTTTAAAATTCTAAATAGGTAAACCAGAATATTTTGTTTAGGAACAGTGGCAGATTAAAATAAGAGTACAGAGGATACATATTTAGAGATCAAACTGCCTTTTGATCAGCAGAGAAACTTATCAAATATAAAACAGAAATAGGAAAAACTTGCACTAGATTTCCAGTTGGGATAGTCCATCTCGCTGCTCCTGTCACTGTACGAGTCTGGAGCGCAATAACCAAACTCCTAATATCTGTCTTTGTGCAAAAGGCTTTCCTGTGAGCCTGTGAATGGTAGAGAAATGTATGTTGAGCGAGGACAGTGTGCTGTGATGGAGAAAGTTTGAGATGCATGGGGCGGTGAGTGGGGTGGGAACGAGATAGATTTTTTGCAAGGGTGACAAGTGGCTTTTATGGTTTGGTTAGAAATATAGTTGAGCAAAGGTGGAAAAATAAGATTATTTTTGCTAGCGTAAAGATTTGAAGGGGAGATAGTTTTGCAAAGCTATGGCATTCCAGATGAGAAACCGCAATGAGAATTTCTAAGCCTTTCTTGTGTTTTACTCCATTTTTAAAGGAATGTGGGGACTTAATGAAATTAAAGGGTGCTCACTTTCAGACAGACAGAAAGATGTATGATTTTACAGCAGGTATTCAAGGTGTGGCAATCATTGCCTGAAGAAATTGTGGAGCCTGTGATAAAGGGAAGTGTAATCTGATGCTGTAACACAATTACAGCTGTGCAAGCCAAGGGAACAGGGGGTGACAGACCTTAGGCCTCTGGGAGGGGTGACGGAATTCCCCCGCTTTTTTCTGTACAACCCACAAGATGTAATTGGAGGGTTTTATTTCTTCCATCTGCTGTGGGAACATCAGCATGATGGTAAATAGGGGATGTGCTACAGTACGGGGAAATCTGTGCCCTTGTAATGCTGTCATTGCTGTGTTTGGATAACGTATAAAATGCTTTGTAATTTTTTTAATGGATTATTTTTGACATGTTATTAGAGATGTTGCAGGTATTAGTCAGGAATCAGTTTCAGAGAGGTTAAGCCAGTCTCTTAAAGCTCACCTACCTCACATCTGACAGTTTATTATGGTTCCAGTGAAAGATTCTGGAAACAGATTATGAAAGATATTTTTGTTTTAATTTGGCATCATTCCCTTCTATTTATTGGTGCAATACGCTGCATGTGTACCAATGCTGGCACTGACCCAAATACAGGCAATAATAGAGGCAGGGAAAAGTACAGTGCAGCATGAATGAGCATGAGGTTTTCTCATTCTCAGTGTTTCATTACAGATGGAGAGGTCAGCTATTGGGGTTTCAGTCATGAGCTGCTCATAACACAAAAGCCAGCTCTACTGTGCATGAGCAAGTGTAGCTGTTCTGTGAATGTGATTTGGTTAAGAAACACATTCATTGAGATCAGTGCTTTTCTTTTCCTTTCCCATCTCTGACAACTCCTGCACTCAACTCCTAATCCAGATTTGATTTCAAAACTGCCACTCAGATTTCACTCTAATGGCTTGTTTCCAAATACCTTCACATTTTAATTGTCTCAGACCTAGATTTGTACTCAAAAGCCTAACTCTGCGAATTTACGCTCAGTTTATTTCCTTTTTTTCACAGCTATTTTTTCCCCACATAAAACTGATGTAGTCACTTGCTTATCTTTTTTATTTCTTTTACCTTTTTGGTAGAGGTATGTCCTGTTCTGATTCAGTGAATTGTAAAATTATTGCTTGGCTGTTGATGACAGCTTGGTTAGATGACAGAATTTGATAGTGAAGTCCATTGATCTGTTTTACCCCTGTGAGAGAGCATAGGAAGGAATTTGGTCACTTGAAGGCACTTGACTTCTCCAAGTTCCTCCAAAATTTTGTTGCAAGTAGAGGGGACCTGTTTTTAGCGCTGCTGTGGAAGGGAGACAAAGCATTGTCCTTTCTTCTCTGGGGCTTCAGCTTTCAGGATTTACGTTAGCAGCCTTGCTTGCTTTGGTTTCCAGGTATGCCTATGACTAAGACCTGGCAGATATCAAAATGACTTCTATGCCTGTGAGAGGAGCATGGGTAGCCTAGCCCCATAAATAATCAATCTTCTGCAATGGTGTGGCTAGAGCTAAGTTGGTAACAACCTGAGCACTCTAGTGTAGAGCACAGAAGATCAAGCAAAGAACTGAAATCTCCTCTGGACCTGTGTTTCTCAAAGTGTGAAAGAGCTTTGAGCAGCAGCAGGTATGACATGGCTCCTGCTTTCCATATGAGCTAAGGCAAGGGACGAGGCTCACTGTGTGTGAGCTGCGAGTCCTGTAAGGTATTTGGAAGTGAAAATCTGAATACAATATAGGTTAGTTTGATTTGCCCTTCTGAGGTGGTGTCAGTTATGTGTGGTCTAAGGGCTGAGTTTTTCCTGTTGAACTATAATAGGCTCTTGTCTTAGAGCATCACCGTCAAGACTCCCAAGACAAGGCATTCCTTGGCATGTCAACCAGTGACTGAGGTCATGTAGTCCCCCAAGCTCCTGTCAATCAGAGGCATGCAATACTGCCACAGGCACCTGAGTTGGCAAGGCTTTCTAGTACTCTGGTATGGACCACTACATCTAGATTTTGGTCTTGTTAATTAATAATCCAATTTGAAGGTCACCTATTATTTATTAGGAAGATGACAACCTCTAATAGGTTTTTGAATCAAAATCCATAATGGTACCTTAAAAAAGAAAAAAAGAAAAACAAAACAAAACAAAAAAACCAAACAAGAACGAAAACCAAACCCCAACCAAAACAAGAAACGCTTGTCTCCCAAAAAACCTATCGAAAGTGTAGAAACTGAAAATGTACTAAAACATTTTGCTAAGCTTACTGGCTATCTTAGCAGTAGCAGTCATATTTTTGAGTACTTAATGAATTGTATGTAACACTGCAGTATAGAAATGGTTGGCATCAAGGTACTCTCTTCGAAGATACAGAGCTTGCAGTGCTGTACTGGGAAATGAACTGCCTGAAAGGTTAAAGTCAAATTCTTCTAGAAAAAATCAAAAAGAAATAGGGGAGAGAAAAGGATCAAACATGTTTTGTTTTTGTCAAAATTGGAAATGGTTACTATCTTGCACTAGATATTTAAATTTTCAAGAAATTATTTTAAACTATACTACATTTGTCTTCACCTTGTTTATTGTGGAATCTGGGACTATGTCTCAAATAGATTTAATATTCCAAATTGTCAAAAATTATAAACAAAAAACCCCAGCCCAACATTACTGAATCATAATTAGTTTAAAATCGCACAATGTAAATTTTAAAAATAAACTTATTTTCTAATGTTTGGTCCTGGAAACCTCCTCCAACCTCTGGAATATAGCCCTTAGAGATACGCCATTTTAGGCTGTATTTGGAACTCTTTTCCTGTGGCTTGCAAGGAAGGAGAGAACTGTAACACAGTGACAATAACATCTATTTAACCTACATATAAGGCTGTTGAGAATGTTTTTATAGAAAATAGATCTTGTCAGGCAAATCTAATTTTATCCTTGGATGAAATTACAAGTTTGATAAAAATGACCTGCATTTAATAAGCTTTGTTAAGGCATTTGGAATGGCATTATGATAAAAAATCAGCTCCCTACGTTGTCGATAAGGCATGCATTAAATTGATTAAGAATGGACTGGTTGATAGATCTGAAATAGTTATTGCCAGTGGAGAACTGCCATGAATTGGTGAGTGTTTGAATGCAGGTTTGAGAGGAGTCAATAGAAAATTTGATGTTCAATAATTTCACCACTATGAAGTTACTGATGATAAAACATGTGGATGATGCAGACTAAATCACGATAAGGACAGAGCAGTTGTGTAGACGTACCTTGATTGTCTTGTAAGCTGGTCTCATTCAAATGCATTTCCTCTAATTGCTTTCCTGAAAGCAAATAAGCAAGGAGGGCCAAACTTCCCTGTAGTGCTTGTGGGCTGTAGTGACTTTACTAATGAGCTCTGAGGAAAGCCATGCATGCAAACAGTGAGTGAAGAATAAAACTCGTGTGCCAATACTTCTATATTAGATGCTAGTGAGACCAGCACTGGAATACCATGCCCAATGTGGTGGTGAATGTTTTAAAGCGGTTTTCAAAAAGTTGGGTAGGATGTAAGAAAGAAAGCGAGCCCCCTCATTCTTCCCCCAAAATACTAAAAATAAAGGCAAAGGTAAAATAGTGACTTAATGAACTCTTTAAGTACCTTTTCATGAAAAAATACATGATCCTGGAATGTTTATTTTTTAAAAAATGAATTAATGCAGGCAATAAGCTCAATCTGTGCTAAAAGACAAAAACCAAGATGTTTTAACAGTGACTAACCAGTGGAAAATATTCCTAAGGGAAGTAATGAATCTTCCATTGCTGGTATCTTCTGATCAGGAATGGATGCCTTCCTGATACCTGGTATCCTTTAGCTCACAGGAGTTTCTGAAACCAATAGAGGATGAAATTTAAGAGTCTGTGATGTCCAGGAATTCAGACTTGATAATGTAAAAGGACCTGTGCAGCCTAAAATTTAAGCTTGATGAATTTAATTAGTTAACACCTTAGAAGCCCTTTGACACTAGGAAAGTCATGGAAGTGCTCACTCAAGTTACTTTCCTCTGGAAAGATAGTTGCCTTAGTATCTAAGAAATATTTAATCCTTAAATTAAGCTCTTTTTTAAAGCAAAACAAAACCAACTTTCTTAACCTGGGACAACTAGGCACATAAGAAATTATGTCTGCATGGCTACACTTGCTAAACCCTATCTTTCTAGTTACTTAGCTCTGCTTCATTTAGCTTGCTAGCATTCTGTGGAAGCACATCGTCTAAGCTCCTCTTTGTTCTCCACCAGTGGAATAAGTATTTCATTATTTTGTGAATATGTAGATCTTGAATGAGTTTTACAATACCGTATTGGCTTTGTACTCAATTATAACCAGTAGCTTCAAGTTTGTCAACAGCAGGCTGCAGAGGACACAACTCATTTAGCATCTTGATAAAATTGCTATGTGCAACGTATTCAGAATTAAAGTAACTTTGATTTTTTTTTACACTCTTGTCTCCAACATGTATGAATATAATTACAGTAATGAATTATTCTCTCTTATTCTGGAAAAATGTCTCCAAATCACATTGAAGATCTCATGGAAATTGATACTAGATCAGAATTTTCCAAGGGCATTTCCTTCAGTTGAAAGCTGCTTTTTCTGTTGAAAACAGTTTTGATGGAAAATATTTGACCAGCACAGTTAAGGCCCAGCTATATATACAAATACAGCTTTGTCTGACCTAGAATAGTGGTTGAGGACAGAGGATTATAAGTAATTTGGGTTGCGGGGTGACTATGTAAGTATGGCCCCAGTACTAAGCAAAGTATTTGAACACCTTTTGAAGGGAAAAGGGTAATCCAAGGACTTGAAGTTACATGGAAAATTGGATAAAATGCAATGTGTTTTTAACAAAAGCCAATTGTGTCAGACTAGACCAGTATCTGTCTTTGATAAGATAACTCAATTGCTAGACAAGGTTGAAATAACAGATCAAATATATATGTAGGTTTAAGTAAAGCATATAAGGTACATTGCCTCATGGGAAAATATTATTCAAGAGAGACAAAAGGCAATAGTATGAATTAGAAGATAGATAAGAAATTAATTTCCTGTTTAGCCAGCTTGGGTCGTCTTACAGAGGGCAGAATGGAGAGAGGCTGTATGGGGTGTGCCTCAGGCCCTAGTCTTGGGAACAGTCCTGTTACATGTAAGTGAGGTTGATGCATGAAGTAGTGTTCATAAGCAGATTTCATAAACAGGTGCAAAACAAAACCAGATGGTGTCACCAATACTGAGGAGGATTAGATTACTCTACTTGAGCAAAGAGATAATCTTGAGGACAGCAATAATAGGGAAGAAATTCTATAGTATAAAATACACTCAAGCACCTATTTACTAATAAAATGAGAACACACTGCAAAACATTCTTGTTTAAATTCGTTTTCCTCCTTAGCTGGCTAGTCCTTATTTTTATATAACCAATAACGTCACCTTGTAAGGCAAGGAGAGCTGCTTAGCAGTTGCGATGCAAAAGCAGTGTGGCTTTCAGTGTCAGTAAACAGGTGCAATTTCCTCAAGAATTGCTTAGTAAATTACTTAGGCACAAGGAGATTTGTTTTACCTCAAGAACAACTTTCCAGGATGTTTCTTGTAATTGATAGATTTGGTTATGTGAAGATGCCACTTGAATAACATGGACTTATGTTTGTTTGCAACCCTGTGGATGTGTGTGCAAATATATTCACAAATTCTCTGCTTTTCAGTGGGGGCCATCAAGCATTAGGGTGGAGAAATGGAATTAATTTGATCCATTAGGCTTGAGACATTTTTAAAAGCAAAAGCATATAAAAAGTGTGTCAGTTTGTTTAAAAGCATTTGATAACCAAGTTTTCCTATGTTTCAAGTTTGATTCTTGCTTAAATGTTTGGCTTTTATCTTACTCTATTCAGACAAATTTGCCAAGTGTTTAATTACTAACTGCTCCTTGCACACTTTTCAGTAGCAACTATACTTATAAGGGATAATCATACTTTACACTGCTGTCAGGCAGCATATTTCAGCGCTTCACAAATATTACTTGAACTTTATAAAAATATACCATCTTCTGAGTTCAGGAGATGGGAATCCTAGCTCAGCCAATGATTTGCCTTGTAAATGCATTTTTCAGTTTATCATTCTGTAAAACAGGATTACTAATGTGATATTTGACCTACTTGACAGGTACGTTGTAATCTGCTCTGTTCCTGAGAATTTATTAACACAGCTCTCTGGCTCTGATTTAAAGTATCTTTAAAATATCTTCAAAGAGTTACCGTTTGAAAACCAGAGCCTTTTGTATCCATATTTCAAACTCTAGATAAGTAGACAGATTTTTCAAAAGAACACGACAGTTCTTACTGAGTATTATGGCCTGTAATGTTAACTATTTTTAATTCACACTGTGATTGTCCAACAAATGAGATTTTTTTTTTAAGGGGCTATGTTTTAAAACCTAGGTATTAGTTATTTTTGAGACTGAAAGACTTGAAACTGGAAGAAATGAAGATCAAAAGGAATTAAAATAGGGTGACTTTTTATAAAAACATAAGGTACTCTATCACTGGAGTGACTTAACTCCAGTTTGAATGCCAAGTTTGTAGTATCACCATCAGTTATGCTGATTTACAAAGTAGATGGAGGTAAAATAAGGCAGGTAGTGTAACATTTCAGCAGTCTTAAGCTGAGATAGCATTTGAAATGAAAATGTGTTTAGATGACACATTCATATACAGAGTATAATGATTTGTGTCTATCTGCGGTAATGCCATCTACCTAAGTAAACTTGAAATTTACTCTTACTCTCCTCACTTCAGCTCTAAATTCACTTATCTGACTTTTGCAATCATGGGGCTCAAATAGCTTAATCCTAAACCAATCTATTGAGAAGATGGTAAGAGGCACTTTCTATTAAAACATCTAAAAAAGTTATTGCACAAGTAAGTGCTATACGATTAGATCCTTTTCATGAAGTCAACTCTGACAGCAAATTAAGCTGCATATCATAAAATTACATTGTCATTTTAAAAAGAAAATCCCCCCTCCTTTGAACTCTGTGGTCTTGTGTATGTGTTTGTGTGATGGTATAAAAGAAATGGAATACCAGAGGTTTGAAATTAGCAGTAGTAGATAGGTACCTAGAAGGAAAAGATGGGAAAGGAATCTTACTGCAATTTGAACTCCACTTTGTCATAATTATTTACCCTCGGCTTCCTTATTGTAAGAGTTCATCCATCGTGGCCATTGAGCCTGCTTGTTCCTAAGTGATATAAATGCTATTTGGATACCTACGCTATTTTTTTAATGTTTCATCCAGAGTTAGCAACAGGTTGTGTACATGCTGAGGAATGGTATTTGATACATAATCTGTCTTGGAATTAGGAAACAATTAATCTGGGCCTTCAGTCAAAGCTAGACATCTTTAGCTTTCAATCTTTTGGCCTGTTTCCAAATGTCTGTGTTGTATTTTGTTTCCTAGTATTTACATTCACGTGCTTATGGAGTGGACAAAAAGAAGCATCTTTCATGTACCTTACAGCAATGAAAATAAGAGCAGCTCTCCAGATATCCAACATACAGCATTAAGGATACTCTAGAAGTTATCCTTCTGAACTGTTTTGCTGTTTTTGATTTTTTGCTCTCTTCTATAAGAATGGATCCACAGTATGTGGAGTTTAAAGTCTTCCACATTTTTTTATGGATCATGGAAAAGATTCATTAATCTTAGTTAATGTGGGTTTATGTATATATCACCAAGGTTTTATGAAGCAATTTTCTTCCAAAAGTCTGAACTTTCCTAATTGATACTCTGTGTAGGGTTGTGCATGAGACACTTTTTTGGACCTACTAGAAATTCTGTGAGACTTCTCAACTTTTGTTAATTCATTTGTGTCCTACGGAACAAAGTCTTGAGTTGCTGTAAAATACTTGATTTGATTCTTGATCCTCTTTACTTGCTGACTCCTGAATTAACTCATGCAAGTTTGTTTAGGTTAATGGTATTATTGCAGATGAGTAGACACAAATCATTACACACAGTATATGAATCTGTCATCTAAACATATTTTCCTTTCAAATGCTGTCTCAGATTAAGACTGTCAGTGTTATACTGCCTGCCTTATTTTACCTTTACCGACTTTGCAAATACAAAGACAGGGCACTCAAAGATTGACCACTTGTGTGTTATATTTTTTTATATGTGCAAATGTTTTTTCTTTTCCTACCAGGACAAAGATGAAAAAGGGAAAATTAATCATTGATCCTTAATTGTGAATGACAAATTCCAGAAAAGCATGTTTAAAAATAACTTAAAATGAAATGTCTGACCCTTAAAATTCAAACTTCTTCCAGCCAAGTTACTATTTAATGATGCTGTCTAGGAGGAGGAGAAATTGATTTCCTAAAAATCTGTAGACTATGCTCAATAATCGTAAGTTAGTGGTTTTCACCATTTTTGCTAGTAAGGTAATGAAGACAGTACTGGAATGATACTAGAAACTATGGAAATAAACTCTTGTGTTAAACTATTGGAGGCAGTTATTGGAGTAATATGACCCTGTGCTAATACTATAAAACATGATGGTATTTGTGTCCTGTGCTAAACAATTTGGTGAACTCGCATGATTTCCAAGATGACAGGTCTGCCACATTAAATAGAAAACTCAGTCTGACTTTTATACGGTTGACAAGGCAGTGAGGTGTGTTGGAAAGTGTATGACACAAGAAACTAAAGGTCTGCATTCTCCCTAGTCTTCTACTGACTTTGTTTCTGATATTTGCTATGCCACTTTACCGATCTTCGCTTTCTTTGTCCCTGATCTTAGTGGTAAAGACAGTCATCTCATCAAGTACTATACAATCTATGAGTAAAAAAATTCTCTGATGTGATTCATAGGTATCCTTTCTGAAAGGTATTTGTGGAGGAGTTCAAGGGCTGAACTGGGGAGGGAAATGTGAACCACTTGCTGCCAAACACCTGTTCCAAGTCAGAACTGAGCATAGGAAGGTGGTGGTGGTGTACTTCTAACAACGTATGGCTGTCCTCTTTGCTGTGTCTGTGACTATCCGTTACTATAAAAATAAGAAGTTATACTGTCTCTCTGTATAATTCTCTCCCTGATTTTTTTATTTCTAGTTATTTCTCTCATAGTAGCAGGCTGATTGTCACGTGCAGTAAAGCACTGCGACAATGTGAGAAAGGTGCCTGAGAAGTGCATGTTTCCACTCCCGTCACTCTGGGACACCGAGGTATTCTCCTGTGAACCTTGTCAGGTGAACAAACTGAAAGGAGCCTGTGACATATGAAGTGGAAGGAATTTAAGACAGAGAAAGGTTTAACAGTGGAGAGCACTCTTTTGACCTCACAGTTTTGACAAAGAAACTCTTAAAACATTATCTTATCTTGAGAGGCAGGCAGAAGGCTGTTGTTTCTGAAAGAAAAGATGACAGCAGACTCTCTTATGGCTGCAGTAACATTGTCTGAATGGGTGAAATGGGCTCCTGTGTTTGTTTAAGGATGAGTCAGAACTTTGAACAGACCTAGCATTGTTTTGAGATGCTGTGTGTCAGGTAGTTTTATTTGCCTGCATCTCAGTTCCATCACTGAGGAAACTGGGACAACTCATTCAGTCTCTAGCCATACCCTGCTGAGCTACATCAAATTAAGTTCTGTCCCTAGCACCAACAATGTACAGAAAATACTCTTTAGTTTCCTTGAGGAACTGAGGCTGTCAGGTCCCAACTCCCAGGTAGTATTTGTGACCCTGCTGTATGAAGTCACTCTATTTTATTCTATATTGCATGGTCTTTACCTGCAGAGTTTGACTTTCAGTTAAGCTCTAGCAAGTAGGTCCCTGTGTGTGTGTATGTGGGATAGCATTGTGGGATGGCCTAACAAAGGGTGGAAAACTCAAATACACAGTACCAGTACTAATATTATGTTGATTTTCCTATTGGCAGTGTAGTGTTACCTAAAAGCACCCTGCTCAGACTGGACAGTGTGGTGTAATCTAAATAGTATGTGTTATAAAACACTTCATGATTAAATGAAACGTTATTTCAAGGAAATTAAGTATCTACACAATGGTCAAAAATGAGCTCTGTAAGTTTTACTTCATGGTACTCCTGTGACAACAGGAAAGTAGCTATATTATTTGAACTCATAAACATTTTCATCTTGAACATTTTTTTCAATAACCAAGGGATGATTGTTTGATGAAAGATTTGTGATTTGCTTTCCTTTC
The DNA here is from genome assembly GCA_013397275.1 of Burhinus bistriatus. NCBI lineage: Eukaryota > Metazoa > Chordata > Aves > Charadriiformes > Burhinidae > Burhinus > Burhinus bistriatus. The sequence goes on along the minus strand of VYXH01002463.1, from coordinate 173,562 downwards.
TCCTCCAGTTCTGGACCTGCCCTAATGATCTTCATCTCTCAGATGCCAAGATAATCTATTGTACATGTGCATTTGGGCTTACACTGTAAAAATTAATGGGAGCTTGCAGGGATTGGGAGGTGGTAATAAGGGATAAGAAATAGTGTAATTGGATGAATTTTGCATTTGGATGTCTGTCAGGCAAGCTGGATGGAGGGACTGGGGGAGGAGGCTCACCAACTTTGTAGTCTTACACTCGCTCCTGATGTTTAGATGGACAACTTGGGAGGTGAGCAAAGTCCTGCAACGGAAAGGTGGATGGAAAAAGGACTAGCATGTGCACTGATCACTGAAACAGGAACAAAAGAGGTTTGAGGAAAAAATGGCTTTTGCGGAAAAACGTTAATTTGTATTATAGTGCACACTGCATACCCAAAGGGCTGAATGACAATAGCAGAGATATTTTCTAACTTTTGAATCTCAAGAAGAGCAAAAGAAGAGCACAGCGTTTTGGCATGCTGCTGTTAAGAGTGAGATCCTGCTAAGGGGTTGCTGACTTATCCACTAGATTTCAGATTTGGTGATGATTAGTCATGCTAAATTCCAGGGGTGTTCATGTACATAGTTAGTCCTCCCTTTTTTCTGTTCCTTTTGTTCTGACTCTTTCTTCTGTTTCCCCAGATTTTCTGATTGACATAATTTTCATGTATTTACCCCACCCCATCATTCATCTCTCAGGATTAAGAGTTGTTCTACCTCTGTTTGTCGGCATCCTAGCTCACATCATCTACCTCCTAAATTTTCCAGGAAGCATTTTTTTAATTTTATGTTGTCCCTCACACTTCCATTGAGTTTTCTTAGAAAAATACTTGAGACTAACTATTTAAAGTTCCTTAAAATATTTTCTTAAAACTGCTGCTGTTATGTCACAGACAACCGTATCCACCACACTCTCTCCGAAGTCAAAGAAATCCTACCCCTAAATGCCCAAATAAGATGCAATGATTGTTAATTATCAATGTTTCAATACCCCAGTCTTTTCTGCTGTCATATACTGTCTGATAAATTCCTTCTATATCTTTCTCTATCTGTATCGCCATATGGGATTATGCCTGGTAGGTTGTTATCTTGCAGGGTGTGTGGGAGCTTTCTGTTTGGTTTCTGTGCAGTGTTGAGCACAGTGGAGCCTCCAGTTTGTTACTGAAGGTTCTGAGAACAAATAATATAGAAATAACAATAAAAATATAAACACATGATTCTACATTTATATTGTGCAGGAGTTTTCTATCACAATGTTTATACACACACTCTCCTTTACACCCCACCCTCAAATTTTAGGTATAAAATGAGATTTAAAATTGAAATAGTATCCATTCATATGATTTTACATTGTTCAGTTAAAGATCAAAATTAAAACTAGAAAAAGTTAAAAAAAAAATCAAAATAAATCAAACCCTAAGAAATAATAAAGAAACAATATGGTTTTTATTGCTTTTCATTTTGTTGTCTTTCAGCTTGCTCTTATTCATACCCTTTTACCCAATGCAGGAGTGGTTTCTTCAAAATGAGTTTCCCTTTGGCTTTTGGGCATCAACGCACTGACTTGCTTTCTACTGCTGAATTTTACCTGATCCTGAAACTGGCTACAATGAATTATAGAATGTTCCTGTCAATCACAGCTTCTTATCTGAGTTTTATTTGGGCTGAAATTCAAAATTCCTCAGTAGTCTGATGTTAGAGATTAGGTATTTTCTCACAACTGCCAAATTGTGTTCCCTTCCTCCTTGCCCCTTTGCATGCATCGCACCCATGACCAGCTGCAGTGGTTTTAATCTCATGCAAAGTGCTGGGGGGAGTCTCTGTGTACATTTCACCTTGTGAAATGGGAGGGATGTAATGGTAGGAAGGAGGTGTTAGCTGAGATTGGGAACTAGCTGAATTCATCAGCTATTCTTAAGCACTGCAGCAACGCTCTTGGTGCAGCAGTTGCTGAAAGGTGAAGCTATTGCTGCCCTGTAATTCAAGATGGAATATTCTGACCCAATGCACACAGCCTCTTTTCTTAGGTTTTGCAGGATACTGCTTGCTTCCTCTCTACCTGCCCAACTCCCAGGAGATGTTAGAATAACATAATGTTCAGATATCTGTCCCCAAACTAATAACTGCTACTAATAATTCATAATTTTGTTTGTTAGCAAGGGTTGTGTTTACCAAGGGCACTATAACTTTAAATCATGACCAAAATTTAATGAAAACCGTACTGGGAAAGAACAAAAGAAAGCGTAAAGGTTTTATAAAGTGATGGTAGGAAATTAATTTTTAGAGAAGAAACTAAACTAAAATGCAATTGTGAAGTATGGAAAAAACCCTCAACACACTAGACACAACACTTTCCTTATAATCTATATGACAGAGCTGAGTAAAGACAGTATTTATTTTTTATTTAATCTCTCTGTGTTTGTGCATAGCATAATATTAAGTCTGTTTTCTGTCCAACTAAAGTATTGATCGTTGCTTCAGAGGACTCGTAAAACACAGATAAAACATCCTTTTTTGCAAGTTGTTTCATGCACCTTCTGTTGTACATGCACCTTCTGTTGTGTATTTGATATACGCAGGTTGTGTCATATACTTTGTGGAAAATTTGGTTTAAACTGATGAAACATAGCATAAGCCAAAGCAGTTGTATGACTTCTAGCACAGCATAATCTTGGTGGTTAGGAAGTCTCAGGGAATTAGCAAAAAGGCAGGATTCAAAAAATTGTAACCAGGGGGAAATAGTCTGCCTTGGACAGATTTTCAGACTCCCTTCTCTGTTTGCATTTCTGAGTAAATAAAATACCTTGGGAAAATAAGTAAGCAAAGAACCTCTGTGTTAATGAAAATGTGATAACGCATTAGCACAGCTGAACGCAGTACTTTCTCATGAGACTGTAGACTGGTGCTGGACACACCTGAGAGGTGTCCAGCAAATAAAAGCTCTTGACAATTGTCTGTCTTAGTCCAAAGACAGAAGATGGTTATTGATAAACACCTACCTAACAGCCTCTGCGAAGGGAGAATACCTTAGTGTTACAGGCAGAGTTCACTATATTCTGTCCTTTGGAGAACTGATATTTATGGGGTGTTTTTTAAAAGGAGTAAATTCCTTCCTTATTTGCGACCAACATGACCAAATGTTGTCTAGTCTCAGAAGCCTTTAAAAATATTCTCAATCTGGGTAATTAAACTTCATTTATATGCTTAAAGGATTAATGAAGTAGCTTTGCTTACAGGCATGGAAAGATTGCAAAAATATTCTTGAAAACACAGGAATATTCTCAGGTTTTGATTCTAAGGACTTAATCCATATAACTGTTCATATGAAACAATCTGCAAAACAGGTGTAAGAAGTTGTCCAATTTGTTTCAGAAAGAAACTTTTGGAGTCTTGTTCACATTAGAGTTTTTGATGAAGGCATAGCATCCTGAGGGGTATTTGAATACACAGAATCCCCATTAGCCTACTCGTATGTGTGCGCAGATGAATCTATTCACACCAGGAGCCAGTGCAAAACAGATGTTACCTTTGAAAAACTGATTTGTTCATAAAGTGTATTTTTTCTGTTCGTGTTATTAAATTTTGGCATCTTTCCAAGGAACTAGTAGAATGCTCAGACTTTTTGCTGTCTTTTGCTACTTAATTTGTTAGCTTAGAGCACATTGACATTCGGAGCTGTACCACTAAAACTTAAATCAAGTAATTCAATCATAAATTAGGTATGTTGAGTGTCTAGTGCACTAAAGGTGTCCACTCAAGGTTTTGCACCACTTTAAATAAGTCAGTTTTAAAATATCACCATTGAGCCAGCATGACTTTGAATAAAGATTGGGTGTAAGCTGTCCAGCCTGCTTAACTGGGCAATGCTGAGAACAGGGGTAGAGAGATTTTTTCGTAAGTAATATTAGCAGACCAGCAGTCACATAAAAGAAACTGCCAGCTGAAAATAGTTAGCAAGCTTATGCAACACGGTCCTCCAAAGATGGATTGCTTCCCTTTTCTCTTATTCTGTCTAGCCGGTGTGGCAGGACTTTCTGTTCTGACACAGGAATAACCTGTGCCACTGCCTGGGCTGGAAACATCTCTTCTGAGAACAGAAAAGGAAGTAACTCATTTCTGTAATCAGCTGTAAACCAAGTGTGGTGGTAATTACATAATAATTTAAAAAAGAATGTTAATGGAGATTTACATGTAGTTATGATGATTTGTTATAATAGGTCGAGGGATTTAGTTCTATAGCCCTCACTGATAATCCATTTTCTCACCAAACCCCCTGACACTACTCGTTTGTGTAGGTGCCATGTAGCGTGTACAGGAGTTACAGAACTGCATCTACTGAGGTACTGTATAGCCCTTATCAAAACTGTTTCTGAAATTGATTCTTTGGGGTACTTGGATGTTACAGTACTCACTGCTGCACCACCTAACTCAGGGATCCCGAAGTGCCTGCTGGAATCGTGAGCTTTGGGCTCTACAATAACAAGGCTTCGGCATAAAGAGACTTTGGAGTCCAGATGAGTGAGAATGCAGTGAAGCTGCTGAGGAATGAGATACCAAGGGAGGTTGGGAAGCGTAAGTACTTCTTCCTGTTTAGCACTCTGCTCTGGCAGGCACTCCCATAAGTGGACCTCTGTCTCTTGGGATCTTGAACTGGAATCTGGTGTTAGACATGCTCTGTGAAAATAGTGCCTCCTCCCCGTAACTCCAGACACCTAATGCCTGGGGGCATTCAAAAGATTTGGTTCAGATTTATGCTGCCTGATCCAGAGTTGCAAGTTGAACCACAGCCAGGACTATGTGGCATTCTGTGGTGGATCTCTGTGTGTCTCATCTATTCCTATTATTAGTATTTACCCATTTGGACAGGCCTCAGTTTTCCTCACATGAGGCACAGACAGGCTTTAGAGTCCATAATTCTCTCTGCCTCATGGAGTATTTAATGACCTAGACAAGATAAAGTAGCTGTAACGGGAGAAACTGAGAGATCTGCACCTGAAGGGATTTCCAGAATTTTTTAAAAAATGAGATTCAGTCTCTGCATATGTGTGGCTCTTTATACCCTACATAGCCAGCGAGCTCTGCTGAGCTGGGAAAAGCCACACTCAAATGGTCTTGTCATCTTCTGGACACACCTAAAGAATAGGAGCAGACTGGCAACACAGGCAGGGGACCACAGTTTTGTGAGTAACGCTCTAGGATGACAGTTACAGCTGGGTTGCATGCTTTGCCCACTGGTGGAAATACAGATGTCTGGGGCAGAAAGTTAGCCACCACAAAATGTAGGTGCTTCCGGGGATATTTCACAAATGAAGAGTATCGTGTTTGCCATTTAGGTTGATAAGCATCAGCATATGTAAAAGCTTAGACGCTTCAGACTTGTTTTGGATGCTTTTTGGGGGATTATAGGACTCTCTGGTATGCTGCTTCTCATACCCTTGTACCTTTAGCTGAGTATACTGAAAGCACGTCCTTGAATTCAATTATTTTGTTCCTTTAAGTTTATCCTATAAATTATACTATAGCTATATGAAAAAGATTAGAGCCCTAAATATATCAGGAGCATAATATATATTTTATTTTAGCTCAGCACTGCAACCATTTGAGAAAATTATTTACACAGAGAAACACAATAATAGAAGTAACTAATGCAAGACATCTATGCAAATCAAGTCAGCATATACTAAAACGTAATTGATATCTTTGGGTGACAGATTAAAGCAGAAATAGAAAAGTGAGAAATATTGTACTGAATCTAAAAATTGTTGTTAGAATTAGAAAGTTTGTTTAGGATATCTGCCTGCAAAGTGGAAGAATAATTTATGGAATTTCATTTACACTAGTTAGCAAAGAAGACTATTTCCTGTGAAAAATGCCTGCTGTTCTTTAACTTTGGGTTGGTCCCGTCTACTTCCAAATGCAGCAAAGTCCAGTGCTGAGACATGTACTCCTTTCTGCAGGCTTAGATGCTTATCCAGATTATTGTCTAGTCATGCTAAAGATTTCCTGTACTGAAAAAGCCAGGTGTGTGGGGCATAGTATTTTCTAATAAAGTGGGCCCTTTTCCAAAGTTATAACCGCTTTTATTTTAGTATCCAGATAAACACATCCTCTGGGTGTTTGAAGCTGGACACTAAAAAAAAAATTAGAAAAAGGCTGGTGAAGTCAGTAAGAAAGGTGTTTATAGCAAACACATACAGAAAAGAAACATAGCTAAATGAGCATTTTGGGAAAAAAAAAAAAATTACCCTAACAACTAAATTTTGCCCACATTAGGCAGTTCTGCTTCAGTTTTTGTGTAGTCTGAATGTCACTTTAAAACATTAGGCAAAATAATCATGCCTTACTTGGTATCTCATTAAAGAGATGGAATAGTGCTCTGACAATTAACTGAAAAAGTATCAGTTGTATATGACCTCCCCAAATGTTCTTTCTCTCTAAGTCATCTTGGACCATTCCTTCACCGTCAAAATGCTGGCTGCCACCTCTGCTTGGGAGCCTGCTCCCCAGTAGCCAGGGCTATGGAAAGATGATCATCCTAACTGGATCAAGCTACTTAGAAAAGCAGGAAAGGAGACAGCTGGTTGTGTGGGAGACTTTCAGTGGCAACACACAGAGAAGGGGGGAAGGACTATACAACTGGCTAATTTCCTTCCTTGGTTCCCTCTGTTATACTTAGATTTGTCTAATATTCCTCATTTCACTGATGAATTGAGGTAAGGCAATTTATGTGTATTGTCAGGTCAGCATTTCAGTCAGTCCTGTAATCTCAAGTGAATCTCCTCCCCACTAGTCTTTTGTCTTTTTTTATAGCTTCTGTTCCAGGTATTTTTCTCTTTTGCCATGACTCACTTTTTAGTATACAGATAATAACTAATCTTCTTTTTTTTCCACTTTTAGAATTACATTCAAAATTTCTGCATTTAATGTATTACATTGTAACTCAGCATCAGTAACAGCTGTCTTACTGTTTTTTCACTTTTCTTTGTATCTAAACCTGTAAATACTTTAAAAATAACTATAATGTTTGACCTCTGTGATTACTAAGCCTGAAATTTGATTTTGACACTTGTTCTCCATGCTTTTCTATGTCAACTGAACATTATGGTTGAATTAGGTTTGTGTATTACATTGCATGGTTTTTGTGGATTAGTTATAATTTAATCTAGCTTTTAGAAACGCAACAACTGATGACACTGCTTGATATCTGTCCAAAGAACAGCAGGAAACATTCACATTTCTACTCTTGAATCTAAACATACTCTTTAGTTATGACCTGAAACATGTTTACTAATCTACTGCTCTGCTGAAAGCACACTCTCCATTGAGAAAAAATTCCTTCGTGTTGATGGTTACTACAGTATGAATAAAGCATGAAGATCTATTTTATTTTTCATTCTAGTTTAGATTTATTGTCAGGCATTAGATTTAATATTAGGGACTGAGGAGTTTGTGCATTAGCCAGTACAAAATTTTTATCTAGTATTACGCATTTATCATGTAATTTGATGGTATTTGAGACACATTCTGGTTCTCTGATGAGGAACATTTCAATACTTCTACTTGGTAGAGAAATTAAATTAGGACAGCAGTTTATCTACACCTTCATAAAAAATGAGTTTTGAAAATGGAAAAATGATTGCTTGATACTTCATGTGGAATGATGCTACTTATCCATCCTCTCTTCTGAAGTTCATGAAATGTCTTTCACACCTATCAAAGTAATAGAAGCTCATTCCTTTGTATATGGCAGATATTGCTGCAGCTACAGACATGCCATCATGGTATGGTGTAAGGACGCTGTGTTCTTAAGAAACTTAAAAGAAAAACAAGCTTGTCTTCAAAAGTCTTAAGCTGGCTGGTAAATGTTACTAGATCAACATTGCTGATGGCAGTTTGTTTTAGATTGGCAGACAGTATTATCTGTTTCACAGAAATATGACAAATAAAAGGGCAGATGAAGACATCACTCACTCTGAGATTCTCGGTGTGATCTTTGATGAAATTCAGACCCACACCAGAAACTTTAAGAGAAGTAAATCTTGCCTATGATAAAGATACCTGAAGGTCACACATTATAGGTATATCACCCTACTGGTAAACATAGTTTTTTGAGACAAGATTCAGCAGAGATAGCAAAATAGAGAATTTTTCATAAAATGCAGATTAAAAGGACCAAAATATAGGGCTATGCCACACTCTAGAACTTCTTCTGAGTCTAGGGATGCTAGTTAAGAACTGGGGCTTGGATCTATTCAGTTTAATCTGTGAAGCCTCTATGTGGCAGCTTCATATGTGAGATAAATCAGATTCTCAAAGAGCAACACTCTGCATAAGCTTCAATCTGTTTAAAAAGTTCTCAACTAGTAAAGACAGAACATAGTTAATATTTTTAGTCATCTGAACAACGCAATAAGGTGCATTTTAGTCTGATTTTTTACCACTTGTGGTACTTTAGAACTATTTTCCCTAAATTAGATTACTGCAAAGGTAGATAATATCACTTGATAAGGGCTGAAGTGAAAGAAATGCATGGCACCTCTCAAGTAACCATATGCGCTCATCTGGGTTTTCCAAGAATAGCCAAGGTTGGCACTCCAGCTGCAGAAACCAGTGAATCATTCCCCTTAGAAAACGTATACATCAGTTTTTCTCCCTCACAGGGAAAGAGGGGTGAGAAGAAAAATATAATAATAATCCATGGAAAGGAAAAAAAGTCTAACAGGAATTTTCAAACAGTAAATCAAATGGTTATGTCAATTAAGGGGACTCTACATATATTTTGGTTACTGTGAGGTGTTTCTTTGCGTAATATTAAAATGTATCTTGTGTTTGTGGTGGACAGGAAAATAAGAATACAGATCTTTTAATGTTGGCAAGTGTCTGCATTTTGGAAAGGACAGATGCTATTAGATTTCTTCTCAGTAGGAAGTCCTCCGAAACCGTCAGGCTTCTGCATATAAGTAGGTCAAGGGAGACTTCTTCCAAAATTTGTACTTTATCGCTGCAAATAGGACACTATTCCTTATTTTCATGTCCAAAAGGCCGTATTAAACCTGACCTCAAGCTTATGTACAGTTTTGCTTAACCTTTATTTAGAATCCCTTCTGCTAGAAAATTGTCTTTTGTTGTCACTTAAAATATATTTCACTGTCAATGTTAGTCAGTATTCAAAGAGAAGAGCTTTCAATCCAGTATAGAGGTACAGTGGAATCCTGACTTCACCGATGTCAGTGGAAATGTTTCCACCTTTTCTGGTAGCACTAAGATCTTCTTCCACCTACTTTATTATATCAATTGCTTTCATTAATTTTTTCCCTCTATTTTAACTCTGGATTACAAAAAAAGCATTCTTTTGACAGAGTAGCATATGTGTTTGTATATATAGAAGCATTCAGTTCTGCATTTATGTAATGACAGTTACATTTGCGTAACTGTGGTGTTTTCATGTTTTCATCACTTTCATCTATATGAAAGAAATGGTATTTTTTTTGCTTCTCTTCAATTGCGTAACATCTGCACAAAAGCAGAATTCTCAAACATGCTTCTTTTTCTGTTATTTCTTCTAAATATCAGCCTACTCGTTTGTAGCAAGAACAGCGACCCTGCCTGCAGACAGCATGCTGATAGCATAAGAAGTGCTCACTAGCTGGTTTTGTGGCTTGCTTCTCATAACACCAAATCTGATAAGAAAGTTTTGATAAAAGCTGGAGCAATAGCAAAATAGGGTCTATCAAGTTACTGTTTTCTTTCTTTTCACCATTTTTAAACATTCTAGTTTTTCTCTCCAGACTGTCTACCATAACGTGCGTTTTTCCCATCTCTTGGCAAGTACTGTTATATCCACCACTAGTGAAAAGGAAAAAAAAATCCTCATAAAAAGTGTGAATCATCTTTGAATGCAAAGTTACAGGTGCAATTTATTGTTACTGCATCTGTAGAAATGGACATCTGGGTCAACACCTGGTACCTTAACCTATTGTGTATTGTGGTTTATTAAGCTGCAAAAAGGGAACAGTAATATTTATATCATGGATGATTTTGAAAGAATAAATATTGTAAGGTGCTTTGAGGTCTGTGCTGACAGACTCTACTGACACATGCATTACAGACCTTCGGTTTGAAAATTGGGCCAAAAAGGCGTCCAAATCTGCATGTATTAAAATTGATGGAAAAACTCCGCTTGACTTCAGTGGGTGCTGGTCACGGCCCATGCAGCTTCTGTGAAGTTACACAGTGAAACTGCTGTGAACCTGGGAATGGAAGGCTAGGATCCTTTAGCTTGCAAACCTCTGTCGTGCTTAAATAGGTGGTAAAGCAGGGGCTTTCTTAAGATTCTTCTTAAAGCTTCAGGGGATTTCTAATTCAGCAGTTCTTGACTATTTTGTGTATTTTGTGAAATTTACCTCCTAAAATTAGAGACATTTTTAAGGAGAAAAAAGAAAATTGTGCAATATCCTTGTTTTTTATGTCTAAGCAATATTAACAAAATTAAGACATGTGGCAGCAGCATGAAAACAAACTTGCATACTGTTTTGACATGTGCATCTCATGGAAGGATTGCTAATTGGTGAAAATGCCAATCATTACAGAAAGGGATTCATTCTCAGGAGTGGATGATATCTACCGATGCCACATGGCATAGAATCAATGGTGCGGGAACCAGTCATGGCCAATATTTAAAGTATTTGGGAGAGATTTCAGTCTTCAAAATAGATCTCTCTCAGAAAGAATTGCACTTTTACTCTGTTGTAACCACAGAAAAGGAAGAGTTGCTTTTAGGGGAACATTGGAGTAAAGAAAAATAAGAAATTGCTGAAGGAAAAAACAAAATCTATGTATCCATATTTTTAATTTTGGTAAAAAGGAAAAATAGTGCCACTCGCCCACTCTATGGTCACATAGTGGTGTTGGAGAGTGAACAGTGATAGTTATCATGGGAGTGATCTGGGCAGAGCGCTCTAAGCGCTCAGTTGTTTCCTGACAGAGTTAGGTGGGTTTTACTGAAGCCCTGCACTGGGGAGTGGGGCGGTGCTGCCTCTGGGGACACAAAGTCACAGGGCACAGCTGCTGGGGTTGCACCAGCTGCATGTGCTGTGCTGAGAGAGGGTGCAAAGGGAAGGGTGCGAGTTGTACCTTTATGCTGCTGCTTTCCTCCTGGATACTTCCCCAAATGTTCCTCTGTGCCCTTAGCAGTGAAAGATCCTACTATGCATCTTACAAAAATCACGTAGTTCTTTGCCCATTCTTGCCTCCCGTCACTGAAGACATACGTTACCTCAGTATCTGAAAATCTGTTAGCTCTGTGAGCCGGGACGCTGTTTTGTTTATGAAATGCTAAAGTTCATTCTTCTGATTTGTCACTTATCCTCTAGATTCGGTGATACACGTAGTGCTGCTGTCAGAGGTGCAACTGCAGCTTCTGCAGGCTTCTCTTGCTAGCCATTAGCCAGCTGGGGCTCTGGTGGCAATGCAACAGCAGGAGCAGCGTGCCTTAGCGTGGGCCAGTTGTTAGGGAATTTACTTGTTCCCAGCACAGGCGTTAGACTGCTAGAAGCAAACAGGCAAGAATTGTCATAGTCATTAGTCAGATTTAGTAAGGTACTGAACATGCTCTCCTCTGTCAGGAACAAAGAGCAAGTTAAGTTTCATTAACAGGACATTATCAAATGCTTATGAAAATCAGAAAACAGGCTTCCTTTCACACAAGGCTATCAATTTGCCTTCTCCATTGACTGTTAGTCATAGCCTGTTGGTATTATAGCTTAGAATTTCATAAGCTGTGGCCGTGCTGGTGGTATATCTAAGTGAAGAATGAGAAACCTCGAGAGGCTTGCACTTGAATTGTGAAGAACAACATCTTTTAAAAGTCTCTATAAACAAAATATAAGCTATTAAATGTATTGTAGCAATGAATTGCTGATTTTCAAATGGAGGACAACTCAGTGTTTTGTCGGGGGGTGGGGGGCCGGGGGAAGGCAAAGATTTCAGCTACTTTGGAGTTTCACGTATTACCAATAGGCAATTTTGTTAACGGAGCAGTGGGCAGCACTTCTCCTTTTCTTGCTGTATCAAAACAACCATTGGAGAGAAAGGCATTTTATTCTCTGCCATGGAGATTTCTCCAGGTACTGGAGAAAATACCACAGCAGGCTTTTCTGAATCACAAGTTTGCTGGCTTGTGATTTTCATGCTCAAGGTGGAGAGCTACATTTAAATATGTGATCCTGTATTTCTCCCCTTGTAGATGCGTTCAAAACACAGCAATTGGTCCTTCTGAGGAAGAACAGGAATAATTACAGTGGTGGTAGACTCTGTGTAATTATGGAAATTGCCTTACCACAGTAAATGGAGAGAGGTTTTAAAAGTCTCAGTTTGGAGTTTTATTATATTGTATATGGCTTAAATAATATTTAGGAAAAGGATTGTGCTTGGTTTTTGCATATATCTAATTCATGTCATTTAGAACACAATCATATATACTTACAGGGAGGGTCCCGGGAGGATGGGACCAGTCTTTTTTCAGTGGTGCCCAGTGACAGGACAAGAGGTAATGGGCACAAACTTGAACATAGGAAGTTCCATCGGAACATGAGGAGGAACTTCTTTCCTTTGAGGGTGGCAGAGCACTGGAACAGGCTGCCCAGAGAGGTGGTGGAGTCTCCGACTCTGGAGACATTCAAAACCCACCTGGACGCTGTCCTGTGCAACCTGCTCTAGGTGTCCCTGCTCTGGCAGGGGGGTTGGACTAGATGATCTCCAGAGGTCCCTTCCAACCCCTGTGATTCTGTGATATATGAAGAAGTTTAAAAATACAGATTGTATTATGTGTGTACGTATGGTAAAATCTGCGTGTAGCTCTTAAAACCAGTCATGAGGCATCTTTAAAGTCTGTTGAAAACACCATGCTAATGGTTTGACTGAGAAAATGAATGATTCCAATAAAAACAGTGGATCTATGTAAATAATACCTGTTGATTTAAGGAGATCTTTTAACTTACAGATTGGATGTCATCAAAATACTGTTTCCTCTATGCAGGTAATATTATTAAATAATGGTTGACATGCAACAATTTAGACCCCCCCGAAAAACTCAGTAGGATGATTAGAAGGAAAGGACCTTACAGTTTTACTTTTTTTAATTGATCTACTAAGGAAGCATGACTTACGATGTTTATTAAAGTTTCAACTCTTCAGGTTTTATTAGAATCCCTTCAGAGTTCTCAGAGAAAAATTATTGCCCATAGACAATAGTTGAAAAAGTCTTATGGAGGCTGAAAACATTAGATAGGGTATTAAGCAGTTGTGTTGCAATCTCAGTCAGTTTTAGCAGCAATTTATTAATTAACCTATGGTCAGATATTCTAGGCCTAAAGGATTCTGAAAAGATGATGGGTTTTACAAGGATACTTCTAGAGGATTAGTATTTATTGGAAGCCTGCTACAACTACAGAATATTAGACAAGTGCTTATAGATGGTAGAATGGCAACACCAAACCATCTACTTACAACGAAGCTCTTTTTTTTTTTTTTTTTTTTGTCTTTTAACTGTTTACAGATATAGGGGGATCTAAAAGGCCCAATACTTTGTGCCTCATTGACATTTCTGACCTTTGGTGTGTACCATGATTTTTTCCTTCTTTTCTTGTCTCATCCCAGTAAAGCCTCATTTCAATTTCCAAGTTCCTTTACAGCTATCATGATTGACCAGAGTTTCATCATATGGAGAGCATGTAATCTCCCTTCATAGATTTACTACAGCTTCCCTTTATTCTGTCATGTATGCCGCAAGTACATCTTACCAAATAGTGAGAAATATGCTGATTTTTTTTTTCTATATTTCTTTTGATGCTGCCAATAAAATTTATCTCAGAATGTCACAGGCGTTCTGTAAGATTGAGGGTGTGCACATCCTCACTAAAATGTGTGCAAAGAAACCTAGATCTTATGAGACAGCAAAACAAATTATCAAGTTCTCATGTGATCTTTTGCTACTTTTTTTTTCCCCTGCATTTAGCTAAACGGGTCATCTATCCCAAATGCAATATCATATTGAGCAGAATGTCTTACAAGTAACCATAGTCTTTGTTTTGGAAAAAAACCCCCCCCCAAAAAAAAAACAACAAAACCCAACCCAAAACCAAAACAATCCACCCAACACCTAAAAATAAGATTAAAAAAAAAAAAGCAATGAGGAAAAGAATAATTTGAACACAAAAAAATCAAGGTCTATTGGAAATTTCAACTTGAGCTGAGCTACAGATTTAAGGTCCTTTCAGAATTGGGTGAAGATGAAAGAAAAAAATAGATAGGGAAACTATAGCACAACTGGATACTGACATAAGTGGAGCAAGAACTGGAGAAACGAAGTGATGCAGTGCTTCACTGAGGATCAAAGAGCTTGAAAGAAAAACCTGAATACTAACTCCTTAACAGTCACTAACTCAAAACCCCTGTGCGGAGCAACACTGAAGAATTTCAATGAAACTGTAGTGCTGGTAGTAACATGGTGATTGGAGTTGAAGATTTATTAGATCATCAGGGAATAAAGCAGATACATTTTCAACCAAATGTCTTGGAAAGAATTTGGCCATCCAGTGAAAAGGCTAATGCTGTGATGAATGCAGAGAAATATCGCTAACCAGTCTCTTGGAACTGAAGGAAATTTTGAACAAATTAAGGTGCGTGTATTTTAGCTAAATACTCAAACTCATTAGATAATTAATCTTAAATCAATCAGCGTGAGGAAATAAACGTGCTAAAGAGAAATGTTAAATATATTCCTTAGCAGGAGAGCAAACCAGTACCCTCAGCACCTGAGAGAGAACTGGAAGAGGTTAACTTCAATTCTGTAAATGCCAGCATGGGAAGGATAAAAGAAGTGAAATGATGGTTAAGGATTTTCTTAAAGCTTGATCCGTTATTTATGGCTTTTATGCAGATCTACAAATTATCAGCTGTTTACTTCCAACTGACCAAGAATTAACCTCCTGCAGAAAGGTGCCTGTTCTCATTTGACACAGTTAATATATCACCTTGTCTTTGTATTGTTGCATTAGTTTGTCTTGGCCTGTAATTTGCAGGTTAAGTTTGAAGCTGTAAGTGTCCTCAGCTTCCCAATTTCTGTAAATTAGCATGGTCTGGTATTTCAGAATGAGAGAGTTGGGTCATATATTCTTTTAAAATGCCCTCATATCTGAGAATAGAGCCAATGTAAATGAGCAAACACAGCTTTAAATGTAGGCTGCTTTCTCCCCCCAATATATCAGTAATAATTTGCCTTAGATTTTGTTGTGATACATTATTTAATAACATAGGGTTCTTAAGGGAATACTGAAGCTGAGTGAAGTGTTCACTTGTATTCTCGTTGACTACATGTGTTTCACATACACATTGATGAAATGTCTCTCTTCTTAATATCTGCCTGATCCCCTTGTGTTGCCTGCTCTCTATTCTACTTGTCCCTACAACTTATAATGTTAACTATATTAGCCTATAAATATTAGGTTAAAAACTTAGCATATGCTTATGAGAGCATCTTACATCATGTAGCTCATTACTTGGTTACAGATATTGAAGATGATCCTTCCACTGTGAAAAGGCACACGTGAAGGTTGTGCCTCTATTCTGCATGACTCTGTAGGGAATGATGGTAGTGTACGCTGGGTGCCCTGATGCTTTCAGATTCCTTCTGCTCAGCTTGGCTTTAGTCTGGCTTTCACAGCAGACAGTCAAAAAGCATCTCAGCCTTCAGTAGGCACGGACTGCAAACACCATTCTTAGTGATTTCAGTGCCAGAAGAGCTCATTTAAGCTTAGTTTCTATGATCTTTATTGTGTCCTAGGGCAAAAGGAATCGGTAGTTTTTTCAGCACCTGCATTTCAAGGAGGAGCAACATCCTGTACACCGGACTGCTTGGGTATCTACCCCTTCACTTGTCAGTGCACAGGGTACCTGTAACGCTGGCTATTGTTCCCAGTTTGAGTTATTGATAAGCACTGAAGTGTATGCTGGACCAAGCACCCTTCAAGAAGGGCTGTTCTTGCCTGGTACCACCATTAGATCAGTCTTCACAATCCAGTGTAACAACAAGAAGGAATCGCCAAGGAAAATTCTACCCTCCGTTACAGCGGTGCTGATGCGGAATAACTGACTTCATCTGTGCACTTGGAGCAAGAGCTAAGTTATGTCAGGAGTCATATCAATTCTATTCATTCCAACATTTACTTTTTCATTGGGTTGTTTGTTGTTTTATTGACACTAATACAAGGTGGCAGCAAATGTGTGTGCTATTTTTGCATGTAATTAATCTATGTACTTTTTGTGTGTGCTATTTTCACAACAATTTGTGTAACTAGTTTTAAAATAAAACATAGAATAGGCAGCATAAACACAGAACAAAGAAAAGAAAGTCGCCTCTATGTTCAGATAACACAACTCTTACAAATGTAATTAATGCATGGTCTGAGGGAACTAGCTGAAATTCTGTGCCAGAATCATTATACCCCCTGACCTTCCAAGCTCTCTATCATTAACTGTGAAATTTGTTGCTAGAAGATTCTTCTCTCTCCTCTTTTGCTTCCACTTCCCTGAAATGTGTGTATTCTAGCAGCAGTCATCAAAACTGCAGGTATTAAGACATACGGTACGGAAACGTAACAATCCAATAATATCCTGACTGTGTGTGATAGATCATAGCTCTTTAGGATTAGTCTTGAGCATTATTTGACAGTTACAGTTTTGCACACAGTAGCTCTAAAAAATGTTCATTGCTGAGGAGCTTACACCCACCTCTGTAAGCAACTAGAATCCAAATTAATGATAATGAGAATTGTTCATACATCAGAAGGAGAAAAGAATGCCAGAGTCATTTCTCTTCTCAAGCAGGCTGTCTCCTCAACTCTGTCAGCAGAAGGAACACACACCTTAGGAAATCAGTCTTCTCTTGTTAATTCCAGCTGAAATGTCTCAAAAATGTTTCTTGCAAGTGTTTTGACAGAAAGTACAGAAAAGGATAAGAGGTCTATTCCTCTGGTACTTCAGCTGGAACTAACACCAGAAGGCTTTTAAAAAAGAATATAGTGAAGGGGCTCAGCAGTCAAAATGGGAGTTTAGGCATTAATATCCAAGTTAAAGTAAAACTTCTACATCTGAAAAATTAAAAGCAAAACAAAATAAAAAACGGGAAAACCTTGCTGAAAACGCGAAGCCTCTTAATAGATAAAAAAATATTTAACAGATGGAAATAAGGATTTAGTTCTCTTTTCCAGTGTCCGAAAGAAAAAGGGCTCACAAAGGCTGGTGCTGACAGCGTATAATCATATGAGAGGAAGTCAGGGAGGGCCCCGTGCACATCAAATGCAAAGCAAATAAGCATTTTAATTCAATCTGTCAAAATTAATTAGAAACAAGATTAAAAAAACCTTTACAATCAGATGAAGCATTAGGTTGTTAATGTTAATTCCTGTTCTGTTATTGTTTGTGATATACTGAGTCATAGCTATTTGCTTTGCAGCTGATGAACTGCTCTACAGAATCTGAATTTTCTTTCTATTTACCTCTGAAAGTTTAAGTAGAAAATATTTATCTGTAGTGACAAGCTCACAGTGTTACCTCGCCAGCTGTGGGGAGGGAGGTTTTGGGGGCAAGGTCTTGCCTGGGGCTTCTGCAGCAGGAACTCCCCTCCCTACCCTAGGGAATTACACACCTTTCAGGGAAGGGTTATGGGAGTGAGTCCCAGATGTATCTTATGAGGACCTCCTGAGAAAGCGTTTGGGATGCATTTACCCTGAGCTTCCAACCTGATCTGATCAATGGCTGTTTGCTACACCTTCCTAGTTGTATTTCATAGCATACCTACTTGGTCTTTTCCTGCCATGTGCACTCAGGAGATAGCAGCGCCAGCTTGGCACTGCTCTCATGTGCAGTGTAGCTTTCAGATTGCAATTACCTTGCACATGGTGGCAAAGCAAGCATATGCCTGCTTGCTAGTGAATGTGGAGCAATTTTTGCTCATTTGCATTGATTGGACCTGCCACTCTGCATGAAATCACACCCCAAACTTCCGTTATGCCTTGTGGCAGGTCTGATCTGCCCAAGTCAGCAGGGATATTACTGTAAACCCCACTGTGGAATGAAGGGGTGTTGCGCACTCTCGGAAGAACCGCTGTGTGTCTGCACCGAGTGTGGTAAGGTTTTGTGCAGGAGGTGTTTATTTTGATCAGACATATCTAATGTTAGAGAAATATTGTAAATATGTCATTATTGGAACAAGTAAAAGATTATTGTTCTGTGCTATACAAAGGGTGATAAGTAGACAGCGAAAGACTGAAAAAGCAGTCCACGACACAATGCTCATTTTGTAGTTGTACCCATAATATAAGCATCCATTCATTTATGCTTAAAAAATAGGATTTAGCTCTTCTATGTGCAAAAGTAAAAACACCACCATTCCTGTTGAATCTGTAGTGATAGGGCCTAAAGCAAAAACATACAGATGTTTTTATACAATATGTAAGAAGTTAAAATAAAAATGTATTTTTCAGCTATCCTTTATGTTCTTAGAAAGATTGGTGAAGATGCACAGTCCAATAAAATGAGCGGAGTTGGGATTTTACACTGTTAAGAATAAACCACAAGTCTCCTTAGGTTCCTGGTCATATCCCTGTGCGCGCTAAGAAGCAACCTGGGCTGGGAAGAGAGGCATCAAAGAGGTAAACACCTTAGTATCGCTGTAACTTGGACAGGGTTGTGGAGATATTTCATTTCAGCCTTATTTCCAAGAGTGACATGATAAGTTAGGTGTCCTTGTACCATCCCTAACTCATTGAGACAGCTGTGAACTCAACCAAAAAATCTCAGCTGCCAGGTGAGTTACTGGCCATTTTTTACATAATAGCCTAGGTGTTAAAGCACTGATCTGGGAAGTGAAAGATCAGGGTTTTTGGTTCCTCTTAGCCCAAGAGGGTTTGAATCAACTGTTTCTGGTTCCTAAAAGAATATCCTAGCAGGCAAGATAGACGCCGGCCTGTGTTGAGGCCATGCTTTCTCTTTTGAATCCTGCTACTGAGACTGCACCATTGTGTAAGTGAGAATGAAAGTGGGGGAAATGACAGCTGAAAAATATTATTATATTCAATATGGACTACGTATGTATGTAGTCCATATTGTTATAAAATATTGTAAAATACAAATATATTATGTATATTATTATACACATATATTGTAAAATACTTATATATTTTTTCTTATTTTTATTCTTTCCTTATATTTTAAGATTTAAGGTATTATTGAATTGAGTATTACAGATAATTAAACTTAAAAACTGTATGTTGCTGCTTTAAATGTGTGTAGCAACCTTTGGAACAATCAAATCCAGAGCTGCTTTATTTGCGTTTTCATGGATCATTAACAAATAACATTTTCTGCATAGCAAAAAGTATAATTCTCTACTTTAGCTAGAAGGACCAAGCCCAGAAGACCAATCACATCTTTATTCACTCCTGTTCCCACTGATATTTGCCATGATACAAAGTATCAATAGCAATTTAACTATGTCTTAGCAGACCGTATATATGTACTTTTTATATCTGAGTTTTAATTAAATGCGGATGAAACTGATATGCAGTCATTTGTGCAGCAAGTGTAATCATATTTTATGCATTTGAAACTTTTGGATGCCTGAAGTACGTGAAAAGCACTTTATGGGTACTTGCATTATTGCATATTTCATTATAATGTAATTCTATATTAGATAGTCTATTTATGCAGAATCCAAAAATAGTTTGTGCTGTGTAGCGATGCAAATTTCAGTGAATAATCCACAAAGAATTTCAAAGCCTTAACCATTTGTGACATGCACTATTCTGTATCTTTAATGAGGACTCAACCTTTGAATAAATCATACTGGGCTTTTTATGAGTAAAACCCATTTCTGTGCTTCCCTATTAAAGAAGGGTCTATCACTTCTTATCTTAATCACATTGAAAATATTAGGGCTTATCATTACTGTTCAAAATTCCTCAAGCTGGTGTTAGGTGTTCTGTCAACAGTTTCTGTTGTAAATCAGGTTTCTGTGCTCTAGGGCTGTGCTCCCCGCTTCCCACCTGATGGCTGATCACAGGAGAATGAGAAAGCATAAGCAGTTTCATGACCAAGGCTATGTAGGATAGTGCAATAGCTGGGGAAAAATCCACTTTCCCCTTACTTTCTTCTTAAGGAATCCATGTAGAATGAAGGGAATTTCTTTCCCACTAGTTTGGGGAAACAGTAGACATTCCCCAGCAGGGAAGTGATTGTACCCCTGTACTCAGCGCTAGTNCTGGATGATCTTAAAGGTCTTTTCCAACCTAAACGATTCTATGATTCTATGAATAGGGATGCTTTGTTTTACTTAGCATAACTGAGACTCTTAAGACACTGAAACCAAAGGCATGTATTATGAAAGGCTTGAAGGTTGTATGCATTGGTATCTTCTCCTGTACTGGTGTAAACAAAGACTAATAGACTGCGCTCAAGCTAATGATATTACGCTGGTGTAACAATTGCAGTTCAAATAATCTCTGAGTTTAGACCACAGGTTTTTAGTGGTATACCAAACACAAAATGAAACAAGGAAGGAATCTCTTCTTGAACTACTTACAGACATTGCAAAACTGGGACTTTTCTTTTTCTATTCTTTAAAATAGTACTGAGCAGAAGTTTGGCTCATGATGAGGATATAATAAACAACAATTTACTGTTTAAAATTTCAAGATTATGGTCTATGTCAGTGGGTTATTTTAAGAAAGTCCATATTTCAAAAAGCATAGAGAAATGCTTAATTTTTCAATTGTTTTTCCCTACTTCTGCATCCAAAATTAAGTATTTAAAGTACCATAATGTGGCAAAGAATCAGTTCAGAAAATCAGCAGGTTGCTTTTTTCAGATTGAATAAAACACCCCCCCATAAATTTCTAATGAACAGACAGCAAAACACTCAAACTCTATCAGCACTGGCTAGGAACTTTGTAGAATTTGAGTGAGATTTTACTATTCATAGCACAACTGTGGTCTCAGTACATACACAGAAGACCAAAAAAAAAAAATTCTGTAAAAATTGTCTGCATAAATAAGACATCCTTTGCAGTAATTTTTAAATAAATATTTAACAGATTAAATTTTTTTCATGAGGTATAATAGCAGAAGTTAAAAAAAAAAGACCAAAACCAACAGACTAAAATACTTATTATATTCCTTCATGTAATTAAGTATGCATTTCCTAGCCTTCTATGACAATATTTCTTGCTTTTTGAAATTGTAGCTCTAGGACATCAAACCCACAAAATTTCGGTATTATTTTCATGATGTTTTAGGTAAAAGTTATTATTTTACAATCTATCGTTATTCCTCTTCCTCTGCACAGCTATATGACCAATTGTGACCAAGCCACAAAGGAAGCATCCAAAAATATTCTGTGCTCCCACCTTTTCCTCTACTCTTCATGTTCAGGAATGGCTTCTTTTTCTAGAAGCAGAAATAACAAAGTTCATAGAACAATTATGCTGTCCCATTCTGTCACAGACCAAACCCTCTTAAGTCATAACATCTTCCTATGCCCCTCTGTCGCTAAAAATGGAGACTAACAGATGCATACTGATAAAGTTCTAAAAACACTGTCACCAAAATTTTTTCAGCTTCTGGGCCTGTAGGAGAAGATTATGAGTTACTATGAGTAACTAAGTAGATCACACTGTGCAAAGAAGTTCTGTCGAATAGCCTTCACTGAGAAGCTCACAGCCCTTCAGCTGGAAGGAATGGTGCTAATTTTACAGAAGAAAAACCTCTGCTAAGATAAGTTGAATCTATAGAAATCAAGAGGTTCCTGAGTTCTAGGTCTATATTTATGAAAAATAAAAGGCCACAGACTTGATTTTCAGAAGTGCTCTGCTGATTTTTTTAGGCATCTAAATTAGAAGACTGTGTTCCTATGGTCACTATACTCTGACTTCCATTGTACTTGAAGCTCGTAGTATAGTGTAAGACGAAGGGCAGCCTTTGTCTCTCCTGTTTGGGACTCTTGTGTTCTCTGACAATATTTAAAGCAAGCTCATAAGATGTGATGATCTGCTGCAATACCTCAGGCAAACTTGTTTGTCAGCCCTAAATCAGTATTTTAATTCTTCTGATTTATCTTCTCCACCTTCCCTTAGCATCCCCTTGAGGAGTGCTGAATTACGAACTGGTACTAAGATTGGTTGATTCACAATATATTTGAATGTCTGATGACTCACGTGTTCTAGTGAATCAGGCACCTATTTCAATATCAGAAAATAGAAAATGGCTCTCAAGTTTCTCTGCTGCAAGAATTGCATTATTTTGAATCACTGATTGCCAGAGCCTTCTTAAAATTAAAGGAAAACAATTTTTTTTTTTTCTCACAAATTTGCACGTTTGCCGCAGCCTTATTGGTGGTTCTGTGTTAGAGTGTGCTAAAGTAGTTTAACTCAACTCAAAACTATCCTAGCCACCACAAACTAAGGATACTAACAGTGCTTTTTCCAGAGCAACCACCTAAAATGGGAAGAATGCCAATATACAGACTAAGCTTCCAAATAAGGCCTGTATTGAGGGCCTCATCCACACCTACTGAAGGCAGGCACTGGAACATGTGAGTGACTTTAAGATTTTTGCATCCAGATATTAGCTTACTGTAAAAGAGTTAATTTCAAGAATACTGTCTACTGGAAAATCATTAATGTGCCCTTTGGTGTTCCTGGTAATAACCTTAATCATACTGAACTCCTTTAGTCTCACAGCTTTTACAGGAATACCACTGTAATTTAACATTAATAACAGACCCTTGCTAGGAATTATTACCAATTTCTTGCTTAGGTGATGTTATAATTAGCAATATCTTGCTGTGACAATTGCTGCTGTAAAAGAAGTGCCATTTATAGATGGTATTACATATGCCGCATGTGCTGCACGCGCGTCCAAGCATTCTGATATGTGCTAAGTGACTGGAAAGGCAATAGTGAAAGATACACATACAGAAGAACATTTAAAAACACTTTAGATGTAATGCAAAGTAACTTTTTGCACATACTAGGCTGTAAATGAAACAATAAGAGACTTGAAAGAAGGTTTTAAGTTATGCTTGATTAAATCTGTGTTATAATCTTCCGGTACTCTTATATCATACTTAGATCTCCTGGGTGCTGTTAAATATCGTCAGCCAACAAACTATAATTTCATGCTTGGGTGGACTAATACAAGTCTAGGCTTCTGCTTCCTTGTGCATTCAGACTACAGTATGCTGTAATAATAAAGTGAGAAGGGGAGGAAAAAATAAAGCAAAATAAAAAATTGTCATTTGGAATAATAATTAATACTTATCAGTAAAATCAGATACTAAGATGATTTGAGCTATAATTTGTTGAGGTCAAACTGGGAGTCCATTTACTTCACTAGGGTTTAGATCAACTCCTTCAAGTTCTGTGTTTTGATTTGACAGGTGCTGTAACGCACAGCTATGCAGGCACAAGTAAGCTGCAGAACAGGATGGTGCTTTTTTAAATGTAGAAGTTTTTCTAGTTGTGTCTTTTGTCCATGCAGGAACATTTGGCTCTTGGTCAATAGCTATTAATATAGCACCTCTGTATAAAGTACGCCTGTAAGAGGAATCCTCTGTACTTAGTTCTGTCTTGGTAGCATATGTGCTGAATTTCTCTTACGCTAAAGTGTAAATCTTGACGCTGTCTAGTTTTAACATGCTACAGCTGTATATGGTGCCTTCATACAGCTGAAAATAACATTAAGAGAAAAAACGAAAACAGTTCTGTAAGCTCGATTGCCTGACTGAGGCCTTGGTTGTATGAAGTGCTACGTGCTCTTGGTGGGACTCGTAAGCATCCACTGGTCTGCTGGATAGCTTCAGAAATGGCCCTTGGTGTAAATCTGGGAGGAACGGCTTGGATATTTCAGCTCTTGGACGTAGTGCAAAGGTTCCTCAGGTCAGGGGGACTGACCACTTGCCCACAGGCAGGGATGAAGCATGTAGTGGTGCTTTGCTGAGAAGGGGCTTCTTTAATGCCAGCCACTAAAACATACTGATGGAAATTAGTCATACCCAGTCAAATTTTTTCAGATGTGTTATCTCTGTGTCTAAAGCGGGGGTTTGCTGAAATAAAAATGTCACTTTCAGCAGCGTTGTAGACAGAAGCTTTACCTGTTTCCTGCCCCCTTCCCCTTTACTCCCCTGGCTCTGGCACACTAACAGCCTCTGCTCTCAAAAGCCAGATTTCTTAGGGCTCCAGAGGCTCCAGTTCCTCTTCTCTACTTTTTTTCAATTTTCTGACCTACTTGGTGGGCTGCCAGGCTCTTATGCAGTTGATAAGCCTCAGAAACATTTCAGAAATACTTAAAAAAAACCAAAAAACCCAAACCCACAACCAAAACAAACCAGCTTTGACTTTTAAAATGAGCTTTGGAGTTGTTTTGTACTGGAAGGATTAAAATGTTTTATTTCTTCTGTGAAAAACTTTATTTTAAATTTTAGAACTCCTTGTGGGATGAGGATTGTAGTTTCTGTAGTTTCTATAGTTTCTGGCTATTGCAGATTTTAATGCATTTTAATATATTTTTACATGAAAGAAAGTGACAGTTGCATAAACCCCCATGCATTTATATTGTGGCCACTGGGGTCTGTGAAACAGTCTTTATATTCAGTTGTGGTCCTTGTTATCAGAAATTGAGAGAACCCCTTGAACAGCACAAACAAAAGGTATACTACGGCAAATGAGCTAGGATGTTAAATAGAAAAGCTGGTGATTATACACCAAGTTGTCTAGAATAAGCTGTAGGCCAGGTTTTGCCTTAGATACCATGCAAAACTGACAAAAATCAATGACCATTTGACACAAAGAACAGAAAATAGAACCTGGCCCAGCATGTCTCCGATGGATGACAACAAGGATTCGATAACAGCTTACAAAATGTTTTTTTTTTTTTTTTTACTTTACTGTGAATCTCTTTTCACATTAAAGCACTTCCCCTTTTCTCAGATTGCAATAATAATGATATACTCTCCTTCTCTGCTTGTCCCATGCCTGCACTGTTTAACCATTATTTTGAACATTGATTTTTTTGAAATCCCACAAAGTTTCCCCCATGTGTCTCTTTATTCCTTCCCTTAAAGGCAAAAGCACTGCATATTACTATGAAGGCTTTAAAGAAATCAAGACGTTTGATATAATGGCTTTGCTACCAGCGAAGTAAATGCCTTTGGCAAAAAAAGGTCCTCTTTCAGAAAGACTTAGGTTTTGTATTATTTTATATAAGAGATAAAATTAGACTATGATCTTTCTATTGTCTTCCCTTGTCAGTTCCTTTTCTCCCTAAGTACATTTTTTTTCCCCCTTCCCCACCCCCC